>JANPYM010000004.1:876146-1110447 GCA_025890175.1 Ciborinia camelliae
GCTCGAGTATTTGGTAGGGCCGAATTCGGTCGATATGCTTCTGACAACTCCTCTGGGCATTGCCCCCATTGCTGACGGATTCTGTCGACTAAGAGGGGGTTTTGAGCCATTTGGAGAACCGTAGCTAGTGTTTCTTGGACTGGTGGGTATAATAGATTCGCTTTGTGATTGGGATTGCGCAGTCGGGCAATCCTCCTGGGAATTTGTGCCAAGTCGAGAGTCATCGGAGGGTACAGATCTAATCGTACCCGTTGAAGATTTGAGCAAAGAGGGATCCGTATTTAGGTGAGGCATGTTCATTGCGCTGGAGGAGAGTATCGTGAGGGGGGCATGTGTAGGAGTGCCTTCTATCCTATTAATGTGGGAGGACTCTGAATCTGGTGAAAACCGTGGTTAGTCATTGTTCAAAATTGCTTTGGGAGTATCAAATCTTCATTTAATGAATCGACGGGCTTCAGATAAAGACCAATGGTTGACCAACAATTGTAACATCTATTAATCTTTTTCCAGTGAATCCAATTCCTCGTTGAAATTCTTCGTTGTCGATCATGATGTCTTGCGATAAGAATTTTGGATCGTAACCAGAAATGTAAGCTTACCTATACTTGAAGAATCGGTATGAATATGAATATCTCGTCTGAAAGATGGATCCGAGGGTTGAGTTTCTGCTAGAGTTGGCATTGCTCATTTCTCCTTTTCGAATCTAGGATAATCCTATCAAGGAATACACGACTTCCACCATGAGTTGTTTGAAGTGATGTACAACCAATCACCTTGTTCTTCTTCTGTTTCTTTTATCTTCGTGTAACGAAAACAATCTTAACGAGTACCGTCTTTGTTTGGGCGGGAGAGGGAGAGGAAGAGAGAGAGGGGGGAGGGGAGGGGAGGAGAGGGGGTGAGGGATAGTATAATAGATAGGTAGGTAGGTATGTAATGAATGATGAAAAGCATGAACGGTAATGTTTGTGTGTATGTAGTGTCGTGAAGTGTCGTGAAGTGTAGTGAAGTCAAGTGTCGTGAGTGAGTGAGTGAACTAATAAATAAAGTATCAGACATTGATGCAAAACATTGATGCAGAACTAGAAGATAAAGCTACCTAGGTAGGTAGGTCCATGGGCCGGTCCAGGTAAATTACCTAGGTAGGTATAATACCGGGTAGAACATCCTTTCCTTCCAAGTTACCCCGTATTGGCCGAGCAACAAAAATGCCGGTACAGGTACAGGGGTAGGGCTATTCAATGTTACTAAGGTTTGGATTTGATGGATCACCTGCCGCACCTTACCTACCTAGGTTACTCCGGAGTCCGTACCTATCTACTAGGTGGTACATCAGTGGAGCGGAAAAGTTATTTTGTACGGTAACCTATAAAACCTTATAAGGTTATGCTACTCGACAACTTGACAAAGATATCAAATCAATATCAAATGAATACGACGGTGCCGCATGAATATATATTATCTAGGTATCTATTATCTAACCTTACCTCCTACTTAGTAGCTAGGCAGAGCAGATAGAGTAGGGATCATAATAAGTAAAGTATATAAGATGTTAAAGGTTGGTAAGATTACAATGCGGAGCATGGAAGGAATGAAACTCCCAGTGCTCGTGGGTATCGGATATTTCCAGTCATTTTCTTCACATACTTACCAGACCACCAGGACCATATGTTTAAATGAATGCTTCGTTATTGGCCCAGTGGCCAGAAGAATCGAATGCCTCTCCCACAGGACTAGGACTAGGAGATCTCTTTCATACATTTAGTCGCCCCTATCCAGTACCGACCGGACTTAGGCTTGAGACTTTTGGTAGGTGGAGATGCTATTCATACTGTGTATGCATTCATGTTGGATATTGTAATCAACATTGCTGATTTGGATCCCGGATGTTTTACTAAAAGCTAGGCTTTTGATCCTCGGATATTTCTCTCTCAAAATTGATATATACAAACCAGTCCAATCTCGATGTCCAGTGAAATGCATCTTGCTACAATCCTTATCAATTTACCATCCATCTGTGTTTATTTAGTTCCTGTTCTTAAAGTCCTTATAGAAGCTGCCTGATATGATGAGTTCAAAACACTCGAGTGAGGTAAGTCCGAGTTTATCCTCTGTAACTTCCCATTTAGTAATTCCACTCCGCCAATTCAATGCAAAATCACTGCAAGAACATCTAATGACCTTTTACTTGAAGGACGAGAAAACCGGTAAAGAAGATGGAACTTCACAAAGATTACCCATATATCGTCGCGAAGGTCGTGCGCTTGGAGTTCTCTTGGGGAATATTATTGTTTTGTGGCGTTCCTTCTCGCGAAGAACGGGCCCAGGAGCTTTTATGAACTTCCGAGGTGTTATAACTCGATAGCTGGCCAATCAGCTTGACACGTAAAGTGATCCGCTCTGGTTGTTCTATGCCTACAAGACGCAAAACGTTTCCGAGGTCTGGCCTCCTGGCGAAAACCTCCTAGTCCTTGGCCGTCCTGGTGCTGGGTGCTCAACTCTTCTTAGTGTGCTTGTGAACCAGCGTGTGCCGTTCGTAAATGTTGAGTGCAACGTGCAGTATGGTACGATCGCGGCAGATGAAATGCGAAGATTCTACGGCTCTGAAATTGCTCTAAATAAGAAGGACGACATTCATTGGTTGGCCTTGCCGATGCTGTATCGGCTATTGCTCTTAACGTAGCCGAGCTTCCTGTGTGCTTTCGCTCAGACAATTATTGTTTATCATTCTAAATTACTCTCTCCTGTTTGAACCCCCAACGGCGGCGGGATATTGGTTTTTTGAACTTCTAATCCTTGTGTGTTATGCAAGTTAGCTGGCACTTTTCTGAATGGTAGGCCCATGGTCCTCGAATTACCTGTTTCTCTTCTCTTGGCAGGTACAGCCATTCCATTCGGCTTAAGTCACTCAGATTATGGCCTAACATCGCTAACACGACTAGGATGGGATTCCTGGATCCATCGGATTAGTCTGAGTCCATATTTTCTTGAAGCAACGATGGGATTTCTGATGAAGGACGCCACAATTTACTGTTCTGCTGACCAACTTGTCCCCAGTGGAATAGAATACGAGGTATGGGAGAATTTATTATGAGTGTTCTCCATCCGCTTTATGTTTTTGTCTCAAAACAAGACCTATGAGAAGTATGAGAGTAACTAATAATTCTCTTATAGAACACGGGCATAGCCAATCAAGGTTGTCAAATCATCGGAGGCTCCTCGGGATCTTCTACCGTCTCCGGCTCAACGTATGTATCTGCTCTCCCACTTCAACTATCGTTCATCCAATGCGTGGCGAAATTTCGGGCTCGTCTTAGTTTTTTGGGTTATCTATATAGGTTTGACAACTGTGTGCCTAAAGTTGATGACGAAAAATCGCAGCGGGGGTGGGGAAAGTCGTGTGTTCAAGCCAGGGGCGTCATTCCTGATGATATCTGCGGCGGCGAAGAGTTGCGCGAAAAGGAGTCTGATGTTGAAAATCTCAAGGAATTTCTGTTGCTATCCATCCTCAGAAAATGCCCAAGATTTCAAGGTTTCTAGCAGTACTTCAACCAAGAATGCCGCTAATACGACGTAGATCTGAAAAGTGTTCTAGGGCGAGTTCTTTCCAAAACGTGTATTATAAAGTCCCTACTAACATGAGACAACAGCCTTCATTTACGTTCTCAAATGTTTTATATCATGTTCAAGTCGATGGAGATTCTTCACATCTGCTCACAAATGTAAGTGGATAGTCAGGCTTGGTCAGCTCATAGAGGGCCCTACCGGCTACAAGGCCTGAATCGCCATATTAGCACGGACGTAGGCCATATCTGCAATTCTTCCAGATTACTATTATCCGTCTCCGAGCTTGGTAGGTCTTCGGCAAAAGCAGTATCAATCACTTCATCTCTCAAACATCATGCACGATCATGAAACAAGGACACGAGATTTTCCGTTGAGTGAAGGTTCCAAAATGTCGCTCGGAGACCATACATACTACTATGACGAGTGCCATTAGCGACCTGGGCCTTATTTATACCGGATGCAAGAGCATTCAAAGCCGCGTGACCGATGTAGAGATCAGAGTCATTAGTACGCATTTGTTCGATGGCATATATAAGATTTGATAAGAAGTAGATTTGAGAAGAAGCAGATTTGAGAAGAAGCAGATTTGAGAAGAAGCAGATTTGAGAAGAAGTAGATGGTCACCTTTTCAGGAGATGCGTCTTCAAAAGTTGAGCCAGACAACATAGCACGTGATGACCAGCAGGATGCCCATCTAGCCATAGCCTTAGCGTCCATGTCTGGAGAAAGACTCCACATTACTGCACCAATTGTCAGCACCATGAGTACTATACTTTTACGAGTTAACTTGGGACTATAATATGCGTCTCTTTCGGGCGGGGAGGCTCCCAGAATAATTATCAGCCTTCGCGAATTTCGGAAAGTTGAAGAAAAAGCCACTGTGGACGAGCAACCTCAATATACCGCTTACCATGCCGAAGCGGTGTGGTGTATCTGGCGAAGAAGTGGTCCGTACAGTTTTCTTAGGTGCTGACAGATTTAATGGTGTTGTTGGAACTAGACTTGCCATCTGATTAAATTTATATTCAATGAGTTGCACTTCGTTTCGGGCAAATAATTTAAAAGGGGGTTTTCTGGTACGCGATATATGGAATACTCGTCGTGTCCGGGTGGCCGATCACAATGGGCCTAGAATACAATTCAATTGGGAGGCAGAAGATGGTTTTCATTAAAACATCGGCATCTCATTTGATTCATCAAAAGCTTCCATTAATATACCGATTATCCACCAATTTGTTGCGCTAGAAGCATCTGAGAAGAAAGTTATTTAGAGTACAACACAGAGTTCATCATTCATATGCTTCACCGGAATAAACGGTACTAGGTATATCAACCTTTTATGTATAAATTAGATAGGTCATGCTAAGAAAAAAGTCTAATCCTATTGGATATGCTTAGCTAAATATTTACCGACGTGTATCTGTTTCTGCCTCCAGGCAATTCCCTGATGGTACAATAATTTGCATTTGGCCATTTTTGATCCCCAATTTTATTTCATGTCCTAAGTAACCCCCTTATATACGCCGATGAATGCTGGAATGTGAGGATTGCTAAAGTACAAGTACGACCGTATTCATTGAAATTAAGTTAGAAAACGGCCTATTCGATGCACTTAAGCACCGAAAACCATGCCATTTGATTTCGTCTCTTCATTATCGCCTTTGAGTCGGTCCTCAAATCCCGGCCGCCATTTTTTGAGATATTTGGCGGCAATGGGTTTCGCATTCTCATCTTTCAAGGTTGTTAGCATGGCCACAATTTGATTAACGAATAAATTCTTACAGGTATTCCAAATATCTTCTACCGCATCGAGAGCCAATTCTCGGACCGGTGGTCGCATCATAACCAAATAAAGAAGACTAGTCAGCGATAGATTGACCATTGTTGGATCTTTGCAAAGCCCTTTGATT
Organism: Ciborinia camelliae; assembly: GCA_025890175.1. Lineage (NCBI taxonomy): Eukaryota > Fungi > Ascomycota > Leotiomycetes > Helotiales > Sclerotiniaceae > Ciborinia > Ciborinia camelliae. Next base: position 881,621 of record JANPYM010000004.1, read on the forward strand.
TTGTTCAACACCTCTGGACTTAACCCGGGAATCTCGCTCAAGAACCTAGTTAAGACTTTATCCTTCGCATCAAGATAGATAGAAATCCCATCTAACACCTTGAGTGTCCATTTCTCGTAATATAGCACTGCTGAACCATCACCAAGCTTCATTTGTACTTGGTCATTGTACCATTCTTCGCACAGCCAAGCAACCGCGATGTCGATTCGTTTTCGGAAATCTTCTAGAATGTATACAAGAAGAGATTGTCGGATGGTATTACTTAACGATAATCGTTCAACATCTGGTGATTCCAATTTGATAGATTCGGAAGGTTCGTTGAGACCGGCTCCAGCACGCGTTGCAAGTCGTGTGATGATAGTAATCCATGCATCTCGGTCATATGCACTAGCTGCCAGTCTATTTATGCCAGCCTTTGTCTTTCTTGCCGCGGGTTCATCTAAGGTCTGCATTACACCGAAGACTCTAGAAACAGTACCTTGGCCAACCAGAGCCGCCTCCTCGGAATTCAAAGACGGAGGAGGTGGTAACGTGAATGGTCCGAGGGCCACATTGGCTACCTTCTCGATATCCACCTTAAGCTCTTCGGGCGGTGAACTATCTAGTTTGTTCAAGATTTGTTCCGTGTCCTCGGCATTGTAGAAGTCAGGGTCATAGTCATCATCATCTTCTTCCACGCCCAGTGGAGCCGTTTCAGGATTGATTTCTTCGGGTTTAGGCTCAGAGAGAGCTTGGAGCCTTGCTTTCACGCCCTAATCGCCAGATGAGTAATCGTGCGGATTTAGTATTGAACTTATGGAAACTTACGCTGATAGCTTGTTCAATGGTGTTCGTATCTATCCTCTGGAGGATTGTAATGCCAATTTTAACGACTAGATCTTCCGATAGAAGTGCAACATCAAACCCTCTCAGGGCTTCATCGGTCGTGATGGTAAATAGCTCAGCAATTGTGTGGTTTCCAGGTGCTAATGGTGGTATATGCAGTCGATTGGGAGTGGGAGATGTAACTTGCATGCCGAGCTTTTGTCGTTTTGCGGGATCCAGACCGTCCACTGGCTCTGGGGGTCCACGCTTTCTATTTGCCTCGTCAAATATTTCCGTTTTGGATCGCATCATTCGTTCAACATATTGCTGGATTCGCCCATTAAGTGGATTATTAGGATCCCTACAACCGTCAGCTTATAATAAGCAGACTCAAATAGGGGCGAAAGGACATACCGCTTGTTGATATGCATAAGTAGTGATCGAGTAGTCTTTTCCATAGATTTGACCATAACGCGCAATTTGGGGGTCATTGGGGAATTGGCTAGTTTCAGGGGGTTGAAGTTTAAGAGAACATTCAAGATTTTATTTGCAATATGGGGACGGGCTCGAATTAAGATGGAAAGGGAATTTAAGGTTGCATCAACAAGTACAGCATCGCTAGAGATGTCAGTTTCCAAAGGGGGGGAGGGGAAGGAGGTTTCAAATAGAATCAACATACCTAGAATTCTCTTGGAAGACGCCCAGGAGTCTATCGAGAAGGCCTGATGCTTCAGCTTCGAGGTTTCGGGGAGGGAGAAGGGTATGATTCGGAGGCACCATAGAAAGGGACACCTGAAGAGGATCACCGCGCTTCACCAAAAATAACGTTAGTATCATGTCTTTTCGGAAATACTAGATGCCTTTCATACTTTAGAATCTGCATCGGGGCCTGTTGTTTGAACCAAGACAACCCTCTGCGCAAACTTTATGCAGCATATTCTTATTCCTGGTTTTGCAGTATCCCACATTCGGAGTATTCGAGTTTTAATTGCGACCATGCGATCCCAGGTTGGTATGTCGTAAGGATTGTTGATACTATTGAGGTACAGAAGTTAGAACCAGCTCCAACTGCCATTGCTTGTCATTGCAAATGTATACAGATGGGGAGATTGTCCGAGTGGTAAAATCCAAATCATGTCCATGAGTTGGGAAAACACGGAAATTAACGTACATCCATCGAACGACAAGCGGGTATATGCTAGCTGCAGTTTGAACAATACTCTTAACGACCGCACTATCTTCGTGCGGATTCTCAATCATATCCTTCAAAGTATCAAGCACGACCAAGCCCAGAGTTTCTTTCTGCGACGAAGGTATGGTTGGACTTGAAAAGGTCTCTGCAAGAAAATCTGCGCCCCATCTTCGTAATTCTACCCTCGCGGACGGTCCAATAATTGGTAGTATTCCTTGAATGATCTGGGTGTAATAGTTGGCATCTGAGAGTACAAGTTTCCGAGCATCATTCAGTTGATTGATTTGTTGTTCAACAGTCAAGGTAGCCATGATGAGGAGGATGTCTCAAGAGCTGTGGGAAAAGAGGTCGAATATGATCTACGATGAATTGTAATATACAAGCTGCATATGAGAAAGAACTACACTGATATCCACTATGTCGATTCGTTGTGTATGCAGTAAAATTGACACAAACCCATTCTGTGCTTTCGTCGTTGTTGTTGTTGTTGTTGATATTGACGTTGATGTTGACGTTGAAAGAAAGAATCAAGGTTGATTGACGAAGTTGTGTTTCTTTGATGCGATGTGATGCTTAAAGGTAGACGGTAGACGCGACACTTTTTTAAGGTCCTCGCGCAATCAATAGCTCAGGTCCAAATCTTAGGTCATCTCCAAGGATCCTACCGTAGGTAGCTGCGTTCCAGGTTGAACTCAAGGTTGCCTTATCGATAAGGCTGGATCTCATAAACTTCCAATTCCAAATTCCGATTCCAATAATGGATGGATGGATTTCTCCGGGGAAAGTGGCGCTATTGGATTCGATCACATCAAGATAATCTTCTGTACAGAGATCACAATTCAAGATGCCGTTGTAAGTCTACCTCTTAAATGCAAATAAGTAATTCATTCATACTAACAAAGGATCATTATAGAGTTCCTAAGTCTTCATATTATGATAAGAACTACAAACAATCCGCCGCTCTCATTCGAGCTCGAAGGCCATACCTTGTGAAAAATGCTTTAACGGGGGCTTGCATTTTCGCATTCGCTATTGGAGTTTGTAAGTGTTTGGGAGGGGTTTCCGAAGCAGTTCACAGTAATAATTGTCTGCAGTTACTTTCACAATCAGAGCAGTATCGCAAGACGACTTTGAGGATGTCAAAGTACCAGCCGCACCAAGCAAACGGGACTCTTGACGCAATTGAGAAGATATGACTGGGATCAACAGCGGCTCCTACGGACTAGACTCTACGAAAATAGGGAATGCGACTTCGTAATGAGAAATATCGAATTAGGCAAAGTTTACACGGTCACAGGTAGATGCGAAGATTTGTACAAATTCAGTGAGGGGCGTTTGGATGAAGGAAAACTCTGGGAATGTTCATGTGCTCCAAGTCCGTAGCTTAGTAGCCATATGTTATAAGTGCAGATGGAGATAGCGTTATTGCAATATCGCCCAAAGGGAATCATATACCACAAATCCATATGGAGACCACCATATCACAGAACGCCGAACCAAACAAAATGCTTTTCTGCTATAACTCCCAACGTGCACCTTTAACCATATACCTTGCGCCTTCATAGTCATAAATTTTTTGATCAAAAACGACCATTCGATTCCCTCTTAGACACAATCTCTGTGGATGGAGATTCGCGAGCAATCTCTTGCACTACATCCTGGGGTCCAGCGCGTGATATCTGATGGATTTGATTACTGGCCACGAGTGGGGCCTGATGGTTTTGTTGCTCGTTGGAGGTATGCACCGGCTGATGAGGTCTATTTTGCTTTGGCGACAACGATGGCTGTCGACTGCCTAAAAGTGATGGTACAATCGTATGTGAGTGTGACATATTAGAGAATGGTACATGAGGAGAAACTCTTCCACCAGACATCATGTATCCGTTAGTATGTTGTAAGACTGATGTAGAGATATTAGAAAGCGTTCCGGATATATGACCGCCATGTTGATGAGAATGACGACGGGGCTGTACTTGAACTTGGGACAAAGGGCTCGTGGTTCTTGGAGTATGCTGGGCTGATGTTTGACGCTGTATTAAATGGGCGTGAGAAGGATGCTGCGGATTTGCCCATGGTGTTTGTTCAATAAATTGTTCTTCTGCTGGCCTGAATCGCGATGTTGATCCTACTGTTCGCAATGCCGCCAATTCTTGCAATGATAAAGCTGCAGGTTGATGCACATGTCTAGTCCGCTATGAAGAAGCTCCGTCAGCTTGTCCCTCTCATGACAAAATATTTCTTCTTGGACTGAATCGTAACCATGACTTTAAAATAATGCACTTACTCCCATCTTCTCGAGGTCCTCTTCGAGCTCGGAAGGCGTTGCTTGGGCCATGGATGGAGCGGCTGGAAATCCAACATGTTTTGCAATACCAGAAAGGATGGAAACTTCGTTGGAATATGCTACCTGATTCTGAACTTGTTGCGATCTCCGCGTTGGATAGTTCAGAGTGTACTCAGGTACACCGGTGGAGTAATTCCTTCTATCATGTTGTATCTCGTACCATTGTTTGCCTAGCTGCTCCATCTTGGTTTCTCGAATCTCTCTTGCTTCTTGTCGATATTGGACAAGAATCTGGCTCCTCCTCGCAACAGCACAAGTTTTGAGAGTCTGCAGCTCATATTCACGCAGTTTCTCGGCGACACGAATCCTCTCGTCTCTCCGTGCCTCAATACAATTCATCATCGCGAGAAATTCAGGATGTGTTGGCTGGCCTTGTCGTAGCATAGTCTCCTCTCTATTCATCTGCTCGAGACGTTCATCATAGAGCCTAGAGACATATTAGTAGACGAAATAGTGACCTGAAATGGAAACTAACCTGTCTCTGAAGACTGAGAAGTTCTTTTCAATTCCGCCTAGTTGATCAAAGGCGTTCATCTTTTTGTCCACTGTTCAAATCTGCGTTAGAACAACTGCACATGTTCAAATTCAGAATGTTTAAAAACAAGCTTACATTCTTCCTCTGTCTTCAATACAAGATCCGCTTCATCATCTCCCTCATTTTCTGCATGGTCCTCGTCGCCGTTCCTTGCATCATCTTCACCATTGGTCAGCGTGCAATTCTGCGCACTATCAGACTCGTCTTCAATATTCATGCCATTCTCCACACCCTTTTTCTTCTTCCGTCCTCGTTTTTTGGGCGACGCCATTATGTCAGCGGTTTCGGAGATTTCGTCATCGGGAGGTATTGTCTCTGTCACATTCACGAGAGCCTCTTCCAGTGGGCCATCGCCTTCTTCGCCTGATATATTACCGATTATTGGATTTAATGCGTCTTCTTCTGCGGGTGACTCGTCGTCAATCGCATAATCGTCACCTTGATGGATTATAGAACCCGTCCGCTTGGGTAAAGGTTCGTCGAACTCATCAAGTCCGCTACTACCCATTATTGATCGCTTGCGTTTTTTTGAATCAATTTCAGGAGTCGATAATGCTCTATTTCCTTCGCCCGAAGAATGCTCTAAAGATGAAGCAGCTGTCGCCGGGTTGTGATCCAGCTCGGCATCGTCATGGAGGAAACTTTTAGGGCTATCGTTTGGAATGGAAACATCTTCGTCGGATAATGGGTCTGCGTCGTCTTCCTCGTCTTCTGCCTCATCTGCCATAACCTGGTTGTTTAGTTTGCTAGGGCTGCGCTCGTAAGAATCGGTGCCATTATGGGAATTGAGAATCACATTCTTTTGTACTCTGAGTTTGTGCGGTGATTGTTCCAGTCGTTCAGTCTCTGCTTCAGAATCATCATCTTCAGATGGGTTACTAAGGTCATCTGAGGCTTCGGCATCGTCCTCGTGTTCTTGCATGGCATCTTTGTCTTCAATTTCGCTCAAACTGCTAGAGCGATCTTCTTCGAGCTCGACATCGCTGAGTTCGTCATCAACGGAAGCTTCATCAGGTATGATAGGATCAGCCGGTATCTCGCTCTCAATTTCGCCACTCATTTCGAGGGTTGATTAAGTATTGTTCAAACTTATTGTAATGTTCATGTGAATAGTCCTTGTCGCAAATCGAAGCACTAGAATAGAATCAAGGTATGACAATCGGTAGATCATCGGATATCAAAAGCGGTCAAAGACTGGTGACAGAATTGATCACAGTGATCCCTGCAAGCTGCAACTTTTTAATTTTTTTAACTGTAGGTCAGAAATCTCAGCATTGTTCAACAGCCAGAGGTAGCTGTTACCTACATCAATTGCATCAATCGCATCAAAACTAGAGACGCACTTATCGCAATGGTTAAACGAAGCCGAAACGATAGTAACAATGGGGGAGAGAAAATTAATGGCAAAGAAGGCGCCGGCAAATCATTCCTCATAGATGACAAGGCTGTCGACCCTACACTAGCCTTGCTCTTTGCATCAAGTGTAAGTCTCAAAAGTTATGGCACCGCTCATATTTACTAATTTACAGTAGGCCGGCCCTGTACAAGCTCCTCCAAAATCTAGATATCAAGAAGCACCACCTGCGCGCCGTATAGACAGAGAGTCGCAAGATGGAGAGTCAACCGACGGTTCTGATGAGGAAGATGCTGAAGATCTTGAAATGGGCGAGGGGGATGACTTGAGTAGCATTGATGGCGATCTCGAAGACGCTGAAATTTCGGGACTCTCGGATGAGGATGACACTTCTAACGAGATACATGGTCAGATACCCGAATTGGATAAATTCATTGAAGCCAAAAACGAGAAACCGGAACGAAAACGTAAAAGGAAGACTGATGAGCCAGATCTTGAAGGAAAGTATTTAGAGAAGTTAGCCAGGGAAGAAGAGAAGGAAGAAGAAGAACGCCAAGCCGAAAGACGGTTGAAACGTCAGAAGTTGGCCACAGAGAAGAATCCAGTTCTTAAGGATGCCACTGAGGAAGGTGGTTCTGATGAGGAGATAGAGGACGCAGGATCTGATGAAGAGGCCGAAACTGAGGACGATGCAGAAGAGTCCGATTCTGAGGAGGAAAGTCCCAAAAGAAAAACACCCTCCGATGTTCCCCTACACGAATCCCTCGTGCCAGACAAAGACTCGACCGAGCTTGAAAAGGCATCTCGCACTATCTTCCTTGGAAACGTAGCAAGTTCTACCATATCGTCCAAAGCCGACAAGAAGACTCTTATGTCCCATCTATCCGCTTTCATAAATGATCTTCCTCCTCCCCCGCCCGGCAAGCCATCCCATAAACTGGAATCCCTTCGCTTCCGCTCCACTGCCTATGCCACTGCTGCACTACCAAAGAAAGCTGCCTTTGCTAAGAAGGATATCATGACTGCTACAACGAAAAGCACCAATGCTTACGCCGTCTACTCTACAGCTTTCGCAGCCAGGGAGGCTGTCAAGAAGCTCAACGGAACTATGGTATTAGACCGCCACCTTCGTGTAGATGGTGTGGCCCATCCTGCGAAAACTGATCACCGCCGATGTGTGTTCGTCGGAAATCTAGGCTTTGTAGATGATGAATCCCTTCTCGAACAGGATGGCGAGAATAGCCGGAAACGGTCAAAAATACCTTCTGATATTGAAGAAGGTCTATGGAGGCAATTTGGAAAAGCTGGTGAAGTAGAGAGTGTACGAGTTATTCGTGACGAGAAAACCCGTGTTGGCAAGGGATTCGCTTATGTTCAATTTAAGGTTAGTTTCTCCTCCCATTCAACGATGTTCAATATTTTATTGACATGGCACTACAGGACGTAAATGCAGTTGAGGCTGCCCTGCTTTTCAATGAGAAAAAGTATCCACCGATGCTTCCTCGAGTTCTTCGTGTCGTCCGCGCCAAAGCCCAACACAAACAAGTCTCGTCCCGACCCACGGCTCGTCAACCAAAATCGTCAAAGTCGTCCCAAATTTACAATCCCAAGATTGACCCCAATCAAGCCTCATTACAGGGAAGAGCTACCAAACTGTTAGGAAAGGCCGGTGGAGCAAAGTTCAAGAAAACCGGGGCCAATGATACCACTTTGGGCACCAGAGGAGATAAACCGGCCAGTGGAAACGGAGAAATCAAGAGCGGACTGGCTGGTATAAAAGCACCTGAGAATTTCGTTTTTGAGGGTTACAGAGCTAGCGCGAGCAAGGGCAAGCCGAAGGATCTAAAGCTGGGAGGAAAAGGTGGTGGAAAGAAAAAAGGTAAACCTAGAACAAGATCATCAAACAGAGGTGCGGAGTGGAAGAAGCGAGGCTCAAAGTAATAAGCTTAAATCGTTGTAATCAGAATAATGATGTAGGAGTATCGGTGAATCAATCAAATACCTATTGGAATTGCAATATTCGGAATAACCTTGCTGGCCATATCATGAATATAATTCTATGTATTATGTAAAATGGCCTTTTACTGGCATATGCTCTATCCACGTTATGTGATTTTACATCGTGACTTGCAGTCAACTGCTCCAGTCATCACTCACTCCAGTTCATCTTGCTCCAAAAGTGCGGGGCATCTTAAATTATAAGGCTAGGTTACAGCACACGTGATATACCAATTTTCACAACCATTTTTGCAATGTGACATAAGATTTTCTTTCCGCGCCCACATTATTTTGAATCCAGGTCTAAAGATGTCTGGCTTCAGCTTCTCATTTGCAGGAGATGATATAGAAATAGATTCAACCCAAGACGCACTTCCATCCGTCTCCAACCACGCTGTAGAGACTGGCACACTCGCACCACGGAAATCCAGCGGGGCATTTCCGGTAGCAGGACAACCTCTTTTGCCCCCGACAAATCATACTTTGGAGGAACTCCTGAAGACCCTGCCATCTCAGATTGCTTATTCTACATTGGTTATCAAATTGGATGATGGCAATGATATAGGAATTCCGAGAAGGGAGTTGTGGGATGTTAGAGCGCAGTTGATGGCTGAGGATGAGGGAAATGGGGAAGGCTTGTTAGGATTGGGTAATGATGATGTGAAAACTGGTGTTTATGAGGGAGGATTCAAAAGCTGGGAAAGTTCGGTGGATTTGGTCAAGGTTCTGAGTGGAAGAACGATTGTGGGTGAGGGAAGGAGAAGAGTTTTAGAGGTATGTACATGTTCATGAGGCTTTTAGGATCTTATGCATAATGAAAAGATTACGGGCAATCATGCTGATAAATACCATAGCTCGGCTGCGGAACCGCTCTTCCATCTCTAGCAGTCTTCCAATGGTTTCTTGAAAACACAACTTCTTCCATTTCCGGACTGGAGCTTGGACTTGCAGACTACAATCCCACAGTCCTACAGCTGGTCACCTTACCTAACATTCTCCTTTCATGGGCACAAGTCACAAGATCGGAGTCCTGGGAAGCAGAAGGTGAACTAGATATCGATGAAGCCCTCATTTCGGAATTCATCGCCGCGCTAAATTCCCGCAGGATTAACATATCATTTTTCTCGGGTGCTTGGTCTCACGAATTTGTGTCTTTGGTCACTGGCAAGTTGCATCTGTCGTGCGAGAACACAATCATCATCGGAGCTGAAACCATTTATTCTCCCGTTGCTCTAAGAGCTTTCGCTGAGACATTGATGGCATTGCTCGAGTTGAGCACAGGGCCAAACAAGACGGCGTTGATAGGTGCCAAGAAGGTGTATTTTGGTGTTGGAGGCTCCATAGAAGATTTCGTCGAAGATGTTACGGCGAAAGGAGCTCTAGTTGAACAAGTTAGGGAAGAATCCGACGGGGTTAGAAGAGCTGTTATAGAAGTTAGAAAAGCAGGCTAAAGATCAAACTTACAAGTTCACAAAATGTTCTGGTGCAGCTGAGATAATATCTACGCAATGGAAGCACGGCGGGTGCCAGCTAGGGCAGGCGCGAAGCCGTGAGTGGCTTAGAGTATTCTGACTTTCCGGATGAACTACCAGACCCACATGGTGAAACAACATCCCAGATATTCTAGCTGGCCAAACTGATATTTCCAAGTGAGCCATTTCACAAACAAACCACGAACCACAAACCACAAACCTCCAAGCAGGTTTGGGCACCCGTACCCTACCCCGTAGCGGATTATAGAGTATCCGGGGGTATTTATCATGTGATCATCCAAATTTGAGGTTATTCACAACTATATCAGATGGTAGTACTGAAAAGATTCCAACCCCTCCCACATAATAGTAGATTCGAGTGAAATATGAAATGAGATATAGAATATTACTTTAGAACTCTACCTCAACTACCAATATACTACATGTACGGGGTATTTATCCGGGTCATTTTTCATTGGTTACAGAAAATAGCTTAGTCTCGTTAAAAGGGGATGTGGATTAAAGATCTAAACTGAAACTGCTTATGCCTAAAACAAAATAAAAAAATTCCAATGCAAAAACAAAAACGACCCTTCCATTTTACTACATTCGAATTACATAATTTGACATATAATATAGTATACAAAAACTGCATCTTAATTTTATCAATTTGCCGTATCACAATTGATCCAATCAACCAACGTTTCAAGCTTTATAAACATTGCCCACCCGATATGCCTGAAACGAAGTGGAAGGGTTCCGGGGCAGGAGCAAAAACGACCCCTCCACTTTACTACGTTCGGATCACGTGATTTCTCACATGACCGACACGTGGTGCGGCACACAAAAACTGCATTTTAATTTTATCAGCTTGCCGTATCACAATCGATCCAATCAGCCAACGTTTCAGGCTCTGTGGGCATTGCCCACCCGATATAAACAAGGTCCTAAACTAATACTACACTAATCTAGTCCCCATGTGACCTGATAAATCCACCCCTGTTACTGTTACTCCACCCTGTAGTGGGGGGTGGTTAACCCCGCCCGGCTTTATTAGCCCCGGTCACCGGCGGGTGTACCCGGTGCTCAACCCCGCCTCAAGACTTTTGCTCCAAAAAAAGTCCAAAGTTGTATGCCAAACTATCCCGGACTGGGCTAAGACTTCAAATTTACATTTGCTGGCAAGTTGTAACAAATCCTAGAAGTGGGATTCATCAGCTCCGCCGTCATGTCCCACGGAGCTCCTCGTACTTGATTGGTTGCAGTGGCTTAAGCTTGTCCTCAAATCAGGACCGCCAGCATGTAACACACAGAAGGGTATTAAGCTGGCGGGGTAACTCCTCATCTCTATAAATTTCTCTTGATCCCACCCAGGACTTTCATTTTTTATCCCACTCTCAACCTTTCTTGACGTATACGTTGTGTGATACTTCTCCCTAATAGTTTTTCTAAATACTTCAAGATATTTACCCCCACCTCGACAACTGGTGGGACTTGTCATTGTCCATACTTATAAAAGCCACTCTTCCATCAACCATCCAGTTGAAGGGTCCCTTTCAGAGGAAAGGCAATATGGCAACTCTATCTAATGAGGGGTACAAACCTGAATGGCTCGAGGTAATGTCGCTTTGAATTCCTCATAACCAGCTCCCTTCTATCTCTTTCCCTCGACTGTATCACTAAAACTCAATTCTCCCAGGTCGAGAAAGCCCTAGGCACCCGTCCCATTCTTACGGGCAGCGCAGCCGACATGTTAAAGCAATTTAACGGCCTAACCGCAGCTGCCACTGCTCAAAGTGGTCTCGATTCCTCTGTCCAAACTCGTGATGTTTCTGCAGAAGGCATCCCAGTCCGTATATACACTCCACCAAATCCTTCTGGCCAGAACCTCCCTCTTGGAGTATATTATCATGGAGGCGGATATTGTATGGGAAACCTAGATTCCGAAGATGTGTGGTGTCGATTCATTGCCAAGAACGCTTCCTGTATCATCGTCTCGGTCGATTATAGTTTGGGTCCGGAATATAAGCTGCCTGTAATGTTGGATGAGAGTGTTAAAGCATATGAATGGGTAACGATTCTCACACCATCTATCTTCCCCGTTATTCTTGTCAATCATATACTCTTCATACTCAAAACTCGATACTCACACTGAATACCCACAGGCCTGGCATCACGCCTCAGAACTCGGCGCCGACAACACCCACACCTTCACAATCGGCAGTTCGGCAGGCGGGGGCCTAGCTCTCACCGTGGCTAACGATCTTATTGCCGCAGGCAAACGGGATCAGATCCAAGGCATTGTTGCCATGGTTCCTGTAGCAGCACATCCCTCTTCCATTCCTGCCGCATATAAATCCCACTATACAGCCTACGACGAGAATGCATCTAACGTTCCTATAATTGACGCCTCGTCTGCAGATACATTTTTCTCGGCTGTCGATGCGGATTTTAATGATCCGAGAACTTGTAGGATTGCCCAGTCCCCATGTTTCTTTGTATATGTAGAGAAGTACAATCACTAACGCATCACCTCTATAGTTGTGACCCTCTCTCAACATCTCTCTGACTTTCCTCCGACTTATATCGCTACTTGTGGTAAAGACCCCCTACGTGATGATGGCAAGGTTCTTGAAATGATGATGAAAAAAAAGGGCGTCGAGACAAAGAGTGATTATTATGAAGGGCTGCCACATTGCTTTTGGCTTTTCCCTGGTATTAAAGGTGGAGAAGAATTTTTAGCGAATGTTTGTGAGGGGGTGAAGTTTGTTTTGAGTGCTTAGGTTATTGAGTGACTCTTTTTCTCAAGTACCTAGGTAGTTTTACAATCTGAATCACAGGGTATCTGGGTGGTATGCAAGCCGATATGTGTAGAAATTTTAATTTTGTTTATTACCCGACCCCCAGAGAATGAAACTATCCACGAGACAAAACCAAGATAAGAGATCTATGTAGAGGTATTCGAGACCACGCCCCAATGCCAGCGCCGATGTATTTGAAAAAGTAAATGCGACTCTTCTAATAAAGAAAAAGCAAACCCAATACAAGGTTTAAGCAGTATAATTCTGCAATCCATTAGAGATCTTAGGCCAGACAACAGCTTTCTCCAAAGCTTGCAAAACATCTGCTTTCAAATCTTCTGCATCCTCAACTCCGCAACTGAGACGGACCAAATCATCATATACACCAATAGCCTCTCTGTGAGCTTTGGGAATGCCAGCATGTGTCATGCTGCTTGGAACTTCGACCAGACTCTCGACTCCTCCTAAACTCTCTGCCAAGGTGAAGATGCTTGTCATTTGACAGAATTTTTCGGCCGCAGCGGAACCTCCTTTGATACGGAAGGAAAGCATGCCACCGCCCATACCATCTCTGTGTTGCTTGAGGGCAATCTTGCGGTGTGGGTGGGAGTTCAAACCAGGATAGTTGACAGCAATGACGTGTGGTGAACTCTCCAATGCTTTGGCTACCAATGTCGCATTAGTTGTTGCTTCTCGAGCTCTGAGATGCAATGTCTTCAAGCCACGGTGAGCAAGCCAGCTGTCAAATGCTGAAGGTACGCAACCAATGGCATTTTGCAGGAAGCCTAATCTTTCCTTCATAGCGTCTGAGTTGAAAGCGGCTACACCCATCACTACATCGGAGTGACCATTGATATACTTGGTAACAGAGTGAACGACGATATCAGCCCCGTGGTCCAATGGTTGCTGGACGTAAGGACTCATGAAGGTATTGTCAACCACAACCATTATGCCATGTTCGTGTGCTGCTGTGGCCACCGCCCTAATATCCACAAGTCGTAGGGTTGGATTGCTTGGAGTCTCAATCCAGATGAGTTTCGTCTCTGATGTGATGTGATCCACAACGTCCACCTCGATCTCCGGCGTAAATGTAACCTTCACACCATGGGCCTTAGCAACCTGTGTAAAATATCTGTGGGTTCCACCGTAAACGTCGGATACCGAAATAACATGCGAACCGGCAGCCAATGACTGCAAAATAGTAGCAGTAGTAGCAGAGCCTGAAGAAAAAGCTAGGGCGTATTTGGCATTTTCAAGAGCGGCGACAGCCTTCTCGAAATTATCACGATTGGGGTTGGAGCTTCTGCTGTATTCATATGCGCCAACAGGTTTTCCGACGGCAGTTTGCGCGAATGTTGTAGAGAGTGAGATGGCTTCGATAACGGCACCGGTGACAGGATCATGAGGGGACCCGGCATGAACTGCTAGAGTGCCAAATCGATGAACTGGGGAAGGGGCTCGTGGGGGAGTCTCAATGGGATGATCGAAGCTGGGGATAGTCATTTTGAGGGGTAGTGCGGGGTTGTAGGATTTTCTTTCTATTCCTCGAAAATAAAATGATCACCAAAAGAAAAGAAGGGAGAAATTATCAAAGAAGCTTGGATTGACAGAATCTACCATATAAAGTTGGGTTAAGGTGGGGGAAAGTTTTTAACTTTATAATTTTTCCTTCCTTCTGACCTTGGGAGAATGAGGGAAAGGAAGCGGGAGAGGGAGAGTCTCTTACTTATTAATACTTGATTGACTATAATGCTGTAGGAGTGAGTGTGGGCCAACGAATTAATTAACTTATTATAATAAAAATCTCAATCAATTGTTTTTAATTGTTAGAACAACAAAGGTGGTAAATTTAGATTTCGGATCAGAGGCTACCTACCTACTACGTACCACCTCCTCTTAGTAAACCTTAGAAAGCACGCAATCCTTCTCAAGATTTAGGCAAGAAAGGGCAGGAGAGAGGTAGGTATGATTCATTGGATGCGATAATGACATCAAATTGTCCCTTTTGGTCCTTTGGCTGCTTATTATTTATCTGCAGCAGATATCTATGCAGATTGAAGGCATTCCTGACAAATACCTACCTACCTTATAATCAAGGAGTACAGCTGCATGTGCGGGTAGAACTGGAAATTATCGGCCGGAAAAAAGTACAAGATTTGAGAAACTTTCTGTGTGGGGAGGAAGGCTGAAAGATGCTGACTAATCTACTTCCGTGAATAGCCAATTAAATCCATCTACTACGGCGGGGTACACGGTACCTACCTATTAAGGTACACTGCCCGTGGTATGTGTGTGACCTCAACTTCCGATGCTCCGACTCCCGATCCTATCTACCTGTACGGAGGTACCTGTACTTAGTAAGTACCTATCAAGTATCAAATTAAATCGATCGGTCAATTGTTTAAACAACAATAATGCAAATTAGAAGTTACTTAAGGGGTGAAATCTGAACGCATCTATGGTTGACCTGTTATCAATACCTATCTACAGTATCATCGAAATTCAAACATCGAAATTCAAACATCAAATTGAGATTTGGTTCTTTGTATCTCTTTCGTTCTCTTAATTCCTTGAATTAGAGCAACTGTTTTCAATATGAACATTTGTCGAAATAACTAGTCGCCACCCTTGATTACTTCTAACTTCTAACTTTCAACTTCTGTTGTCTGGTGACACACAAAACACAATGCCACCAAGGAGATCGCATAAGAAATCCAAGGCTGGATGTCAAAGGTGCAAGCACAGGAAGATCAAGGTAGCAGCTAGCCATAGTTAATGGCATATAGAGATAGTAATGAATACATGCTAATTTTGAGCCAGTGTGATGAAAAACACCCGCTGTGTGGGAATTGCAAGAAGCATGGTTTGTGTATCTTCACTAAAAAAATCAAAATGGATATTGACATTGAATAGGTGTTTCCTGTGACTTTGGTGATAGCCCTCAATCACTCGATTCACCAGCCTTCCAATCTCCAACTTTACTCCGTCCAAATTCAGAAGAGTCCGTTGCCCACATCTCATCACCCGCTTCTACCAATTCCTCAATCATGGCGTTCTATCGATCACCTACAGAGATGATCAGAAGCAATGTCAATCCAGTACATGATCGATCACTTGAGCTCAAGCTTATGCACCATTATACAGCAACGACCTCAAAAACTCTATCTAATGATGCAAGTCAGGAAGTTGCTTGGTCTATAAACGTGCCTTCACTCGCTTATGATTCTCCATTTCTGATGGACGCTATTCTTGCTGTATCTGCTCTACATTTACGTATATTACAGCCCGAAGATCGAAGCCTCGTACGCGCCTCGCATAGCTATATGGCTTCGGCGCTTGCTCAATATTCTTCCCTGTTACATCAAGGTCCATCCGAGAGCAACGCTGAAGCACTTTTCTGTACTGCTGCTCTCATTGCTTTTCAGGCATCCGCATCCCGTTGTGTCCAGAATGGGATTGACGGTGACTCCGATAGCGGTTACGTCCTACCACTCGCTTGGTTTCATTCTTTTCAAGGGGTGAAGACAGTCGTCATAACTTCCTGGAAGTGGCTACGAAACTCTGATAAAATCTTCCCCATTATAAATGGCCAGCCTCCACTAGTACTGGATCTTGATCCTGAACGTCGAGGTTTCTTTGCCCCTTTGCTCGATGGTATTGAACAGGAACCAAGCTCAAGCGAGGCCTCTTTAGATTCGGATACAAAGCGCGCATACGAACATGCCGTTGCTATGCTCAACTGGGCCCATCAAAAACCAGGGCGACCTCGAATTCTTGGTTTTGCGGCCACAGTATCACGACGCTATATTGAGCTCCTGCGGGATCAGGATCCTCGTGCTTTGGTTATTGCGGCATGTTTCTTTGCTATGACCCGCATCGTTGATGATATCTGGTGGCTTGAAGGTGTTGCCAAGAGAGAAGTGACAGGAATTTTCAGTTTGTTGCCGGAAGAGTGGTGGTCGAAAATGGATTGGCCAATGCGGATTGCACATTTTGAAGGGAAGCTGGATGAGGATACCTGGGGTTCTTGTTGGCATTCTGAGGGCACACCAAAACCGGAAGATGGGTTCAATGGCAATCTCATCTCACATATCGATATGTTGGCACAAATTTTAAATCAAACCGCACCGCCGCCAGATTGAAAGGGATCTAATTTATCCGCCAGTTATTAAGATTTAGAACGCCGGAATATAATCTGCCTTCAGGCATCGTGGATTATTATGGTCGTCGGTGTATTGGGAGTAGATGGGAAACAGCCTCTAGCTGGAGAAAAGCAATTTTGGGCCGATAATACACAATTCCCCATGGACTACTAGGAGCAGTCCTGGCATATTTACACAGCCAAACAACGCAATCGACTTTCTACAATATATGTAGATGTACAGTACAGATGCGCGGGGTTTTAGGCACAGTTTTCAGGTTCAATAATATGTAGGTAATATAAAAAGCATCACGTGTACTCACATGAAGCGCAAGGGATGGTTCTATTAATAAATACCTAGGTACCCAGTACATTCGCATAATTTTTGTTCTCCTTTTTTGTCTCGCCATTTGAGTCTCGCCAAAGAAAACTCTCACTTCCCTTTCGCTTCCGAGGCAAATCATTACATTTCCGCGGCTGGAGACCTCTTCGAGTCTTCGTAAATCGTGATGTTCCCATTGCCCAGTGCCCACATCTTCAGTTGACCGATATTTAACCGCAGAACCTTCCTTCTTAAAATGTAATTCACCCATTATTAGTATTATTCAATAACTTTGTTCATTGCAAACCACTCTCTTCTTCTCTCTTCTCTTCTTCTCCTTAAGGTTCTCGCAAATCCAAAGTATAAAACTTTATAATAACTTTACTCTGTGCCTTTTTCATCAATCTCCAAGAAAAATATTCACATGACATGATGATGACGTTTTTCATGAAGCTCTCGGCCGCGCGTTATCCCCACTGCCAAGATACTTAGAGACCACGACTATTGTCGTGTCATGAGGCTTATGACTTTCTGTGGTACCTTGTGGCTGGACAATAACGTATCCCTCCGGCTCAGAATTGGTCAATTCAGCTCAGTTGGTAGTAGATCTCGAGATTTTGCGGTATGGGTAGTCAGATCGTTGTTGGGATCTGGATGGGTAGGAAGCTTATTGTGAATTCAAGACAAGTTGATCCAAGGATAAAAAACCATGAGTTGGTTGTTTATAAAAGTGGATGGCACAGGATGATGCCATGATGGATGGATGGATGTGGAGAGAAAGGTATATAAGTACTGTATATACATCCCTCTAGTCTCTTTGCCATACATACTCTTCCATCATACTCAGATACCCAATCTAAATATCTTCGTCTACAACTAAACAACAACTACACATCACATTAATCTTACCTCTCAATCAAACAAGCAACACTCACAATGGGACTCATCGGCAGAATGATGCATCACGGACATGAACATGAACACGAACACGTTCGTTGCCCTCTCTACACCTCCCGCCCCCTCAACGTAGACGCACATGCTAACACATGAATAGAACCAAGGCCCTCCTTCCCAACAAGGAGGACACCATGGAGGAAACATGGGTGGCGAATCCCATGGTCAACCAGGCGGAGGACACGGTGGACACGGACAAGGAGGTGGATCCGGGGGTGAACGTCACGGTGGCGGTGGTGAGCAACACGGAGGCGGAGGATTTGGTGGAGAGAGAGGCGGACCTGGTGGCCAACAAGGAGGCGGCCATGGAGGTGGAGAGAGAGGCGGCCATGATGGTGGACGTGGAGGACGCGGAGGATTTTAAAGGGTATTGAGAGATGATGCATAAATTTGATACCATTTTCGTTTGCATTTTCTGGTTCTTGATTAAATACGCAATGATGATCATTTGGATCTTGAACTTACTGAGGGCTGTACGTTTCTTTCTTCCTACGTGCCTTTATATGATGATAAAAAGGTATTTGGTAACAAGACGATGGGGATAATACATGGGAGGGATAGTTGTAAGATATTGAAGCATTGAAGAATTATTACTGACCGGTACTATACCTGGCGATGTGAAAAGACGCACGAGATCACATCGGTGGTATTCCAATATATGATATCACGAGTTCTAATTTCAATCAAAGAATTATGGTAGTTTAGTTCATGTACACGCTGTTGGCATCCCTCATTATAAAAGGACCCTCTAATATCCATAGATGCGATGGAAAGTAGAAGACAACACACTACCGCCGAAGCAGTAAAGTAGCAAAGCAGCTTTAAGATATGTTACGCCTGCAATGCCTGTATATCTCATCTTCCCATTCCAAAACTCCATATCGCTAAAATCAAACCATGCATCCATCCATAGCATTTCTGAAGCAAGTACCCACCCGTATCAATCCTTTAAGAAACACAGCCAACATCCCTAACCGACTTATCATCTTCTGGACTTGGCCATAGCTGCAAGCCGTGCTCGCTTTTCGGCTTTCTCCTTCTTGAGTCTGTTCTCCTCGGCAAGAGCCGCAGCATCTTCCTGCCTTGCAATGCGAGCTGCCTTCTCTTCTTCGTCATCGACTTCAAATGCTGCTGCTTCCATATCAGAAGACACATCAGATGCATAATCATCCTCCTCGACTTCTTCCTCCATATCGTCCTCGTCCTCATCAGTGTCATAGTAACGATCGAGATTCTTTTTACCATTTTTATATCGGTCATTGCCCCCATTACGAGCGGAATATGACGGTGCAGCGGGTTTTTTAGCAGTTGTACCACCACCTGGTCGTGGGCGAGCAGTTCCGGTGTATCCAGTTGTC
Source organism: Ciborinia camelliae (assembly GCA_025890175.1). Lineage (NCBI taxonomy): Eukaryota > Fungi > Ascomycota > Leotiomycetes > Helotiales > Sclerotiniaceae > Ciborinia > Ciborinia camelliae. The sequence goes on from JANPYM010000004.1 coordinate 900,896, forward strand.
GCTGTAGCGGCCTTTTTGATCTTCTTTTCCACGACTGGTGCCGAAGCCTTGGCACCAATAGACTTCGTACCATTCGTACCACTCTGTACATTCCGACCTGGAGTCTGGCTAGGCCTTTGAAATTTGGAATTTGGCTCCATCCCCTTTTGAATGGTCTTTCCTTTTTGAGTTCTTGCTTTATCCAACTCTCGCTTGGGTGGTGCCTTCTCGATTCGTTTGTGTTGAATCTTTCCAACCTGTCCCAAAGAAGCCTGAGCAGCTTTTCCCCGCGCCAAAATCTCTGCATATGAACCTTTCTTAGGGGGTTTTGCCGATTCCGTAGAAGATGGTGGTGGGGTTGGCTGGCCATTCTTGAATGTGGTGTTGGCCGAGTTTGTGTTGGCCGAGTTCGGAGTTGGTCTTCGTGGGTTTGTGTCGATCTTCATACTGCCCATACGTGTATCGACAGCTGTAGGGCGTTGCGTCTGCATGATTGGCCTCGATGTAGGAGCAATATTCGGCCTTTGTAGTTTATCAACCGGCTTTTTCAACTCTTCATTTGCTTTTCGCTTTGGTGGGAGAGTGGCGGTCGGCATCGTCATCGTTGGGCTTGGGCCTCCCGAAATCTGGGCGAGGAGATCACCGATCTTGATCAAGTCAGTATAGAGATAATCTAGAGTGTAAATAAATGCGCAAAGTGGACATACCGGCATGTTGAATAATGTGCTTGTGATACACTAAAAATGTGAAGAAAGGGAATCAGAAGACAATGAACAACTCAAACGCTGATCGCGTGAATTTCCGACTTCTTGTATTGCATCAGCACATGCAAACTGTTAAGTAACGTGGTAACTGCAGGAATGAAAATAGAAGCGCCAGATAACAAATAACTGCGCCTTGAGTGGAAAACGTTGTATGTATGTTATTCCTGTAAGTTGTTGAGGCAGTGTGAAAACCGAACTGTCAACAATCGGCAAGGATTTAAGTCCAATTCTATATCACGTGATGTATTGGACGTAAATAGCTTAGTGCGAGGCCGTTCGCCCACACAAGAACTTTTCGATTTTAATCGAATCCGAGATCCACTCGAAACTTTCACAACTTCAAAACTCGATTCAGAACTTGAAATTTCAGTCTCCGTCTCTTGCGGTTAAATCGATTGATATACCTGTTCTTCTAACAAAACAAACAAATGTAAGAACATTTTTACTTCCCATTTCTCACACTAATCTGCGCGCTGTGATTATATTTGGGTTCATCTACTGACAATATTTGCGCACAGCATTCAAAATGAAGTATCTCGCAGCATACCTCCTCCTCACCATCGGTGGAAAGGCCTCCCCTTCTGCTGAGGACGTTAAGACCGTTCTTTCCTCCGTCGGAATCGATGCCGACGAGGAGCGTCTCGCCACTCTCATCAAGGAGCTTAGCGGAAAGGACCTCAACGAGGTCAGCACAATCGAAAACAATGTCCATATGTTTTAGTAACTAACTTGAATATTAGTTGATCGCTGAGGGTTCCTCCAAGTTGGCTTCCGTCCCATCTGGTGGTGCCGGTGGTGCTGCCCCATCTGCTGGTGGAGCTGCCGCTGCTGGTGGTGCCGCCGCTGAGGAGAAGGTCGAGGAGAAGGTTGAGGGTATGTTTTGCTATTTTCATCCAACTAGGATAACTACTAACGCGATAAATAGACAAGGAAGAGTCTGATGAGGACATGGGTTTCGGTCTTTTCGATTAAGCAGTCAATTGACATACCCACGAACTCGACGCTCTCGACCTACCGGAATATCACTTCGAGACTTCTGGAGGAAATCGTGCGGGCTTGGCCTGTCATTTGCATGCCACATGGGTAGACGGATTGGTTTCTACAAATATTTCCCATGACAAGCATTTATTCATGCAACATAGAGCAATAAAGACGTGATTCTTCTATCCTCTGGAACTTTACATGAAATGATATCCATACGACCTGCCAATGCAAGTGACCCGACTGCTGATTATGTTCATATCTGTAATATCCATAGTAATTTGCGTGCGAATTCAGATCTAATGGTGCTTCGAACCTTGAAAGATTGGGTATTGAGACAAACTGATCTCCCCATTTTCTGGAGAAAATCGTACAATACGTCAAGGCTCTATGTATGAACCAAAAGGCCACTCCAGGCCATTCATATTTACATTTCCTGGCACCCCTCCAAATACCGGCACCCCTGCATACCTGTAACCTATGCTTGTATTAAAAAAGGACGAGGCTGAGAGGTTTTTATTACCATTTGCCCTAATTTAGCTCCAAACTCTAAGCGAGATCCACATTTCGAAAATTCCTGCCTTACGCTGGCTGGCATTTGATTTACTTCGCGACGCACGACAACTCCATCGACAACTCCATCCCTTCGACAACTTTCGAAAAGCACCCTACCGCAAAGATGGCTGACGAAGAATATGTGAGCAATTGATTATTGTGTCTGCGATCTTCTGGATCATACCTCTGCAACACGTTTTGCAGACGAATTGGACGAAATGGAAGGCTAATAATTTTCTTCAATTTAACAGGATGCCCAAAAGGCTGCCGAGATCAAGGCAAAGAGATCATTCCGCAAGTTTTCCTACCGTGGAATCGACCTCGACCAGTATGCCTGCCTATATAACTCCACAATATGAATATCAAAGGGGAACTCATAGAAGCTAACCCTCATATTCTTCGAATAGACTCCTCGACCTCTCCTCCGACCAACTCCGCGATGTCGTCCACGCTCGTGCTCGCCGTAGGTTCAACCGTGGTTTGAAGCGCAAGCCTATGGGCCTCATCAAGAAGCTCCGCAAGGCCAAGCAAGAGGCTCAGCCAAACGAGAAGCCTGATATGGTCAAGACTCACTTGAGAGATATGATCGTAGTTCCTGAAATGATTGGCAGCGTCATTGGCATCTACTCCGGAAAGGAGTTCAACCAGGTCGAAATCAAGCCTGAGATGGTTGGTCACTACTTGGCCGAATTCTCTATCTCTTAGTAAGTTATCCCCGAATTCGTTCCTCGCGAAAGCTTGAAGAACTGCCTATTGGAGACATGCACTGACTCCATAACAGCCGACCAGTCAAGCACGGAAGACCCGGTATCGGTGCCACCCACTCTTCCCGTTTCATTCCCCTCAAGTAAATCATCGAGATGCAACTACTTTGTATCATTCGGTTATCAAGGATGGATGGATCACATATCTGCATGGGATTGTCTGGCTCATGAGCCTGGAATATCAATCTGCTTCTTTACTATGGTCAGAAGACAGCTACAATAGACAGCAAGCAACACGCATATATGAAAATTACGTCAAGAACAAATATATCCTTCCTGTGCCTTTCGGTGAAACCATACTTCCCCTTAACTTTTCCTGCATGATCTCTGACAATTCCTAAATTGTGTCTGTGAGAGCTCGCGATCTCGTGATTTGTTTCGGCCTACCATTGGCTCGTTTTTTCACATTCTACCCTCTCGCGTCTCAAATAATACATTAAGTACAAACATACATCTTCGTTCACAAAATCATCGCCTCCCTATCTTTTCCCGACTTTTTCGTTTAATACTAAAAATCTACGTCCAAAAATAACGACAGTATGGATAGATTAAATACATTATGATCACTTATTGGGTATTCTATACCTATCAGAACTCTAATGGCTCTCCCTGCTATGTATAAGTACCGACATATTATTTCTACTAGTATTATACCTAGTTAGCTAAATGCTCATCAACATTATCTTCAATATATGAACATCAGCTTTGTTGATTCACGAGCCCATGTTCTCCCATACCCTTTTCGCTCTGTTCTGAATGCTCAAAAGCTTCTCGACTTATTACATTACATCATCACTTTCCCCCAACTCCAGCCGCCATACCAAACCCACTCTTCCGATTCTGACTCGGCATCTTATAATCCTTTTCTCTCCTCTCCTTATGACTCCCCCAAAAATCCCAATCTTCATCTTGCGAGCGCGTCCTTTCTTTTTCTAATCTCCTCTTCTTTTTCCTCTGTCTTAAGCCTCGTATTTTGCTTCTCTTGCCACTGGTCTTCTTGCTGTCAAAGATGTTGTTGATGGTTTTGCTGATATGTCCATGTATGGTGACATAGAGATGCGTAAATGTTGCCCCGATAGATTGAAAGAGACGACGAATACGGGTACTCCAGGCGACTATCAGGGCAAGAGATATCAGAGCGGAGGATGTAGGGACTGTTGGAGTAGGGGATGTTAATGCTATCTTTTTTTTGGTACGGATGGGAAAGGGGGTCATACTTGCGATGACGCCTACTGTGCGAAGAGGAAGAAAATCACCACCGCCCCATTCTCTGATATGATGTTAGACCATAGTATGGTATTGTGAATGTAAGATTTGAACTGTAAAGAAGGGCAACTCACTGGACGTTCATTCCAAAAAGACCTGTGAAGAAACTAAGTGGCAGCTGATGGTCGAGATTAGTTCAGAACTTAGGGATGTTATTTGTAGATAGCATACAAAGATAACTGTGAAGACCTATTCGAAAGACCAGTTAGCCCCACCCGTCACAAATGTCAAGGCAACTCACTGTGAATATCATGACAGATCTGCTTTGCGCACTGGCAAGATCAGCCTGATATCTTGCCAGACGCACCTCATCCACCTGCATCAGTCGGTCAGTACTCTCGATAGGATAGCTATAGCATCCCACCAACCTGTGCTTGTCTCTGTATCATGCCCAGCAACTTGTCAAACTATTTCGCGTCAGCCATGGTACTTCGGCAATGGGGGTTTACCGTACATCATCTCTAGTACTCCTCACGCTTTCGATCATCCTCTCCACATGTTGGGTATATTCCTCAAGATAGTCCTCGGCACTTTTTAAAAACATCAACCCATTTGTAGTCAGCTCCCGCTTTTCGTAAATCTCCAACATGTTCTTAATCTCTGTCGTTTGACTAGTAAATAATATCTTAAGAGTGTTCAACTCATCCTCAATATCTCGCAGCTCCAGCAGAGCGGAAGTATTATCACGATTCTGTTTCTCCGCAACTTGGCCTTCGCGTCTATGTTTAGCACGAATAGAAGTTGTCCTCAGGTCGTCAATATCTTCTGCTTTATCCCGGAACCCTCGTGCACGGAAACTCTTAAAAGATGTTGTCATTTTTTCTGTCTGCTTGCCTGATCAGAGACGGAAGATGGATTTCCATGAGAACACTTACAAGAATACTGATCGCTTCCTCGAATGTTCGGAAGACCTCCAGGTCAGGATGAGAAGTTCGTTCGAACAAGATAGTGACCGCGTGAAGTGCGACCACTAGCGCATTATGGAGTCAGCAATTGCATCATCATAACCACTTTCAGGGGGCGTGGGATGGGTGTTGAGAAATCAAAACTCCCTTAAAACACGAAGAGGTTGCAACACTTTTAGACAACCTTTTATATTGGGGAGTATGGTAACAAAAGACTGAAATTTCTCACAAGCTGCAAGGTCATACGCATTCTCACATCGAGACGTAAGATCGGCGTTGACTTCATTGAAAATGCTGTTTCGAAGGTCGGCTTGCTGATATAGTCTTCCATCCGTCTTCAGACCAGCTCTCTGCAACGAGTTAGCGAATTTCTTGTCGTTTACTGGAACATTGAGGTTTTTAATGTTTAAGTATCTTACTCGAGGAAAGAAAGTGACAACAGATCCTAATTATCACAATTAGTCAAGAACTTAAGGTATCTTATCGTTTGGTTTCATACCACTATCAATGATCCATAACCAAAGCTGATCAACCATGAGGACATTGCCATCGAGAACATCATCATCAGACATTATATCGCTGTCGCTTGGGCTATCAGAACCCGCAGAGTTCTCATCGATTTCATCGTCTTCTTCTTCCTCGTCCTCATGGACTTTTCTTGTTTTCTGGGCTGCCTTGTTTTCCCCATAAGAGGAATGATCTGTATCAAGATCTGAGTTGACAAATCGTTCTTTAGTCATTTTGTATAGCATTTGGTCATCATCTCTCGCTCTCGTATCGAGAAGACTAGGATACCCAAATTGATCGAGTGTGCGCCGGACATTGATGGGAGGGTCATGCCCTAGATACTGCCAAAGGACTTGGAACTCTTCCGAGTCAAACTTTGCTACTTTTTGAGGAACTGGTCTCGAACGGCCTTGCTTGAGACGTTGTTTGACTAAAGCTCTTCTTTTTACAAGAACTTTGTAGGTGTCGAAATGAAGGTAGGGTAAATATAAGCACATTTGAACATGGTTGATATCAACCGGACCGATATCAAGTTTTGGCGATACTAGTTGAAACGTAAGCAACAATCAGCAAGAGAATGAACTATGACTTACCGTTTTCTAGGCCAAAGAAGGAACAATGAGGCTTCAGATAACACGCATGATGATGCTCTTGGTGTCTCCCACGCATGTGTTTCGAATGCCAGTGCTCGGCATCTAGCATTCTGCTGTGGATATCTGGGCCTTTCTCAACCGATATTCTTGCAAGAACATCCTTCCTAGTTAGTGAGAAGTGGTGGCCTGCAGCTTTGGATGCTTACCTGGACCCAAGTAGGATTGTTGAAAGGAACATGTATCCATTTAAGCTTAAGCTTCGAGGAACTTGGATCCTGCAAAGGAAGCGGTATAGTAGTGACAGCACTTTCATTTCCCTGAAGTCCTAGTGATGATGATGATTTGTTCCGGTGAATACCAGCAGCACCTGGCGGGCTCAAGAACGAAATGTGACTTGGCTGTGCTTCGCTGTGCCTTCGGAGAGGCCCGGACCTTGTGGCTATGTTATCGGTCACAATTTGCGATTCTATGGGAGGTGGTTGTAAGGTTGGAATAATTCCAAATCGATGGTCAGGGTTCGCTAACCACTGATCTGACGATGCACGAGGTTGAGTATTGAGAAGACCGGATCTGCTTGAAGTTGATTGTATGAGTGGAGGCGAACTATTCAGGTCCACACGTGCTTCTACATCTGCTGAAATCGCAGCCGAAGTATCAATATCATTATCCGCATCGGTAGTCATTACCTGTATCCAGTATTAGCAATTGATTATCGAGCTCCCTTTCCCAGCTTTCATCGATAACAGCAGATATTCTAAGATAATAGCAAAACTCACTAAAGTGGGAGGAGACGGGGCTGTCTTCTTCATCCCAATGGTATCTGCTAAGGGTTTGGATTGGTCCTCGTCCTTCAGCGCTCTTCCTCGTCGAGAGAGTGGAGGGGGGCTTGAACCTCTCTTAAAAAGGTTCAATTTCAATGTCGACTTAGGGTTCACAGAATTACCCTTGTCTTTGTCACTGAAAGTGATTTGATCTTGTAGTAAAGATCGAGCACGGGTATCGTGACGTAGATACTGTCGAACCACTGGCGCAACTGATGCTTCTGCCCTTCTCTCTTCCAAAAGCTTGGTAGGTCCATCCCTCATGAAGTCCTGCATTGACCTATTCGTAGACCAGACTCTAATTGGGAGCTCGTTTTTGGGAGTCATGGTAGTGCCTTCATAAAAGCCATTGATCTCCACCTCTATTCTTTCTTCGAGGTTTAGTTCGGAATGTATAGTTTTGCTCAATTCACAGGCTTTCTTCACCGAAGCTGCCAGCGCCTGCAAATATGACTCTTTGGTATGCACATTTTCAGAGCCGAATGCCGCACATTTTGTATGGGTGCTCATCAATGGATACACAGTTTCGTTGCGTAGATTAAGTATTGCGGATTTGATAGACGTGATGGGTGCATGAAAAGGTTTACCTTGATCCGGGCTTGTAAGATCCGAATCCAATGTCTCAAAAAACGTCCATACTTTGAGATCTGTTGCTAGGGCCTTGAAATCTTTTCCAATTTGTTGCAAAGAATGATGGTCCGGTTCTAGCTGCTTTGTTATGGATATCGGAAGTTCTCGTGATAAACCCATAATGCCACGAATACTCGTTGAGAAACCCGGTTGCGATAAATAACTTGAACCCCTATGTGGTGTTGCTATGCTTGTGATTAGTGAAGTAATGGAGGTGCCGCTGGTTATTTTGAAAACATACCGAAGAATGTAACACCATAACAATCATGAAGAATCGGGTCTCTGCATCTTCGAGCTTCATTGAGAGCAATCTTGACCACAAGTCCTCCAGTGCTGTGACAGATGAAGAAGAGAGGGCGAGATTCCCCCTAAGGTTAGATTAGTCAAAAAGCAATGGTGACATCCGTATTTTAATGGTTCTGAGGTATATGTAGTTGAAGAACATGCTCTACTTACCTCGATTGACCTCAACTTCCCAATGTTATCTAAGAGTCTGTTGGCCAATTGTTTCAATGTATCACCATCTTTTGGAAACCCATGGTCATACAAAAGAACTCGAGCCATATGCAGATCCTTACGAATGCCGCCAGTGATCCATGGAGGGTCCATCCTATTCAAAGACTTCATTGTTGATTGTTTAGAGGGAGATTGCGAGTAAGCTGGTGTCACAAGAGCCATGCTCATAAATGCCGATTTGACTTCGCTGCCTCTGGGAGAAGAGGCATTTTCTTGTGCAAACTTGGCCTCCGGCATCCACGTTTTCTCAGGGTCACCCCCAATGGCTGGTACTCCGATTATACTGTAGTTCCATTAACTATGCACATATGTAAGGAGTAGGAATTGTTCTTACTCGATTTCTGTTGTCCTTGGCTTTGGTTCAATACTGGGGTTTCGTTTGAAAGCCAACTTATCTATCTCCAACTTCGGACCGCCATTGACCTTGGGAGGCCAATTCGGTAATGCTTCTGCACTACTAAGTGGTGCTAAATTTTGAGATTGAGCGTGATCATCGCCATTTGAAGTCTTTGTGGGGGGCAAACTCTCTTTTGATTTTAATTTAACCAATGATATTTCCGAATTCCTAGGAAAACCACTTCCACCATTAGTCTCCATCCTCGTCCTATCTACAGACGTAGAACGGTTATATATATAATCGCAAAGTATTCTCAATCGATTGATAAGCTTGATCACATTTGAATGTTAAGTGTATAGCGACAATAAGAAAGGAAGAGATTTTGCAGAGAACTGGCTCATGAGCTGAGCAGCCTACAAATTCAAAGCTGGTTTGACCTCGTGGCTCAGAGCCGCAAAAACAGGTGCTTGATGAAGCGGGAACAAAAACATACTGTAAGCATGTAAGGGCTGACGTGAGTAGCAAACCAATGAAAATGGCGAAATGATCTCGAGGGGGGCAAGATTAGGTATCCATTTTGAGAATCTGGGGGCCATGGGTGATTGTGGCTGGCTGCATGTTTTTTTCTTATGCGCAATAAGCATTTTTATATGGTTATGGTGGCTCATTGATCTTACTCATCTTCATATGTTCAATGGTGTAAAGGTAGGTATCATCCTATCGAGAACGTGAATGGAAATGGGAATGGGAACGTTCAAACTATTGTACGAACTGAGAATTTGTGTAAGGTGTTCTTGAGACGAAACTTTTATCATCACCAGAAGTCCCCAGGTTTGCACAAACCTCGGTGTAATATGCAGGTGCGATGTGCATCTACCAACCTCGTACCTGCCTGTACAATTGAGAATTCGAAGTTCGGATTAACTTCAAATACATGAAACACATGGCTTTGATTCCCATTTATTCATTCCCGCATTTTAGATTAGGTTGGCAAACTTTTTTGGTTGCATGTCTGCTGGGATTTTCAAGAGTTGTTCTGTTTTGGTATGTTGTCCCGACTCCCGCAGAGGGTGGCTTCTAAGGTACCTAGCAATAGACAAGTGTTTTCAGAGTCACAATCACATCAGTTTGTCACAGTTGGGACGACAATTCTTCCAAGTTCATACCTTTTATCATTAAATTCTATGTATCTCATTCAAGCCGTGTAACCATATGAGTAAATTATATATAAACAACTTTGCAAATCCTTTACATAAAGTTATGCAGGTATCTAGGGGAATTCCCCATCCCAACCAAAACGCCATAGAAAGATCGAGACATCAATAGATGTCTTTCTACTTCTCTCGCGTAATCTCATCACTCGTAGATTCCGATGTTGGCTCCACGCGAGTCGGCGCGCGAGATCGTCTCGGGGTGTTGTCGGAACGGAAGTATTCGTGAATTTCTTGGCTCCAATCATCATCGAAAGTTGCAATGTCTTCTTCGTTCTTGCCTTTCTCGGTTTGCTTGAGTTCCCATTCTTGGCGCATTTCAAGAATCTTATCACCAGCATCCAACTTGGGATCATAGTTCTTGCCAGCCTTCATCCATCTTTCCCAGAGGGACAAATGTGCAGGATGAATAGCGATACCGTGATACTCAGACTCCCTACCCGATCTGATATATTTCCATCTTCTCTCCTGTTCCTTGAGGTCGAGGCCAGTGGTATCTGGAAGGAAGATCGCGGTGAGGAGCATGCCGGCGAGACCGAACCATGGGACGATATAGAACTTTTGCTGGGTTGTGATAAAGTTGTAAAGAATTGATGCGAACAAAGCACCTAATTTACCAATAGCTGCCGAAAACCCGTGTGCAGAGGCGCGGATTGGCGTTGGGAAAACCTCCGCAGCGACGAGGAAAGTTACACTGTTTGGACCAAATTGGTTGAAGAAGGACGACAAGAAGTACATAGCCTGGAAAGATTTGATACCAGCGATGCTTGTATAATGAGCGTAGTGGAAAGCCGGAATAACAAAGAGAATGAAATCCAAGGCAAATCCCACTTGTTGCATCCACTTTCGTCCATAGAGCTTGTTGTCGATGAGCAAAGACGCGCAATAATAACCGGCAAGGGACACTCCAACGTTACATAAGTTCCATAACCATCCTTCCATGATCGATGTTGAGCCTGGGGAGATGACCTTGATGAATTGGGACTGGAACAGTTTGTTGCCGTAAAAGAAAACATCGTTACAGAACCAGGCTCCTGCTGTAGCAATCAAACGTCCCGAAAAATGTTTGACGGTTAAGCTGAGAGACTCTTTATCATATCCAGTGACGTTTGTCGTCTTCTTGACGATATCTAGTGATTTGGAGATGAGAGGCATCTTGTACATACGGTAGTAAACAAGCCACAAAGTGCCGACAGCGGGGATTGCGAAAGAGACTCGGAATACCCATTGTGCGGAGACTTCGGAATAAGGTGGATTCCCACTTCCATGGTGAAAGATGAGGAGTAAGAGAATGAGGATGGCTTGGTTAAAGAATTGACCCCAACCTTGCATCAAGAAAGCCATAGTGACCTTGCGTCCACGATGAAGGCGGTCCATTCTGGTTGTTTGGCGATTTGGTGCGGTGGCGCTTTCCATAGCAGCAGTGGCTGTCATTGGATATTCACCTCCTACACCGATACCATAGAAGAACAATGACCAGGCATAGCAGATGACCCAGCCATTGAGAGTGGTACCCCAAGAAGCGATGAGCATGATGAGACCAAGAAACATAATAACCGCATCTTGAATCAAACCCCAACGACGACCAATCTTATCACCCAAGTAGCCAACGAGGATTTGACCAACAATGATACCAATGATCTCTAAATATGTGACGGCATAGGTCCATTGCTCACTACAAACTTTGAAAGTCTTCCAGCAGTGTGGCCAAACAGCTGAAAAGAGGGGTGCTAAGTTTCCGATGGAGAAGAGAACATATCTGGAAACATGATTAGCGGGGAAAACAAAAACCATGAAAATTGACATACCCTTCAAGACCCAAACCCGCACCAGGAAGAACAGCATTGCTGAAGTACCAGCTGACAGGACTGAGGGGGTCTACTTTCATCATTGCCCAAATAGACTTTAGCTCTTGCTTTGCGTCGGCTCCCTCGGTCCTGACGATGAAGGATATTTTCTCTTTTAATTTGAGGTCTGCCCAGTAAGTATGATCTTCTGTGAAAATGTCATCTGGGTAGAGGATTTCATTGAAAACATCTTCATCCGCTCCCACATTATAGATTGACACATGGTCATCGCCAGTTTCCGGACCATGAGGAAGACCAATTATGCCCATGTTGGTAGGGTTATGGTGTTCATGTGTATGAATTGGCTTTTCCATTGTGGAAAATGAAGAATTTGACGGCAAAAACCCTTATTGCTGAGGCAATGAAGGGGTAATGGAGAAGTTGATCTTTGAAGAGAAAGGGAAGTGAAAGGACAACTGGCGGGAAATGAAATAAATAAGGGAAAAGAATTGATCATGATGTAGTAGCCAGAAAAATGGATTTGGTAACTTAACTTGTAAGAGACTAAAAGAGGATCCATGGATCCATGGATTGGTACAGTACTCCGAAGTGGGGCATGCACGAAGGGGGGGGAAGGGAGGGGCACTTTCTCTTTTTTTGGAGCGGGGCGAAAGAAGATTTTCCAACTTGATTACCTATTATATATATGTACTGTAGGTATTATTGCCTCCCTAGTTCCAATACAGTTTGAGTAGGTCATGAATTAAGTTTCAATAATATTATCACAGGTACAGGAATGACTTTATTGAGGGATGGGAAATCATGGAATGAGATGGGAATCATGGGATGGGATGGGATGCAGTATGGATGGATTGTGGATGGATTTCGAGGAAAAAGGCCATATTACTTGTATTGGTTTGGTAATAAGTATACGATACTACCTTAGGTAGATTACCTGGTAGGTACTAGGTAGGTACAGACAAGAGACTCGAGGAGCTATACCTATATAGTAAGTTATCTTACATTTTCCATCCATTTTCATTGTATCAAGTCAGCTGTGATTCGTGAATACTGTAACTTGTTGTGATATCTAACCGTTGGTTTAACTACCACCTAACCATAGTATCATTCCCGTTCCCGTTCCCATACCCATACCCATACGTACCCGACCTAACCGTACGTACACCTCCAGCTACCTACTCAAGTAACCTGGAAGAAGAGAAAATTGCCTACCATGCCCAGGTGGTTTCAATTTGCAACGTCGCCGGTGGCCTGTATGATTAGTTATTAGGTTGGTTACATAGTAGTTGAATGGCTGGGGCCTGGGGCGGTCATGAATCATATTACCATTTACTGTAACACATCAATTGACAATAACCTTAAGATTGCTGAGCGCCAAAATTCAATTCGATGAATTATGGTACTTTAGGTAGTGAGCACGGATGGGTCGAGAGCAAGATAATAGCATTATGTATGGTTCATAGTAGCTTTTTAAGTTTTCTCTTATTTTATTTTATACTCTAATTCATATATGTACATTATCTACAGCATCTACAGACTCCAGCTAGGTAATTGCTTTTCGGTTATAGATGCAAATCATGCATTAGCTAACTGTTGATCTAGACTGTGCAGTGTGCAGTACGTTGTAACTTCACATCTGATAACTTGAAGATCGCGAATAGACAAAGTGAGATGAGACACTGTAGACTGTAGAGTCTGTAGAATGTGATCTCTTAAGGTTGTAACTTGTATGTTCTATAAGGACTGAAACATGCTTGAGGGTCCACTTCCAATCAATATCGAACTATCTTTTTACGGAATTTCTGTCCAGAAAAGTCATGTTTCTCCACCGACCTGCTGTATTCGAATTACGAGTATATATACTCTTGTGACTATCCCCCGCCGAAGGGAGAGTATTTGCGGGTGCCCCAGATATTTTATTGATAGTATATGGTACAATTTGTATCATTGTAGACACCGGTACATCACCTTGCGATGGTCTTTCCTTGTTGCTATAATAATTTATTTTCCTTCAAGCCACAACCACCACAAGCTTTCCCAAGCCGGCACATTTCACATCCAAGATGTTTTTCCTGATGAAACTTTCATATTATCAGTCGGGGCATGTTGCAAGTTTGTAACAAGCTTGCATGAAAGGAACTTGTTACTTGGCAGAACTTTCCTCCCGAAATGTAATAATTAATAACATAACTTTGGACTCGGGTTCAAGTTTCTCAACATTTGGTGATTCCCGTTCCCAGTTCATTGTTGAAAGATGAGGTTAGAATGGACCAATCATATTGTGAGAAAGCAACACGTTCTTGCCTCTCAACTCCTCACAGGTTTTTTCGGTTCTAACTTCTAGCGGTTCTAACGGTGAAGTGGGGCCGATCATTGATCTGGGAATATCGGTGACTCCTGAGTCCTGAGCCCTGTGTCCTGTGAGCGGCGAGACCCCTTGTATTGATACGGTGGCCGAACTTTCCTTTTTTCCCTTCCAATTTTAACTGTTTGCATACAACCTGAACAAAACAACGTCGGGACCGGGAACCTTAACAAAAGCCCGGAGGGAGAATCGAGATAGATCAGCTATCGATCACCTCCAGCTACTCTTATTATACCTATGTACTACTACTAGGTATCTAATAGTAACTATCCGGTTTCTACCCTAGGTACCCTACCTCCCAATTAAGCAATCCTGCCGAACCTTTGTCTCCCACGTGCGTGGGCATCGAAACGTGAGACGTCCATCACAATTTCACAAGCATTCTTTCTTCCTTTATCAAATTGTGTCTTACGGTACCAACGGTAGGTATGACGAAGGTGGATGTTCTAATACCTGACTCTCCCGATCGTGCGGTTCCTGCCTCCCTTGAAGTTCCTTCCATGATCTGCGCCATCTCTTTGGTGGCGTGCATGCATTGCGGTTGTGGCACGTTTTGGCATTCTTGGCGATGAATGGGCAAGACACAAGAGCAAGCTATCAAGATGGGATCATGGGAAGGTGTGAGCAATGTTGCTTAATCGGGAATGTATTCCTGAGACCGTCGTGACCGAGATAAAGAAGCAAACATTTATACGGGACCGGCCATCCTATATTTGTTATTTTAATATGTCAATCTAAATAGTCCGCCCACCTTATATACTCATCCCGCGTTTATAGGCTCCTGCTAAGTATTGCATACTGCAATGGAGTGCTACATGCACTGCATAGCGATCAAGTAGACCGCACATGTGCATACTTATAAGGCGGTACTCAGTACATTAGTCTCCGTAAACTCATACTTGAGGTCCCGTTCGCGCATGCTTGGCAGTTGAGCGAGAGACGTCAGGAGTCAGTTGCTCTTTCATGAACCGATTTCTTGATATAGGCGTATATACATACTTACATCAAGTGACTGAATTTTCCTGTGAACCCGCATGGCATGGTACTACTACATCAAGATGTCTCAAGTAATAAATTTCCGCCGTCTTTCACCCGACTGGACTGTGCGCTCCTTTTATCCGCAGTTGACACGTCGAGTCGTAGACGCATTTGGCCACAACTTCGTTAAATTCTTTAAAATTGGCGCTTTTCCAGGCATATATCATATGGTCAATGTTCTGAACAGGTTGGAGATTTCTTTGAGATTTCCAAATGTAAATGTCACAGTCCACCACTATTGATGTCCAGAGACGGTGGTAGGAAAGTTCATAAAATTGTTGGTAATGTGATCGATGCAGTTGATGGAAGTTGCATTGAGATCTTCATCTGAACTCCACTGGAAGATGTAAAGGCGCTCACGGCGAATATTACTCTCCCAATAATAAAAGGTGCGAAAGATTCGAAGACGGGTCGGATTGAAAGAGTGGAACCTGTGGAAAGACAAACGTTAATGAGTATTTATATTGACATTTAGTGATGATATTTTGTCAAAATAATTACTAATACTTACCGTATCTACCTCCTTGATAGTCCAAAATTTATGAAATTGAAGTTCAAATTGAATTTTTAAACTCAACCGTTGAACTGGGGGCAGAAATCACATCGCGTCAACGCCACTTTCTGGCCATCGCAATGCAATGCCAGATATCCTTGATATGATAATTACCTCGTATCTACCTAGGAGACGGCGGGGTGGGTATATAAGTTTATTATTCCAAATGATTTCAATATACGAATTCGAAATCAAAAATTAAAAATCAAGAATCCTTTATTGCCAGACTGCCAGACTGCTGTCTGGACTATTGCAGCTCTTTGCTGATACCTTTTTGCTGTAATATATTTTGTCAAAAAGCATCCATATGTGGTGGTGACTTTGTCGGAGGGAACGAGGGAACCACATCACACCCTACCTACATAATACCTAGGTAGGTAGTAATTGATCGTGGTACAAACATCGGCGTTATGCCTGTATCTTGGGTTGTTCCGAAGTACCATCATTTGACGAAGCACATACGATCTATATATACCTACTAGGTAGGTACTTGAAGTCATATATATCGCTTTAAGGGAGACGAAAAATAATTTCGAGTCAATCTTCCCTAGTATGTCTCTCACCAAATCGGGCAAGTTTATAAATGTAGATATTCTTCGCCTTGGTGTGCCATCCATATATATATATGGTTGTCTCCAAAACGCGTAATGAAACTTGCAGCGTCACCTATCTGATGCATAACGAGTATAAATTCAAGGTGACTATAATTCATGGCTAGATCAATCGATGACGGCTCTTTAATTATAGCTTGGTTCTTATGATCCGATTACAAACAGACGGACAATAGACCCATCTAAGATCAACCATATCATGGCAGCTCATGTCCCACGAGCATGATAAAAGTTCTCCGCAAACCTCCTCTTTGCGACCAAATGAGACGGGAAGCAGTCGGACAAGTTGTATGAGATGTCCTCCGATGTAGTCTTGGGATTATTGTAGTATGTGTTGTAGATCTTTCCAGCATGATTCGTACGCCCGCAATAGTTATTTCCATCTGCCGTAAATTATCGCTGCTTAATGATCAGGTAGACGAGACTTATATGCCTGTCATCCTTATCACGATCTCCAAGAGAGAAGGGACAGTCGAGCCTCTTGGGAAGAACCTGTTAACAGGCTGATCTCATTGACTGCAAGTTAGCCTTATAGTGTCATCTTTGCATGTTTCACGCGGAAAGTGGTTCCCCCGATGTATGTGAGAGTGAAGGGTGAGCTTCGTAAGTTGTTTTTATAGCACAGAGGATATGAACCATCAATCCAGATTAATAGAACCCCCAATTCAGCACTACAAGATATACTTGCTAAATTAGGGGATTGTCAGGAGAACCCCAGCTTGAACTTGTATATAATTTTGTATTGATATCATTGGAACTTTATTTTCCTGGATTGATTTGATCATTTGGCTAGTAGACTGCTGGGCTACAGGAAATGTGGAATATTCATCCCCGAAACGTAGCATTTAACAAGAATTGATTTGAAGGGCGACGAAGAACACGATTGCTCAATTGGTTATCTAAGTCGCGGTGTTATGTCTCTAAGCAGTTGATCGTATTACATTCACAAATTGTCCGGCAACATTGTCAATTTCAGCATCAGTACTAGATCATGAAAAGCATATTTGTTTTATAAGTTCATATTCTAGCCTAATTAATTAAGTTGATGCCTACTCACTTTCTCCTTCCCACAATACCACGGAAACTATAGTACATTCAGTCTGGTTGACTCTCAGCAAACTTGCCATCGAACTCGTGTCCGGACTCGTCAGCATATGAAACTCGCACAAGAGTGACAAGTAACGTCTTTTCGTGGAGGTTTCTTGACAAAAAAAAGGCATAATAGAAAAATATGTTTGCATTTCTCATGTAAAATGTAACTATTACAAGGAAAAGCTAGTGCGAATTTAGAAAAATTGCGAAGCCAACGAAGCCACGACTTCCAAAGAATTGTAGAAGTGTACAGGATAGAATGAACCTCCTCAGATCTCCCTCGGTCCCTCCCCAATCAGCTAAATTGAAATACAAAGCGAGAATTGCAAGGGATAGACTACCAAGCATAAAAGTATGGGGAATCAGACTTTTAATGAGTACCCGCATTGTCGGTAGAAGTAGATGAAATTGAGAACATCAAACTCATCAAACAACATCTTGTCCTTGATCTTTTCAATCTGCTCCGCCAAAGTGACCACCAAATACATATCGAGAAGGTGCTCAAAATGTGCAAGATATGCGACAGCCTGCAACCGGTTGGATCCAGAAAAATGTCTTTCACAACAGATATTAAACCTCTCCATATTCAGGTGCATCGGCGTAATCGTTTTCCTCGGGTTTGGGATCGGTTTCTTCTTCTGCTGGCGGTGCACTAACAGAGGACGACTCTGGCATCAAACCCTTCTCCTTGAGGTACTTGATAGACTTCAAGATGGTCAAATCATCCTTGGCGGTGTCGTTGAGAATGAGACGTTGAGCAATAGTCATCTTACCACCGTTCAACTCCTTCTCTCTCAAAGCTTGGTTACGGACCTCCAGGTCGTGAACGAAGCGACACTTGCCCTTCTTGCCGCAGGTGCCACCAGTCGAATAGTACTTGCAGTGACGTTGAAGCTGAGCCTTTGTTGGTGGTGCTCGTGCATGCACGATATGACCATGGTTGCGCGATGACATAGCTTCCGGCTTTGAATTCCCCGAGTCGGAATTGGATGAATCAGAATCATCATCACTCACTTGACCACGGTCTTCATCACCCTCGTCGCCATTTTCACGCTTGCGTTTTCCACCGGACATCTCCTGTTTGATCTTCCGCTCAGCCTTCTCGAGCTCTAGTCTGAGTTTCTCGGCCTTGCGTTGCTGTTTCTCGAGTTTAGT
Source organism: Ciborinia camelliae (assembly GCA_025890175.1). Taxonomy (NCBI): domain Eukaryota; kingdom Fungi; phylum Ascomycota; class Leotiomycetes; order Helotiales; family Sclerotiniaceae; genus Ciborinia; species Ciborinia camelliae. Next base: position 919,347 of record JANPYM010000004.1, read on the forward strand.
CTCTCCATCTTCCTTTTTGATAGGCTTCGCTTCAGACTCTTTCTTGAACCTGTTATTCTTATTCTGGTTTTGCTCACGTTTCAAGCGAAGCTCTTCAGCAGCAGCTTCTCTACGAGCTTTCGTAGGGAAGCGATTTTTGCGCTCAACGAGCCATGCCTTGAGATCTGCAGGTAACCTAAAATTCATTAGCAATAAGAACAAGAAGAACTAATCTTCTAGGCCTGCAAAAGAACATACTGTGGAGTATCGGGACCAAGCAAAGTAACCAAACGAGCTTCTTCATCAACATCATCAATTTCATCATCGCTATCCTCATGGTCTACACCGTTTGGTGTCAAACCAAGGGTATTTGTTCTGCGCTTCTTCTTGTTCTTCTTCGCATTGTCTCCTGCACCTGCAGGCTTTGAATGCATCGGAGGAGATTGTGAATTGCCATTGAAAGAACGATTGTTGTCGCGACCGCGAAATTGGAAATTATCGCGACCTCTACCTCTAAAGTTCCCATTTCCTCTGCCCCGATTAGAGCTCGAGTTGAATGAATGAGAGTCATGTGGTGGACGCTGTCCTCCATGACCTCCATTAGAGAAGTTTTGTGGGGGGTACGCTTGATAGGTTGGCTGAGAAAACGGAGCAGGGGAATTCTGATGATTGGGATATTGGGGAGTAGGGAAACCATTGCCCGCTTGAGCCATATGATCTCCACGTTCGTTGTCAAATCCCATGCGGATCGGGGGGCCCATGAGAGGTGCTTCATGGCCTCCACGACTATTATTGAAACCACCACGACCACGGCCTCTATTGTTATTATTGAACTGAGGTTGTCCCTGAGGTGGACCTTGCCATTGTTGGGGTGGGCCACTATGATGTGGTTGCTGAGAAGGTGGTCCGTAAGGTTGTTGAAATGGTGCAGGTTGCTGTGGACCATACTGTGGTGGTTGATTAAAGCCCTGTGGAGCATAGTTTGGATGGTAGTTCTGAGCAGGAAGAGGAACCGAAGGTGGTGGCTGGTGCGATTGTTGAGGCGGACCATGATTGTGCTGAGGTGGACCATGCTGACCTTGTTGCTGCCATTGCTGGGGGTAATTATTAGGGGGGCCGTTATGACCAGGACCTTGAGAGCCGCTTGGAGGTCCTATGTAAGGTGCTGGATTGTGCGGGTTGTATTGATCACTTGGAAGACCCTGTACTTGCGGAGGACCTTGTGGTGGACCATTGTAGCCATTTTGATGTGGATGGGGAGGACCATTGTGACCGCCTCTCGCACCACCTCTTGGAGGACCAGTATTGCGCGCCTGCTGATAGGGAGGTTGTTGATATCCATACTGAGGGTTTTGTTGAGGATATCCAACCGAGGGCGGCCCGGAAGGAGCAGGCGGAGGAGGAGGAAAATTATATTGCTGTGCACCAGCCATTGTGATATGAGCGCCTTGGGGTCGCGAAGCGTTTTGTGCAGGTTGATAAATTTTAGATTGATTGAATTTAGGTCGAGTGGATTGAGCAGCGGGTTGTAAAGCGTTTGGCGATTGCGAAGCGCTTCGTGCAGGTAAATGATTCTCAGGTTGACCGTACTTATCTACGAGTGACGAAACGTTTGGCGAAACGATTGGCGGTTGCGAAACGTTTTGTGCAGGTTGAGAGATCTTAGGTTGACAGTATTGACCAGTGGAAGGTTCTGGTGAAGGTTCTGGTTTCGTAGGTCGTCGCAAAAGGATTTGTGCAGGTTCGTGTTGAATTAAGGATTGTTCTGAAATCGAATTAGAATAAACCAGTTGCTGTAGATGAGATTTATATTTGTTAATTGATGAAAGCTAATAGCTTGATAAAACAATTATTGAAAAGGGAGGATGAAGCAGCTGGAGGATGAAGCAGGATAAAAACAGAAAGCTTGCCTGGCGCCATCATGGTCAGGTCTGAGGATATTATTGATCTCTCTTATTATTTAAGTTAGTGTGGAAATTGAATTGTCCCACAATCTTAACCAATAGAATCTCTCCCAATCTTAGGACCTACTTGGCTTAGGTAAGAACCCCTTGGGTCTGTTGATAGGTTGATCGGTTGTTAACCTTGTAACGTCAAATCATCTAAATGAAAAGATCTTATAAAAACAGAAAAAATTTGTCTCTTTAAAGAATAATTCCGTACATACTTGTTGATTCAGTTGTTGATGAGGACTCTGGAGAAGAAGCAGAGAAGTTGAAGTTTTCAAAAGTAAAGTCAAAATCAAAAGTCAAAGTTGTAAAAGGGTTTGGGAAGGAGCAAGAAGAAACAATTTTAGATCCTTTTTATTTTTTTAAACCTCAATTTGGTTTGAATTACGAATTTTGGTCAAAATTTCATGCTGTTCAGTTCTATGGGGTGAATATCAAAAGAAGCAAAGCAAACTTGATAACCTGATCATTCATATTCATATTAATATTGGTGGCTTGTTGGAGAATCAGCCGCAAAAGGAAGGAGTCAAGTACCAGGAGGAAAAGCAATTCCTGACATAGCCAAAGTAACCAAAAACACACCAAGAATCACGGGACACCTGTGTATATCATCATGTTCATTCTCGTGAGTACTTCCTTCCGTCCTTCCTTCCTTCGTAGATCAAGTAATAAGATTCGAATTTTAACTTTGATTTTTAGACCAAAATTGCCGATTTAGTTCAAATCGCACCTCAAGATTTGGGGAAGAATGCTAGTCAAGCCATTGAGGATAATATCAATCTCAAATATGCCAATAAAGTGATCCAAAAGATTGGCCTCTGTATATGCTTCTATGATCTTCTCTCGGCATCGGAAGGCTTAATTGGGCATGGTGATGGTCTTGTCAATGTCAACGGTACATACATATTCTCTGGAAGTCATCACAGATTTTACGTTTTGCTAACCACTTAGCAGTCGAATTCCGCATTGTTGTCTTCAGACCTTTCAAATTTGAAATCATGACGGGAAGAATTAGCAGCTCTATTGAGAGTGGAATAAGAGGTTAGTATACATATATATCAAGCCGTATCAAACTCTGCTGATAACATTAAGTTCGTACTCATTTCTTTGACGAAATCTTCGTCCCTGCAAGAATGCTACCAGAAGGTTCACACTTGTAAGTCTGCCCCCTCCATTCTCTATCAATACCGACCGGCTCTGATCATCATCCAGTGACCACAACGAGCAAATATTCGTCTGGAGGACTGAGGATGGCACAGAGCTTTTCTTCGATAACCAGGAAACTGTGCGCTTTCGGGTTGACACTGAGCAATGGAATGATCAAGCACCATTGGGCCCTGAAAAAGAAGATGATGGGGAATCAGCACGGGTGATTGAAGCCCCTTATAAGATAGTAGCTTCGATGGAAGACGTTGGATTAGGGCCCTGCCTATGGTGGGATTAGGGAGAAACAGGCATTCGATCAATGAAATTCGAGGGCAACGAAAACATTTGCGGGGGCAAAAACATTTGCATTATGGAGTTGGGGGAACAATCTAGGATCTGGAGTTCACTAATAATCAATTAGTTCTGCTCCCAGCTATATCACACCTTGACAGCTACGACCGACCCGGCTTCAAGGGCTCTTTTGAATCCACCGTGGCGACATTGGCTTTCCCCTGATACCTTCTGTAGGAGCTCCTTTCCAATTCCGCAATATTATAGGTCTGTGCTCAAAATATAGGAAGTCACATTTGGCCGCCGGGCGTGGGTATGATTTAATGATTGCACAAAATTTGATCACCAGCTTGGCAACCACAGATGAAAATGTATGTGAACTTCATACAATGAAAACCTTCCTTTAGAGTAATATGTACGGGTATTTTTTATATTTCGGTCGAGTCTTCAACGCTTCTTCTCTTCGCTTTCCTTGTTCATCTTCTCATAATGTGCTACCAACGTTTCCATATCCCTAGCTCTATGACCTGCTGGTACGTTCCATGGGGATCCAGTGTTAAATTGTCTATAGAAGAATTTAGCTACGGGAGCGAAGGTACTAGAGGAGTGAAGACAAACTCGGGAAATCTTAGATTGACATGAGCACTGCCCGTATCACTCTGGAAAAGGTTGCGGTCGAAAGCAGCTTGTTCGAGCATAGAAACGTGCATGGCATTTCTTGCTGCCCATTTCTCCTTGTAGTGTGAATAGCTATCAATCAGCTTTGTGAGGCCAGATGGAGATCCATCGGCGGATGGTTGAGCGTATTGGTAAACTCCGATCGAGATGGGGATAGCCGCGAGAACAACGAAGAAGCCAGTCTATATCCCCATTAGTCATGGACTATATATAATGAATATTTGAAAGCTCACTCCGAAAGACTCGTCTTTTGGACCAGCATGATGGTGTCCATGTTCTGTACTCGATCCAGCAAGGTGGTGGACCTCATCACCAGCCTTTCCATGCTCTACCGAAGACCATCGTCGCGAAACCCGGGTAGATACTCTTCCAACTCGATCGGCAGATTGAACCGCCCTTCTCCTGAGTGTGAACATTTTGTTGTAAATCAATTGGCTTTCAATATGCCATTCTTGGAAAGCCAGTATGTTTGGACATCCTTCAACAGGCTGCTGACCTTTGCTGACTAATATATCCTAAGGCCACAATAATTTATCCTACGGCGGGACCGCTTCCCGCTTTGGAAATACTGCCGCAAGACCTTGGAACTTGGAACTTGAAAGGCGAAGAACTAACAACGAATCTGTACTTTTATCTGGATGCCACCTGTCCTTATGATGACTACAAATAACCCAGCCGACCAACTTGTCCATATTGATACTTTAAACTTAGAGAGTGAAGGAGAAGATTCAAATTCGGCAGAATCCCTTGCTTCGTTAGACAGTGATTCCGAAGAAACACCTCCCGAGAAGATACTCACTGAAATTGTCGGGAAGAACAACCACATTTGGTATCTTGTGAAGTGGAAAGACTGCCCTCTTTTACGATCGAGCTGGGAAGGAGAAGCCTGCTTTGAAAACTGTCCTTGGATTTTGGATCAGTGGTTAGTCGAAAAACAGAGCCAAAAAGAAGGCAAAGTTCTGCCTTTTGATGTGCAAGCTTTCGATAAAGCCTGTAAGGACCTTGACTTGGCAGAAAGGCAGCGGAGAATCCTGAGACGGTTCAGAAGAAAAGCCAAACGGATTCTGTCAATTGTAGCTGATTGAGGAATTCATTCAAGAAAAGAACAATCCTGTACTCGATATAAACTTCATATTCAATTACAAACCACAAAATGGTTAATTTTCAAATACGCAGTATACTGGGCCCAGTATGGCTGCTCACTCTTCTTATATTCACGAAAGCATCTTCGATGGACCCAGCAGCCTCACCATCTGCAGATACCGAACTCATATGCCCCACGGAAAACCCGGCAGAATGTTACCCCCGACTCTTTCAACCAACGAAAGACTTCCAAATCATTAAGCTTGGGCAGAATATCCCACCAGGCCTTCACGTTCGGTTAAATATAAATTCCGGCTTGAAAGAAGCTCGGCTCAACATCCCCACGGAGGACGAAAATATCGCGCTGGGACTTGATATCCCCACAGAACAAGCCCTGGTCGTGATCGAAGATGCTGATGTGGAATCTGCGGAAGAACCGCAACCATCCTCAAGCCCGCCAGCTCTAAGTAGCCACGGGAAGATACAACCCCCACCACCCTCGTCATCGGACTTTGAATCGTTTGGAACTTCTCTTGCCTCATTGAAAAGACAAGATGCATCCCTCGATCTAGCATTGACTTCTCTCGCGGAGCTGTCACACGACATTTACTACGGATCGGAACTTATGGCCGATGAGGAGGCTGTTTCTGCCTTGATCTGTCTTATGGCCATGGAGCCTTCGCGATCAGAGGATGTAAATGATCATTCAGCCTCCGCGATTCTCTCCGGTTCTCTACAAAACAACCCCACTGCTATCGAATCCATCTCCTTGTTCCACGATATCGTCATGACACCCACTTGTTCCGGACTTCGCGAAAAAGGATTAAGTCTCATCCCCGCGCTCCAGAAAAAACTATCTACCTCTACCATCTCACCTTCAGCCCTCAAGTCTCAAATATCTGCCCTGAGTGGTCTATTAAAATCACCCCAAATTCAAAAATCTTTCCTCGAGCAAGACGGCACTTCATACCTACAGTCCGCCTTCTTGAAGTCTGGATCTCAATATGACGTTGTTCGTCAACATGTCGTACAACTTTTGATGGACAATTTTCTGGATGAAAGTATGGGTGCGCGAATGGGAGTCTGGCCGAGGGCAAATTCAGTTCAGAGGGGGGAGAAGGAATGTAATGGCGATGTTGTTAATGATGAATGTTGGGCATGGCATGGGAAGACATTTTATGGGACGGAAGGGGGGAAGAAAGAATGGATGGAGGAGTTTTTGGGGAGATTAGAAAAAAGTAGTCAGAGCGGAGAGAGGGGTAGGGAACTATGAGTATGAGTACACTATACGTAGATATATGTATTAGACTGAATATGCTTGGATTATCACAACTTCATTCCCAGAAAGGCAAGAGTTTAGCGATCTCCTCGTCACCTGTGCCTATTTGGTGATATATGATATTGTCGATTTGCAGAGATCAGAGAAAGAAGCAGTGCCGACCCTCATCACATCCATTACCCCTTCTGCACTCAGCACTCGCTCAGCCCAGCTCATACAAGTCTATTCTACACATAATCCACCCAAGTTACAATACTCCCTTCTTTCCATATTCCTTTCATTTATGGTTTTCTCTCTTCGTGTTCATCTACCAATGACCGACCATACGAAACCAAGTTTTGTTGATATATAAAGCCTAGGCACCTATTGAAAGATTTCCCAAACCTCCTCGGATTTCCGACATTTAATATTGGCCACTGGAAAAGGATTTCCCCAACAAACACAATGATAACGATAAATTTTCTACACAACCAATCCAAAATCTTCTCCCTCGCCCCACCATGCATCTACAGCAGAACCTCTATATAAGGATGTTTTTTTTAGTGCCAAAAATAAGGATACTAGAGAGGTATCCTTTTATAGAGGTTCCGGCTAATCCCGGTGGGGTAGCATTTTGGCCCATATATTTCCGATCGGGCATAAATTCAGTATAATTTTCATAAATATTTTATACTTCAAAAAAATATTCTTAGAAGAGGTCTATTATAGGCTAGATTTTAATTTTGGGATCGGGGAATATCAAGGATAATTCTAATAGAGAGGATATAGGGATATTAGCATTTTCTACACCTAAAATCCAACGGGACCCAAAATTTAATCCTAATAGAGAGGTTATCCTTATATAGAGGATCCTTATATAGAGGTTCTGCTGTATCTCTCTGCACTATCATCCCATCTCCCTCCCCCGTTCCACAAGATGTACCCACAAAAAAAAAGCTTCGAGATTCAAGATGGCAAAAGCTTAAGAGCGCGACGCTCTTATGCCCCAATGAACCATCTCCGCATATATACTATAATATACGTCAATGTCACTGTCCGATCGAAGCCCTGACAAATGCTAAGTAGAAAGGCGGACAAACATTCTCGGGAATGATGAATTCTACCGCTGCGCCATCGAGGCGTGTGGGTGCTTGAGAGTTTGTTGTGGTATTAGGGATTATGTATATGGGGAAAGGTGAGTGAGCACGTGAATCTCTGTGGTGGCGCAAAGGGATGACATTTCCACTTGGGTAAGTGATAAACTCACGCTCCCAAAACGCTAAAAATACGCCGTCGTGAGTTTATTCGAATCAACCGAATCGGTGGTTCCAATGATTGATTCGGTCGGGAGGCAGAGAGGGAGCCTACCATCTAATTTTCCACTCTCCCCCTCTCTAACCCCCCCCACAAATCGATCATTGAAGCAACCGATTCAGTTCCCTAAAGCTACCGATACGACCCGAATAGGTCGTTCTAGTGACCGATTCGGCTCGGAAAATCTAAGGGGGCAAAGAGTAGAAGGGTAGGAAGGATAGGAAAGGTAGGAAGGGTAGGGCATACACTTCACTTTCGACCCGAATCGGTTCTGTATTTAAAAGTTTCAAATAAATCACGCCTGCATATTTGTAGCATTTAGGGAGCGTGAGTTTATTACTTACCTTCCACTTGGATGAGGTTTTGATTGTTGTTAGGGTACCTAGGTGCTTTGAGGGGATATGATGACTTTTCGGAGGTTTAAGACAACGTAACCATAATTAAGCATTTCAGTGTGACCTATTGCTGAATAATAAGCCAGTTGAATGCCATCCAGGAGCAAAAGAGTGTTCTACGCCGTTCAAATAAGTAAAAAGACTTTGTAGAGCTTCGGTTACAAGCAAACTCTTCCTCAATACCAAGAGTTGCCATTAAAGTACAGCACAGATAGACCCAGAAAGATTTATTTTCTACTGCAGTGGGATGTCTGAATGAAGGAGCAAGATGCAAAGCACCAAGCAAATGAAGAAAAAGTGCGGAAATCGGGAATTTTATATTCCAACCACTCAGCAGATACGTAACGAAAGCTCTTGTACTATTGATAGATACCTAGGTACTGAGAGGCAGTGAGAAATATCAAGTATGTCACTTGGCATTTGATGTATAGAAGTAACGACGTCCAAGGGGAACTATTGTTCATCGGCTCATCGGCCCCAGAGGAGCATTGCTCAAACCAGCGCAGAACCCGAAGGGGCGGGCCAGCGAACATTTATCGAGGCAAAATTCAAACCTTGATGCAGAATAGATTTTACCCCTTGGGGTTCCTAAGGAGAGTAGGCAAAATAAGAAGTGTTTCTTGACTGTCACATAGACTGGATAGGAAAGGTTGCAGAAACTCAGAAAAAACTAGAAAAACTAACTCGAGGGGTTGATCTTCGGGTAGCATAGATTATAGTTACAAGACACACCATCTAGAGGTGTCAAATATAGATACTATATTGCTATTGATACTCGCGATGGTTCTTGTTTTTCGTTTCAATGGATAAGCTCCCGGTGAGGTGAGATGAGATGAGTTGAGGTTTAGCACGGCATGTTCCAGGTTGCCGGTACCTGTACCTAACCTTAGGTTCTGGACCGTGCCTAATTTGCTACTGCCTAAGGCACCAAAAGTCCTTCGACATCATCACTTTTGGCTCGTCGTGGTTAACTCCATTTTTGAGCGCAAAGTCTCTACAGTGTCAAAGACTAGTTACCTAGCAGATTTGTCAAAATGCTATTCTTCAGGTGAGTGCGATTCTATAATCAGCCCTGGAGCTACAGCAACTAATAGTTATCCTCTACAATAGCTTCTTTAAGACCTTGGTGGATTCCGAAGTTACGGTCGAGCTTAAGAACGATATCCAAATCAAAGGCATATTAAAGTCAGTCGACCAATACCTCAATATTAAACTGGACGATATACAAGTGGTGGAGGAGCTTAAATACCCACATCTGGTCAGTAATCAAATTTGGGCGGAAGCAACGAGGTGGAATGCGATGGGCTCTGTATTTTCGAGTTCTGCGATGCTGATTGTGGGCACATAGTCATCGGTCAAGAATGTTTTCATAAGAGGAAGTGTTGTCAGATACGTACATCTTCCTGGCGGTGCGGTTGATACAACACTTTTAGAAGACGGTGGGTCCCTTTTATTGGCAATTACTGCGTATGGAGGCTAATGATAATTCGCAGCCACCAGGAGAGAGGCTGCGCAGCAGGCGACTAAGGCAAAATGAGCGGATAAATTTGGAGCTGGAGAAAGAAGTTGGGTGAACGCTTTCCTTTGTGGGGAGGATATACTTTATTATAGATGATCCGGGGGATGGGCATGATCAACAGAAGTGGGCACCCCAATAGTCCACCATAAAATATTCTACGAGTTAATGAAGGTTATCATGGGAAAGTAAATCTGGCACTGGGTGGCCATGAATTGCCATGAGGTTGATTGGAAAGAAATTAAAAGTCAAAATTCACCCCAAACTGTTGAAGATTTCTCAAAATGAAATGAATACCAAAAGATGCTTTTACAAAAGAATCTTGCAGGAGTTTATATCAGCGATGGTACATGTGGCTTGCATAAAATCTAAAAAGGAAATGGTAGGTTGTTCATTTTACCCCCTCGGATAAGCAAAGGTTTTGATCAGGTGATAACGTGAACCCCCCGCGTTATCCGTCGTTAGTGTGTTTTTTTGTGTCTCTCAACCTCCACTTATATTGAACAACTCCCAATGAACAATTTCTTGAGTCTTTTACAATCTCAAGAAATACTTTTACAAGTTCAATTCATCTGTCAATAACCTCCGGACTATGGTGATCATTTGAAGCAGCCCAGGATTGTCTTGTTATTCTATGGTTTAGACAAAGATCTTACAGGTTCACCCTTCATCTTACAAACGAGCAAATCGATATCGATGGCAAATACTCCACACTTTTAAGACAGTACAATTGTGAAGTACTATGTTTCGGAACCCTCGAGAAAACTCAGCTAGATCTACAAACTCTCCATTGCAACCTTCCACAGGTAGACCTCCTACGCCACCCAGTGCACCTTCAATCCCTCGACAAGCTATTACAATGGCTCCTCGAAATACAAAAAAACCAACCACCCCTCGATCTGCCTCGAACTCCATTGCATCTGCTTTCAGCAAGCAATCGACTAAAAAGAGCGCCATAACAAAAACACCAGTGAGGGCTAATGGAAACATTCTGAACTTCTTCAAGAAAGTGGATAATCCACTTAAAGATGACGATTCTCTCTTTGTAGCTCAGCGATCTGGCGCAGCATCAGAACTTCCACCTCGCAAACCTAGTCCAGATCTAGATGATGACGATTTGTATGGAGCTAATGACGAATTCATGGATGGACGCTATGATGAGGCCGAGAGATCGATCAAAAAGCGCAAGCTTTCAGACAAACTCACAATTGAAGATTCCGAAAGTAGTCTCACCACACCCTCAATGCCAACCGAACCTTGTACCCCTCCTCCAGCCGAAAGCCCTATGTCAATGGAAAAGGCGAAACCCGCAATCAAAGCAGCACGCCGATCAGGACCGTTCTTAGACGACTCTGATAGCGATGAAGATCTCATAAATGAGTATCATATGCAAGCACAAGCAGGTATCGAGAAAAAACAACCCGACGATTCTATGACGAGGGCCATTTCAGAAAGGAGCACCAAGCAGAAGGTCGTTGCACCATCGGATGCCAAGCAGGAGCCAATTGCAGATAATAAACTCGACATGCCATCTCTTGCAACAGTTCTACCTTTGGGAGGCAGCGTTTTCAAGCGTATAAAGAGAGTTCCTGTTGCGAGAGCACAGGCTAAGTGGGAAGCGTTACAACCGAGAAGTGCAAGAACAATGTCATTGTCCGAAGACGCTGAGCAAGGAGCGTCTAATGGTTCAAAGTATTTCAACAGCAAGCTCAAAGGAAAGGTGGAGTCGGAATCCGAATATGATGAGCAAGAGGTATCGAAAAGTTCAAAAAAAATTGATAGAAAGGATAGAGGCAAAGGAAAGGGCAAAAGAAAGAGTAATCTACATCCAGAGGTGCCAGATTTGAAGCAGGAGAACACAATGGCCGATACATGGGCAGACTTTGAGAATATGGGTGAATTTCCCGATGAGGATGTTGATGGTGAGGAATTCGTGGAGCGTAAATGGATGGAAGAGCAAAACCATCTAGAAGCTGTCGATGAAGCACAGGACGACGAAGATTCATTCAATGGGTTTGATGACGATGACAACTCCAATAACAATGCAGGTGAAGGAAACGTCTCCACTTGCCCTATGTGCGATGCGAATTTGAGTAGCATTACTTCGGATGAGGTCTCGATGCATGTCAATGCGTGTTTGGACGGAAAACCCATTCCCTTGCCGGCAAAGGTCAGAGTAAAGGTGAATTCGAAATCAAGCGAAGCAACCCTGATGCCCGACGGTGCCAGAAATGGCTTTGCTAGGAAGGCAGCAGTTCCGAGACCAGGACAGGCGAACCCTATTGATCTCAACAACGATGGAGGATCCGCCTTCTCCAAGATCATGTCGGGTCATGCAGAAGATTCGGCCTGGGCAATCGCCGCAGATAAAGAAAAATCGTCGCGAGGAAAGCCAGCACATCAGAGGACCTGCCCATTTTACAAAATCATGCCTGGGTTATTCATCTGCGTTGATGCGTTTAGATATGGTGCAGTTAAAGGCTGTAACGCATATTTCCTGAGCCATTTTCACAGTGATCATTACATTGGTTTAACGTCTAGTTGGTCGCATGGTCCTATATATTGCAGCAAAGTCACCGGCAATCTCGTCAAACAACAGCTTAGGGTAGACCCCAAATGGGTTATATCTATTGAATTTGACGACAAGATTGAGGTATCCAATACTCAAGGCGTTTCAGTAACAATGATTCCTGCGAATCATTGTCCTGGAAGCTCTCTTTTTCTCTTCGAAAAGAATACTGGCCGCGGTCAAAACCCTAAGGTCCAACGCATTCTCCATTGTGGCGACTTTCGTGCTTGTCCGGCGCATATTTCTCACCCTCTTCTAATGCCTAATGTTGTCGACTCCGTCACTGGAAAGACTAAACAGCAAAAGATTGATGTTTGTTATCTCGATACCACATACCTCAATCCTAAGTTCTCTTTTCCATCACAAGATGATGTCGTCAAGGCTTGTGCAGACATGTGTGTCAGTCTCAGCAAGGAGAATGCAGAAGAAAGTGATGCGTGGGAAACAGTAAAGAGAGAACGAACAGGAGCCAAAATGACAAAATTCATCAAATCTGCCCCAAAGACCGAGACCGAGGACTCCCAAGCCCAAGAAATCACCCCCAAGACTAAAAATACAGCTCGTGGTCGTCTTCTTGTTGTTTGCGGTACTTACAGTATTGGCAAGGAACGTATTGTCCTTGGTATTGCCCGCGCTCTCGATTGTAAAATATACGCAATCCCAGGCAAAATGCGCATCTGCGCAGCGTTGGAAGATCCCGAACTTACGAGTCGCTTGACATCAGATCCCCGAGAGGCACAAATCCATATGCAAATGCTTATGGAGCTACGCCCTGAAACTCTTCAAGACTATCTCACTGGCTACAAACCCCATTTCACGCGCGTTGTGGGATTTCGACCCAGTGGCTGGAGTTACAAGCCACCGAATTCCCGGTTTGTTGATTCTCCCCCAATTCACACTATTCTCAAGGCTGCGAATTGGAGATCAGAATATGATATGGGGGAGTTGGTACCACAGAGAGGTAGCACAAATGAGGTGCAATGTTTCGGGGTTCCATATAGTGAACACAGCAGTTTCAGAGAGTTGACAATGTTTGTTATGGGGTTGAGAATTGAGAAGGTGGTTCCCACGGTAAATGTTGGTAGTGAGGCGGGGAGGAAGCGAATGAAGATGTGGATTGAGAGATGGTTGGGGGAGAGGAGGAAACATGGAGTATTGAAGTTTGGGGATGGACAGAATGAGGGTATGATCAAATGGTAGAGGGAGGACCGATTTGGATATCGGATATTTTCTTCAAGATCTTGCTCTCAAAGATCTAGAGGCTTTTCCGGATCAAATGCGGCGGCAGCTTCTTCATGGGTGCTCCAAAGGAACACAAGATGATGATTGCAAGGGGTGGGTGGTTGGTTACGAATTCATGATGATGATGATGATGAGATGATGTTGTGGATACTGTATTTTGTATATTTCCTTTTTTCACATTCGATTTTACTGCCAACAGGGCCTTTTCTTTTCTCTTAATTTCCTTTACGATACCAGGTGAGGAGGTAGCAACGATTCTTTCTGATCCACCATTGGACCTAACGAGTGAGCGAGCGAACTCTACGCAGGGCTAAATGGAAAGTCATAACCTCCCATGCATCCCGATGTCTTTACCAGATGTCGGGATGGCGGTGCTTATGTTAGAGCTTTCTTTCGAGGGTGCAGAAAGGCTCTCCATACCTAGGTATGGCGGGACCTTCTCATGATACCTGAGGCAGATTCAGCCAATTTTGATATGGTGTTTAGTTATCTAGGCACCTAAGCTAAAGAAGGAGATCGATGGTGACAATATACCCATTTTAATTTAATCATTACAAACAATACCCAAAAAACCACTCAATCAATGGTCTCTTATTTTTGCATGGTCTAATAATAATAATTCGTATACCATCGATATACTAGGTAGGTACTTTTATACACCACCTGGAAGTAATTCCATCGGCCATCAAATTTGATTGTTCAATTACCTCCAGCTACCTACAGAAATTGGAACGGTAAACCCACTCTTACCCTACCTAACCAGAGCTTAAAAAGTGGATCAGACCAGTCCAGATCAGACTAGATTAGACCAGCTCCCTACCCTACCCTGAAAATCATCAAACCCGACATCATTGATGCACTGATGTCATGACAAAATATGTATGTATGGGGAAATACAATGGTGGGGAAGCGAGAGTGGGACTGGGACCTCATATTAGGTAGGTAATAAGGTAAGGTAAGGTAGGTACCTAATTATTATTTATTACTTATTAAATGTCTCGGTAGGTATTAGGTATCTATCTATAGAGGAGTACGGGAGTTTATTTTTTCTTTGGATTATAAGATCCATGGAATTTGATCGGTGTTGAAGAATGTTTACTTGGGGTTAACTACCTAACTATGGGGGTGAAATAATAGGTTTGAAATAGGAAATAGGTATGAAATACTAGATCGATTGATGTTCCGGTAGGTGGGTAGGGAGGTACTGTATAGTGACTGTTATTTGTAGGTATTTGTAGGTAGGTAGGTGTGTTACGTGCATAAAATGATGATGGATGTCGGGACTCCCGGGGATGCGGGGATGGGTACCTCTAGGTTCCTAGCTAGCTACTAGTATGCACTGTATGTACCTTGTTCCTGACATGGCATCCATCCTCCCGAGTCCCAGCTAGGTAGCCCGGTCCTGGAGGGGAAAAGGGGTCACGGGGTACTGAAGAATGAAAGAATGAAATGAAAAATGAAATGAAAATGAAACATCAATACGTCAATACGTCAAGTCAAGTTGACCTCTGGAAACCCTAAGGTACTACTACCACTACCTATGATGATGATGGGTGTCATTTGTGGATTGGATTGGATTGGATGATCAGTAATCGGTAATCAGTAATCAGTTAATTATTAGGTAGGTACTAGGAATTGGTAGATATATTGTATTTTTAGGTGTCAAATATTAATCAATCAATAGGTCTGTGTTACTCGAGTAGTTAGGTAGGTACCTAGGTATTATATCAGGTGTTTATTTACCAATTTTACTTACTACCCACCTAATGATTGATGTCATTAATTCGTAAATTCCCCACCTCTGCTTCTCCCCCAAGGCTCCGTCCAACTAGTCCCTCCCGTCTCCACATATTTTGACACGTCAAATTATTGATGGGGGAGAATCGGAGATGGAATTTTATTTCATTTCGAAGAAGAGAAAGGGAAGAGAAGAGAAAGAGAAAAAAGTCCCATGACCACCAGACCCATTTTCCTTATAAGATTTTAAGATTGCCATCTCAGACAACGTGGGGGAAAAGGGGGGGGTTTGGGTCTCGCATCTTGCATCTTGCATCTTGCTTGCATCGAGATTCTAGTGAGGCGTGCAGTTGTGCTGCGTGATTGATTTTGATTGATTGATTGATTGATTAGCTAGCTAGCCTTACCTTGCCTTACCTTACCGTGTTCCCTTGGCTATTATTTTCTGGGGTAGGCTAATAATAATAAACGTGGCAGGTCCGGGTACATTTGAACAGTGTAGGGTGGGTGTAGGGGTCTACTAAGGTTTACTAGGGTAACTCATAATAAATTAAAAATATTGTGGGGTTGGGAATTTTTGGGTCTGGGAATGCCCCCTGGGGTAAGGTAACCTTAGCCGTAAATGGGGTAAACCGTACCGTAAATGGCCCGCGGGGGTCGGATGATTTTTGATGGATGTCTTGAAAAGTTACAAAGTTACCTACGTGGAATGCTTGGTCGTGGCGGGGAAGGGATAGGGGGAGAGAGTTATGATAGCCTCGCAATGGAATGGGATAGGATAGGTGGAAATGAATGAATGAATGAATGAATGAATGAATGCGATTTGGGAGATCCATACCTAGAGAAAGATTATTAATCAATTGGGAACCATCAATAGGAACCTGAGAAGAGGTTCCGAGAGGAAACTCCGTCCAACTCTGTCAAACTCCACGCCACACCTGGGTTTAACCACTAACCACTAACCTACCTGGTTAACCCCGGATTCTAGGTACTCGTGCCACTCCCTACACCGTAGATCAACTGGTATGTAGAATTTTTTGAAATATACAAAACACAACATAATCAACAAAGAAACAAAGAAACAAAGAGAAACAATGAAACAATCAAAGCGTAATCAATCAAAGTATCAATTGTATTCCAATCCAAATCCAAATCCAAATCCAAATTCCTAAACTTCATATACCCCAAATAGCCTAGTCTAGTCTGTCATATTTTATCCTAAGCACTAGGTACTCTACCCCTCAACAAGTAGGTACCTCCAGCTACCTACATACAAAACACCCAGCCAGCACCATTCAAAAAAGCCCCAAAGATATCTACCTACCTATCTACTCTACCTACCTACCTACCTACCAATAAATCAATGAATCAAACCCACACCTCACCTCACTTCGTCTCACCTCACCACAATTTGATACAATACACAGGCTACATACAGCAGAGCACATTACAGTACAGGCTACAACACAGTACACAATACCTAGCATGTAAAAAAAACCCTCCCCCAAAAATCCCCCCGATCCCTCGATAACCGAGAAGGAATTCTCCATCCATTCTTCGTTCTCCATTCTCCATTCTCCATTCATTCTCCATTCATTCTCCATTCATTCCCCTCCCATCCCTTGTAATGTAACACCTAGATGGATACCTATGTAAGTACCGGTACCAGGTAGGTAGGTAAACATCCCAAAGAAAGAAAAAAAAGAGGCGAATAAAGAAAGGAAGGAAAGGAAAGGAAAGAAAGAGAAAAGGCGAATAAAGAAAGGAAAACCCCTCATGAGGTAGGTAGGCAGGATTTCCCCCTCCCCCCATCTATCGATGTAGATGAGAAAGAAAGAAAGAAGAAAGAGGCCAGAGACAAGAGGCCAGAGGCCAGAGGCAAGGGGGGAAGGGGATTCTAGAAACATCATAGAAGATAAAGATAGGTAAACAAAGGTAGATACCTACCTACCTACCTACCCACCTACCGAACCCCCAACATATATGGAGAATTCCAGGAAGCCACCACCACCAGCAAACGAGGAATGAATGGATGAAAAGAGAGGCGGCAAATATGACTTATCTGGTCCAAGAAATGACGACAGTTCAGTTCATCAAAGCCCATTCATCACTCACATATCATTCATATCATTCATATCATTCATATCATTCATGTCATATCATTCGCATGTCATTGGTAAAAAAATATTATGTGCTTTGTATACTTTCTCATTTTGTTTGGCTACTGTATTGGTGTATGTTCCTAATACTTCGTTAATCTTCGCTAACCTTGGAATTCTTTGCTCCTCTCAACCTCCTCTCCAGGTCTTGCGCTGGTTCGCAGTATAGCGAAGATGCAGTGTGCGGTATGCATGGTATAATGTGCTTGCGCACAGCCCATAAACCCCATTGTACAGTGTAAACCCAATTTTTTTCCCTCTCCACCAAAGACAAATCCGTCTCTCCTGTACCCAGTAAAAGCCTAGCCCCCAATCGTGACAAGTTTGTCCGAACCGTTTATATGTAACCTATTGCCAGAATACAACTTTGGCTATCATCCCCCAAGCCCCGACTCCTATAAGAGCAAAAAGCCCTTCCCAAACGCCAACCACATCCCGTGGTTCCCAACCCAGGTGTAAATGCAGCACCAAATATGTGTTTTGGTATTATGTACAAAGTCGCCGTATATGCGTCGACATTATTTCGATCATTAATTGTATCCGTATCCATGAATTGACTCTTGAAACGACAGTAAGACTCTTTTCAGCATTATTCCATTTCGAAAACTATCTCCTCCACCCGACATTCCAGATGACATGTGCGATGTCCTTTGCTGTATTTACCGTGTCGACAACTTTCCCGAAGAGCCCTTCAGATACAACATCATCTTCGTCTTCTTCATAAGGCATGAACATGCCAGATGGTGTTCTCCTCATGCCGGAAGGCTCCCCATTTGAATCAACAGAGTCGGGGGAACTAAGACTTTGAAATCGCTCATGAGCGACTGATATGCTGTCCTTTCTATGGGCAAAGGAACCAGATGGTTGCCAATCAATATCTTCATCTTCATCATCGTCATCATCATCATCGCCTAAAAGCATTCTCGAGGATGGTTTTGAAGGCTTCAATGTTTCCTGAGATGGTGATGGCGATAATTTCGTTCCGTGAAAAAACCCGCTGTGCTTCATGGCTGTTTCCTGTGGCTCGGGCGTGTCTTCTCGGTATTTGAGTGTTGTAGATGGTAACATTGCAATGGTCTTGCTATCGGCCATGGAACAAGCTCTAGGGATTATCTTCCTTCTCATTGGTGGAAGTCGTCGTTTAGAAGTGCTTCTTTTCATCATGATAGCTCCATCATCCGAGTCACTATCGTCAAAGTCTTGAGTGTTGTAATCCAGTTCATCGTCATCATCGCCCTTAACATCCAGGGCTATACATTGCGATACCTGTTCATTAAAACTAATGTGCTTCTTTTCAGTGCCCGGAGTTATTAGACCCGATGATGTAACCGATGAGAGCATACTTAGATCAACTTGTTCTACATGCGTACTCGCAAATTCATAGGGGACGTAATCAGATACAGCTCTAGCTACACCAGGACGCTGTGGATCTCGAGATTGCTGTGCCTGAACCGCAGCGGCCGCCTGCTTGAGTAATGATGATGAAGACAATGATCTCTGCAGCATGATCTCAGACATACTGCGTTTCTTGAGGATTGGCTTCCTCTGTAGAAATGAGTTTGATTTTGATAACCTGCTGCTGCTGATAGGGGAGGTATCTGGGGCATTGAATGTGGTTGGTCCGGGTTGAAGTGGACCATATAGCCAAGTCACGTCACAATCCTTCAGCCTATGAAATGTCAATTAGTTTTCTCTCAAATTTTACAGGTGGTAATAGAATAATTATCGAAACATACCAATTGAGTGTTTCTGGTGAAATTGTCTTCAACCCATACTTTGCCTTCATCCAGGTTCTCCACGAAGCATTTTCTAATCGTTCATGATTAGGATATTCGCCCGTCTTTGACACAATCAGTTTCCACGATGCCCATATATCCTCTTCTTTCCAATTGTGTGATAAGTAATCTACGTGCCTCGAAGGCTTCGCTTGTAATGCTGTATCATCCTCGGCATGTGCGTGCGGTACTTCGGGAGAGCCGGGTCGAGAGATGGTGGAGGTGCTATTTGAGGTTGGTGAAACAGTATAGGAATCACCGGTATGTGGACTGGTTGGTGGCTCGAGATCTTCAATTTGGTCGCAGTATCCTATATCATCACATGTGGGAAAGGAAATCTGATCTTCATCGTCCTCATCGTCGCAATGATCAAGCGACAAACTGCTCGCTGGCGTTGATGAATATGAGGGAGAAACGGAATCGGCATGTATGGTTCGTGGAGATGATGGTGCTGAAGACGTTGAGGAATTACTAGGAGATATTATCGGGTTGAATTTTGCGCTATTTGATCGAGATAGGGTTTTCGAATATGACGACGGTTGTGTAACGAATTTGGGCTGTGAATGTGATCGGCGAAGAGGACTCGACGAAAAGTAGGTATTCTCTTCCGATTTAAGGACTACCGCCATTTTTGCGATTATACCTTCCGGTGGAAAGGTTGGATTGATTGGTGGCGGAGTATGTGGTTTAAGGTCAGGACGACCCTTACTTGAGATAAAGGTCCTCCTCTTCGTTTGACCAGTTTTAAAGTTTGTTAACTTTCTATCTTGTTGATCCAAGACTTGTATTGAAACTCTAGTATCAATCATAAAAACTTGTCGATCAAAGATGTCGAAAGATTATTTTAAATGTATGGTTGGTACTAGAGTCGGATTCGTGGAGGAAGTGATGAATAGATGAATAGATAAATCGTGAGCAATTGAGAGCAGTGGAATGAATTCTCCACTCGTTGTAGACCTTTCCACCAATAGACTTTTTTCTATTTGATGAATTGAGTTGAATGGTATTGACAATTGGAAGGAATTCCAAATTGATCAAAAGGTTGGATGGTTGTTCGATTGTTCAATTGTTCGATAGGAAGGTTATGGATTATGGATGGATTCGAATACCAAAGGTTGTGAGGTTTGTAGGTGTGAGATGTGAGGTGAGGCGAGGTGAGGTGTGGTGTGGTAAAGGAAGAGGAACGAGACAAGTGAATGTGGAGAATGGGGAATGGGGAATGGAGGATTGAGCGTTTAGGATTAAGTTAAGAAATGAGGATTGAGAATTGAGGATTGATAATTGAGAATTGATCAAGGTGGAGGAAGTGAAGTGAAGTGAGGATGGATGATTTTAGGATTTAGGAATGATTTTGGAATGTTTGGGAGAGAACAAATAATAATTAATTAATTAATGAATGAATTAATCAATCAATCAGTTAATTAATTATTAGTTAGTTAATTATGAGTTAGCTTGAGGTTTTAGTCCATACCTGATAGACAAAAGAAGAAGTTCTCGATCCTTGGAACTTGGGAACTTGGACTCTTGGGGGTGGCTTTAGTGTGGAATTTTGAGTGATAAGTGGGCGTTACGGTGGGTTGTAATGGGTGTGTAATGGGTTTGTAACTTTGTATGGATGGATGTGTACGAGTGAAGTTAAAAGCGTGAAAAGAGTGAAAAAGCGTGATTAATGAGAAAAATTGAATGAATTTAATACCAAAGAAGGTTAGAAAAAGTTGAAGAAAAAGAGAAAAATTAGTGAATAGATAGAATAGAATGAAAATAGATGAAGAAAAAGTTTAAAGTATTATATAGGAACATTATACATTATTAAGATTAAGTATTCATTATTTATATGTTACTATCTATTATATAGGTATCTAGATAGTAGTAGAGAGATATCGATATAGTAGATGTTTGAGTATATATCTCTGTCTCTAGATACTCTCTATTCGAATCATTTTTCATATCATTCCATTCTTTCAACCAAACTTCATCGAGTACTATTTTTCTATTCCATTCTTTGTATTCGAGAGTATATATAATCAAGAGAGGAATTGAATGGAATGTTCAAACTTCAACCTTCAATGTTAGATCTACTCTAATGTAAAATTTCAATTTGAATTCCTTATCTAGAGTTAGAGGAGGCAGATGCTAGACTGTAGGAGAACAGGGAAAACTAAAGAAATCCACCGTCAGGGCAATTGTGGAGTAAGGACCTACCAAGTACTAGAATCTCCAGCTAGATACCTACTACCTACCTAGATACCTTTTCAATCCTTGAAAGAGAATAGAACGGAAGAGAACTTTGAAAGAGGTTGAAGAAAGTATTCATTCATTCATTCATTCATTGAAGTTGATTTTGATACGTAGTAGGTATAGTACTATTGATGAATTGAAAATGTAGAATCAAATACTGAAATACTGAAATACAATATAAATCAAGAGTGTAATAAGAGTCAAGAGTCAAGATTCAAATAGCTATAAATGGTATTTTTTTGATTAGTGCCCACTGTCTAGGCCTAATAAGCCTTCCGAGCAAACCTATTCTTCTCTTGGCTTTTTTCGATTGTTCTATGCAGGATGTGCAGTACATGCAGTACAGTACAGGTAATGATATTCGCAGTTCATTTCACAGTGAACATCAAGATTCCAATATAGCTGCCCGTTGAGTAGATCAATCAATCAAATCAATCAAGCCAATCAATGGTTGGCGAATGAATTCCTTTGGGGAACTGGGAATGAGGATGCTTTATTTCTTTGCTGATTCCCTCTACAGTCAGGACTCAAGAAGCAGGACTCAGTAGATTGTGTGTCGGCTAGGTAGTAGTCCAAGGTTATTTTTATTCCTGCGTCCATTCTATATTTTATATCTGCTATATACCTACCTACCTACCTACCTACTTTTACCTCAATGTCTACTGCAACTTCTGCATAATTGCATTTGCATAAGACTATTGACATCTCTCGAATTAGAAAGGTCTTTTACATTTTGTATCCTGGCATTTTACGAGCAATAGTCCTTATTATCTTATGGTAATATACTGTAGTGTCGTATAAGGTATACCATACAAGGGCAGATCAACCCTTCCAGACCGGGCATAATGGAAGCGGAATGTTCCTCAATCACCGAGAATTCGAAGTCTTCCGCTACCTGAGTATGTATTGCATTACTCTCTATCCCAAAACATACATTACTGCAACAGTAGGTCAAGAGGGTGAAGCCGTTGACTCTCTCGCCGTTGAATCTAATATGAATAATACTCCAAATTCACGAACACTGCTAATAAGCTGGTTCCCAAGACGGAGAGGGCAGAACAGGACGATGACAATGATAAACACTTTAACTCACCAACCCGAGTTCCCGAAACCTTGAAATCTACTACGAGGTCGTGGTCAAGGCTCAAGCGTCGTCAAGCTGACCCCCATGCTCCATTAGCCACTTACATCTTTGTCTTTCCCACTTTTCGGGATGATGTGGGGATCATTGGAGACGAGCAACGCCGAAAACCCACTGCTGCAGGCGTAAGCTGGTGGCTCGGAGAGAAATTTCTCATTGCCATTATTGTCATTATTGCCACTAATAAAAATCAAACTACTCACGAGTCACAAGTCATGACTACGCCGTTATGGTACTACCCCATGAGGAGATAGTCCAGATTCAGGATAATAATCTGGAACAACAGCTACCTCGTCTCCTGGTTCTCAAAAAGATTCCCCTGGGAGCCAGAGAAAGAATCCATGTCTAAACTTTTGTTTACTCTCGAATGTTTTGCGAGCATTTTACTGAGCTGCAGTCTTGGTTCGGGATCCACTGCATATGCCAGCTCTAATTTACCATTTCTTCCATCATTATGATATCAAGGTTAACCAAAGCAAAACATATACTGTACCGGTATTCACGCATACTGATCATATTGGTTGGAGATGGATACGCAATAACCTTATCTCAGAATACTGTAGTGTGGTTACTTTGCTAGCTTTGACAGGAAACACATTCGGTGGCTTGAGAGTAGCAGCACACGAGAGGTTAGGGGCCGGCTATCTCCAGACTTGACGTGATCCTTACGTACATTGATACTGGACTAATAAAGTCTTAAGATCTTTCCTTGATGGCCCGTCGAGGTTGTTTGCAGTCGGCCCAGAAAGTTCTGGTTCGGTGATTTTACTAATTCTGTAGATACAGGCAGTTTCCACACACCATTACAGTTGCCGGCATATGATATTCCAGCTGATGAATATACGTTATTAAGTATCCGGCGCTTCTTCTACACAAACCTGCAAGAACCTCCTTCACACAAAGTACTGATAGAAAACCATATTTCCTTCTGGCTGCACCGCTAAGGGACCATCAATCGCTTTCGGCTCTGGCCGATGGATTATTCCTTAGATCATCATCTAGCGAAAACATTGCAGTAGTCGTCGGACTACTGTACACGAAGATTAACGATGAATATTCCGAGCCGGCATGCATTGTCCTTCCTTCATTGATACTTTCGGACGATATGAAGGAAGGATCAACTGTACTGTCGAGCAACTTGCGATGTCTTTTCTTTCACTTCCAAAGCCGTGCAGGATATCATTTGTATGTTCATTCAACACATATAGGGAGATTTCAGACTTAGCATTGCTACCATGCTGTCCAATGTGAACGAACAACTCGATATCAATCACTCTTGCTCATGGTGAACGAAACCCCATGGGTTATTGTGATGACTTGCAATGGCCACCACGATTTGCACTTTCATTAACGATCAGTTCTCCTTTCAGTTTTGGGATTATTTTCTTGACTTAAGTTAAGCAGTAGGGGGGCTTCATACACGCATGAATAGCTATGAGGTATTGATAAATATCAGTATCTACGTGCTAATAAGAATCCAAGAATAGATATTGAATAATAGGCATCCATTAGTCATATTACTGCATGCAGCAACTATTTAACTCCCGAGTTCCAAGATTATCCAAACTCGATATGGAATGAGCCAGCACTGGGTGCATACAACATGCTGCATTTTGTTCTATCACATATGAATTGCAATTTGCCTCACACAAGTCGTCAAACACATGTGTGTTTTTGAGTCGTGATACACCAATACGGTATACCGTACATCCCACATTTTGGGAATCTGGCTCCAAATTTAACACATGGCCCCCACAAAGCTTGAAAATTGGTCCTCGACTTCTCCATTGGCGGGTAAAAAAACCGCATCGTGGAATCTGGAGATTTCATTTGTATACCATACATACCCTTACCCAGTGCTACTTTTACCGAACAGAGTCCCCTTCATCATAATCTACGGCTTATCAGTTACCAAAAGTTAAGCAACAACATGATGAGTTCAATACCCAATCATAAAAAAATGCCAGAGTCCAAACTGTTGCAATAGTGTAGTGTAGTAGAAGCAGCTATATTCTTACACGGCATTTTCAATGCAAGATAAGGATCAAACTACTGTAGTAACCGTAGTAACCGTATGGTGTAACTCACTTACATCCTCTACTCACTACCAGTGCAGAAAATGCTACTAAATCTAAAACGACCGACAACCACAACTTACAGACTTTTACAGTAATAGGTATCAATTTCTATTTCTATCAATTTCAGCTTGCTAAGGCAGGTAAAAAAAGTATTTCGAATAATAAACCTCGTAACATATCAAACAGAATTTACGGCCCAGATTCCTTAAAATATTGTCGGGCACCGGTAGATGATAAGTAGGTAGGTTATAACCTTCCATTGGGTTGGGTTGCCCAGGGTGGAAGTGGAAGTGGAGGTGGGAGGTGGAAACGGAAACTCATATTCATACGCATCCATACCGGGATCCATCCGATATCTCAAATAGGCATCCCGTTCGAGTTAAGGTTGTGAGGTAATTAATTATTGAATCGTGATATACCTGCCCTACCTATATCCGGCCGGCCGAATTGTGGAGTCTCGTGAGAGGTCGAGACTCGTCGATTGTGAAGTGGGGGATGGTATCTGATGGCATTGGCCAATCACTTGGTTTATGAAGCATGGAGATTTGAGAAGTTAAAACTTGAAAAGCCAATGTGGCCATTCATAATCCATCATCCATTATTGTCCATTGTCCATTGTCCATTGAAATTTGATACTGTACCAACTACCAAGATGCAAGAAAGAGCAAGGTTCCTTCTTATTCTTTCACCTGAGATTGTTAATACGACATGAACTGACATGAACTTGGCATGAACCTTTACGCCTTATCTTCTCTGGAGTCTGGAGTCTGGAGTCTCGAGTCTCTTCCAATTTGTCAATATGTTCCAACTGTCATCCAACATGGCAATGGTATGGTATCCATATGGTTATTTGTATTGATTGATTATTCATAACCCAGTACTATCTCATGAATTATTGGCTCGACAGCCCTTTCAAAGTTTCAATGAAGGAAAATCATGATTCACCACATGATATGATGGTACCAGGTACCTGATCTGACCTTGCCTGTACTGTACCTTCACATGTTCTCATGTTACAAAAGTACCTACCTACCTTAAAACATCTACCGATTCTACCTACCCAGTTCCCACTGTTACCCCTCACTCGCGGTGGATATAAAATTCTAGGAAATTGCTTATCTAGATTCTAGATTCTAGATCCTCGAATAATAATAATTCTACCATAGCTAATTTGTCCAGACTCCAGTAGTGTCAACCTGTCAAGCCATTATTGCTGATCCTCTCTACCCCCTACCCGTCAGTGCCGTCACATCACTTACATCAATCATCACTCACATCACATCACATCACATCACATCACAACAGTTCACTATCTGCGCCGTGCTACAACATCTTACCTACCATGGCTCATGGCTCATGGCTCCATCCGTACCATCGTTTAAAAAGGGATTGTTCGCCAAGTTCTCATCCATGTATAGGTACGATGCACATAGTTTCTTACATACCCATTCGACATCCAATACTGGAATTATTCCCTTCCTATATTTATATACTTCGTACAGATGAGCTCACGGTGCTAATAAATTTCATGTAAGCGACCGGTGCGACAAATTCGGTAATCAGACCCATACCATGCGAAACCAATTCTTGGGGGAGGGGATGGCTTGACTTGATGGCTTGATGGCTTTTCGTATCACGGTATGGTATCACCCTCATGTTTGATGGCGGGGTTGATGGTTAGATGCTTTATGAATGG
Organism: Ciborinia camelliae; assembly: GCA_025890175.1. NCBI lineage: Eukaryota > Fungi > Ascomycota > Leotiomycetes > Helotiales > Sclerotiniaceae > Ciborinia > Ciborinia camelliae. The sequence goes on from JANPYM010000004.1 coordinate 945,591, forward strand.
TTCGTGCTTAAGCTTGGGGTTAGGAATATATCGATTTCAAAGGTAGTTTCCATGCTTACCCCGCTACGTACTATGTGTCCTCGTACACTTCCACGGTAATAACTATCAAGCGCGGTATAAATAGCTACCTAGGTAGGTATGCAATCTCGAAGGGACAGATAATCGCAATTCTACCATTTTTCCCATCTATACGTCAGGAATGAAAAGTCCCAACCCCCTTGAGAAAATCTTATCTACAATCTCCTCATAGATCAAATCACCTCCCTCTTACAGTGGGTGGTATTTCCCACCCCATCTTTTCTTTTTCACGTCATTCCCAAATCGTCCCTCGTCGCGTCGGGCACATTCGGAATGAAACGTTATATTCCATGCACAATATGGGATGGCGTGGCAATGGCGCTCAGGAGATGCAAGCCATATATGTCTTCTGCAAGCCTCGCAAGTGCGTGCAGCAGCCACTTTCACCATGGAAAAGATGGGAGGGTTTAAAAGAGGGGATAAATTTAGGCCTGGTGTTAATAGTTCGGTTTCGAATTTTAGCGAGGGCAATTCATGTGAAAGTTTCGTTCTTGTTCTCATTTCTTTGAAAAGGATAGGCTGGGCACATATGGGGAGGATTTGTATATCTTCATCCGTGGTACGATCGTGATGTACAGAAGTAGGATGAGCCCTGACCTGGAAAGGGTTCTGCTTCGATCAATTGAAAGACTTCCAGTGATTTTGTTTTCTGGGGTTGGCCGCTCCCATCATTCCCACTCCATTCTCTCAATGTTACTCTCGCATCGAGGTTGACGGAATTGCATTGCCGGAACCCGAAATGTAACTTCACGGCACATCATCCGTTCCTCATCTCCTCATTCTGATGTGCATCCTCCATCATCCTTCGTATCCCCGTGCTTCACGTTACACAACATGGACCGCGGACCTGCGGCACGCTTCGCCGGGATGCATGGAAGTCCTATTCATCTCGGAATGAGATGGCTATATCGCAGCGCATAGCAACATTGCATACCGATCCTACACATCTACGTACGCTGTATACAACAGAGTCATAGACAAAGTAGCACGGCATATCCAATGCCGTGATCAGCTCCATACCAGAGAAAATATGAAGCACCCCCTCACGGCCCATCTTCTCCTCTGTACTCCTCTATCGAATCGGTCGAACGTGAAATGCGTCCTCCCTAACACCACATTCGCATCCCTCCACGATCGAGTCCTCGTCGAGTCAGAATGCTGTCTTATTAGGTAAGTCCCTGTGGCTACAGGCGTACCAACGGCATGACGGCCAGTGCCAAGTCAAATCCAGTTGGTGTCATCTTTCGGAAGACTCGGTACTGCAAGTGACTGATCTGGGACCCGGGCCGAAGCCGGGTACTACCCTCCACCCACCCCCAAGCACATTGGCAATGCAATGAAGAGTTTTCTCAATCTACTATGTGCTGGAACATACACCGGGGAAGTTTTCTCGCCTGTATGTGTCATGATGAATTCAACTTGGGTGTATGTATGATATACTACATTTAGGAATGGCATGTAGATTGGGAATATTGGCTCATGACATAGATATCAACGAAGTGACTATTGACGTGATTTCTATTCATTGGCACTTGAATGCATGTACAGTAGCCTTCACAAGGGTCTAATGATGTCTAGTACATCTACTTCTCATCTCAACTCAACTCTCCCATCATTACCAATACTGCTCAGATCTTTCTCTCTTCAGCCATCCGATTTCATCCCCTCCTCTTCCCAAAAGCCACCTCGGCCGGTATCCTAAAGCTAACACAAAACATCCTCTTCTTCGGCGCCACATCCCTCACATCCCAAACTTTCGTCTCGAACTCGTCTCCCTGCACAATCTTCATTCCCAATTTCTCACTCACCCTCTCACAAATCTCTATATTGGCCGCCTCATTATCTTCATTCTTTGGCGCAAAACAATGTACATGTACCATGGGTAATTTTACTTCAGTATGCGGAGTGAATAAATGTTGAGAGGTATGATAGAGACCGTGGAAAGCGGGGAGGAAATCTATGGCGGTGGCGGGAAGATTCATTACGAAGTGCGAAATGATGTTGGGGATGGTGAGGATTTTGGGGGGTGGGGGTGGTTGGGTTGGGGGAGGAGCACTACGGGAGGGTCGTTTGGGGGCGATGGTTACAATGTTTTGATTTGTAGAGGCGAGGTGGAGGAGGTCATCCGCGGCTTGGGGGATGAATTTATGACCGTCTTCGTTGAATGTACGGACGAAGTTTTCAACCTGAGAGGGGCATTAGTCATGCATTTTAATCATCTGATAAAATGGACATATAGAGTATTAAATCAGATTAAAGCGCCTTGTCATAGGCATTCTCATCAATGTCTACCAACTTGTGGTTTAAGTTGACCGTCGTGATATTATATCATCATGTAAAAAGAAAGAAATGGGTTGGAGAAGTGAGAGTGGGACATACCTTATTCCTAACAACCGCATCCTTCATGGCCTTATAACTATCCGGGTTCAAATCATTTGCCCATACAAAAACCCCTTTCTTACCCGCCGGCAAAGCAAAAGGACCCACCCCCGCCATAACATCACAAACCACATCCCCAGGTTCAAATAGATCAACCAATCGCTTGTGTTCCGTCTGCAACCTGCTATTCCAATAAACCTTTGAATAATCGAATCGAAAAGTACAATCTCCTTCGCGGATTTCAACATTCATGTTATTTTCACCGGCGAGCACTTCATAGGAGAAAGTCCGGTATTCAGAGACGGTGCCAACATCATCGATTTTGTTGATGACGGTGCGGATGGTAGGATTTTTGTCCATGAGGACAGAGGCAACGAGGGATTTGTAAGGGAGGTATTCGTCGTGTAGGTTCAGGTGGGCTAGGGTGGTTAGAGAGATTGAGATGATGGGGAGAGAGAAGTAATACCGACATGGCCGACGATGGCGAAGCCGACTGGAATTTCTCCTTGAGCATCCTCCGGGAGAATAGATTTCATAATATCGACTTTAAAAATTAGCCTCCTATAGATACCTATGGGTACTAGGGTATTACGTACTATAGTTCCAATGATTATAATCCAAAGTCAAATCATATGGGACAACTCCCAAATCCTGTGCCTTCACAGCTTCCTGCAAAATCGGACTCCAAGTTGTAGGATCTGCCAGAAAAATCAACATCTTTTTTCTTCTCTCTGAAAACTCTAGGGCTCTTTACCATCATGCTTTACTCTAGGATTCAAAAGCAAACACTTCCCACCCTTCGCCGCCAATTCTGGATCTGGATCCGACCGAATAGGTGCAATTCTATCTTCCAGCAACATTTCCTTGCTCTTTGTCAATTGCGATCGGCATTTCGAAATAATCTTATTATTCAAAAGTCTCGCGGCAGAAATCGGTATAGTTTTGGAAAATAGAGAACGGTCGAGTACCCCGGCAGCGGAGCGCACGACAGGTGGGCGAAATAATGACATTTGGTCGTTAGATTCTAGTGTAGATTGCTATATAAAACATCATTAATAAGCCTATGTTGTAATTCAGAATGCGAACATACCTCCATAACTTCATATCGTTTTGTATTTTCTTGTGAAGGTTGAAATTTTGGGTGAAGACTCATAAATTTCACAAGGCTGAAGCTTAGAGGGTTCGAGAGTACGCTAGTGATGAGGCTGTGCGAGGCTCTGATCCAATCAAGCGGTGATGTCATGAAAGGCTATATTTACTCGAGTATTGATATTAATATCAATATCAACATCCCGTGCTCGAACATTGTGGAGCTTCATAACAGACATCTTCTTTCAGAATGTCAGCTTCCAAAAGAACCATAGACTCCTTCTTCAAGCCGCCAGCAAAGAAACCTCGAGTATCGGAATCGGCAACTCTAGGAGAAAATCCAAGGGGAGAAGAATCCGTAAGTAATATCCAACACAACGCTGTCATTTTCGCCACCTAACTAACGAAGGAACGCGAATTCACGCGTCACTCAACATACCCATTTCCAATACCATGTTTTCCCTCATCTATATCTTCGGAGCTATCATCGTTCCCATCCACGATTGGCAAAGAGATAAATGATCAAGCAGACTTGGAACTTCTTTACTTCGAGCCTTATATTCCTAAATATCTCGAACGTCAGGTATTTCAATTCCTTCGTTCAGAGTTACCTTTCTACCGTGTGGAATATGATATCAATAGAGGGGGTATATCAACACATATCAAAACTCCAAGGTAGTCAATCCATCTTTGAACGTTTGAATGCAAGTCAGCTACTAAAAGACCTGAGAAGATGGACCACAGTTTTTGGGCTCGATGAGACATCCAAATTTAATGATATTGGGGAAGTCATGGATACCAAAAGCGAGAAGAAAGTCGAGAAAGAAAGACATTATACCAAATATCCCCCTCGACCAATCCCCAAGTGTTTAGATGATTTACGAGTTTCCACTGAGGCGGCGACATGTTGCAAGTTCAACTTTTGCCTCGTCAACTATTACGCATCTGGATCGGATTCGATCTCGTATCATAGTGACGATGAAAGATTTTTAGGTCCCTTGCCAGCTATTGCAAGTTTCTCGCTTGGGGCAAGGAGAGATTTCCTCATGAAGCATAAACCCGTCCCACCAAACGACAGTGCACCTCCTCCACCGGAAATAAAGCCTATCAAGCTGCCGCTTGCGAGTGGGGACATGATATTGATGCGAGGAAGAACACAAGCAAATTGGCTTCACTCCATTCCCAAACGAACGGGAAAGAATGCAGATGATGGAGGGAGAATCAACATTACCTTCAGACGCGCTATGGTGAAAGGTGGAACGGAGAACTATTATAATTATAATGTCGGCACTGGACCTGTGTATAAATGGGATAAAATTTCGAGGGAAATGAGAATATGGAAAGAATCATAGTTGAATTGTTTTGAATCTCACCCACCATTCCATCTTGTACACTTTCGTATTATAATGAAATCTAATCTATCTTCCAAACCTCATCTGCGCGTTGCCATAATTATATAAAGCTTGCAAGAATACTTGATATCCAACTCCATGGTTATCTTGAACGTGAAAAATTTCGGAAAGGCGTAACTGCCATGGTGGGTATCCGGATAGTTCAACTGTTGGTCCGAATAATATCAGAAGGTTCGGCTCTCCCATGATGCTTTCCGTGATTTCGGCATCAATAAGTTCTTGGCTAATATCATTGGGCTGAATTTTACCTCGCTGGGACATCTCGGTTAGTGTTTTGGTCAAGTCAACCAGCGAATCCCGACCGTCCTCAGTAGAAAGAAGTAGCACTGAAATATGCTGTAGAGACCCAGGAAGTGTATCACTGGTCGAAGTACTTGATGAGGATTCCATGGACGGGACATGGGGGGCTCTCATAGATAACGCTGGGTGGTCCGGTCCAAAATACGAGGCCAACTTTCTCACTACAGCCCGGTGTGTTGCTGGCATATATCCCTTGAGTATACCTAAATTTCACAATTAGCACTCCCTCTGTCTGCCTCGTCTACATATCCAAAGACAATCACATACCAGTCTTTTCATACACCGACAACATTGGGATTCCTACGCATGCACACCATGCTGTGATCTCCGCCACCTCATCAACCAGGGCCTCTAATCCCGCACCTCCTCTTGCCCCATCCTCCAAATTCAATATCACACTAACATGTTCGGGTATTCTCTCTAACCCCTTTACATCCTTCTGTATTAACCCTGGCGTCCGGTGATGATAAAATAAAATGGCGAATATGCGATCCTTCACCGCATGATATGCTTGTCTCAACCTGATATATAGTGAAAATATTGCATGTACAACAGCGTATACTAATGCGTGTAATTGAAGGCGAAAGAAGTTGCGAATGCCTAGATGAGAACGCGATTTTGGAGACGATGATTTGGGCTTCGACTTCGATTTAGACCTAGATTGACTTTTGATTGATGAAGATCGCGAGGGTATATCGGAAGGGAGCAATGGCTAGAATATAGGTACAGCGTCAATAAGTGGACGAGGAAATTTGGATGGGTAGCTGCAGGTACACAATGACAGGGCGGAATTAAAACTTACCTCGATAAGCTTGCGTCGTTCTTCTGCTGTTAATAGGTTGTGACCGCCTCTGGAATCTTCACGGTACGCTTCAAGAGCTTTAGATTTACCGGCCATGTTGATCACTACACAATGAGTATAAAGAAACCCAAGGTAGTGAGTGAGTGGATAGAAAGTTGAGTAGAGAGAAGTGTCCTAAATTATTTCTACAACCTGAAAGGCTGGAATTCGTAACGAGGCCACGATTTTTGAGGATTCTGTTGATTTATTACTCGAGTAATCTACAGTATAAAATTAAAGCCTTTTATGTACCTACATAGTTCAAGCGAGGCTGATAATTCCGGGCCTCCGATTTGACCCCTGCCTGCCAGTTGACCAGTTGACGACTGATGCATTGCTTCCACAAGTCAAGACACACTTCGCATTCGAGCTTCATGAACTTCAACTATGGCTTCTCTTAATAGTGGCTCAGTGATATCGTTATATCCAAAAGGGCCAAGCTTTACATTGGAAAACTTTTCGAATAAGGACTTCATCGTGAGAGATTTTGTGGAAGAGCTGTCTGAAAGTGCAATTCCGATAAACCGGCGTTCTGGACCAGCTCAACCCCCATTTGACCCCAAACCATTCATAAGGACATTCGAAAGTATTTTTTACTGATTTCCCAATAATCTACATTCCTGGATACTGATGAGAATTCAGATGCCCTTCAACAACTTGCGACACTCTCAGACGAGTTAGAGGAAAAGGAAACAGACCTCCTCACATCTGTTCGGCAGGCCGAGAGACAGCATGATCAAACATTAGATACTTTAGGGCGTAAACTGGATGAGTCAATCGATTCTTTTGAATCTCTCGATATAACACTAAATAATCCTAATGGTACGAGTGGCGCAACTGCAGATCGATATGGCCGGCCGGAGGCAGGAGGGAACATTGCGGTACAAATTGGAGAAAGGCTCGAGGACCTAGATAAGCAGAGACGGCGTGCGATGGATGCCAACTTCTTAATACAATGCTGGATAGAAGTCAGTGAGAACGGATCACTTATATCCTTAGAGGATATGATCAGGCGGCAAGGCGGAGGGGAAAATAAAGTTAGATCTGCTGTCATTGCTAGACAGCTCATGCGCATGAGCCAGAGACTGGATCCGGCTTCGTGGGCAAATGGTTCGAAAAAGGCCAATGGAGTTACTAATGGTGTTGTTGGATACAAAGGCCATAATACTAGGGAAATCATAGAGAAGTTCTCGGAGACTTTAGAAAAGGACCTGTTGAAACAGTTTGACACCAGTTATCGAAGGCAGAACTTCGATGATATGCTCGAGTGTGCAAAGGTCCTACACGACTTCAACGGTGGATCTAGTGTCATTGGTGCATTCGTTAACCAGCATCAGTTTTTTATCGACAGAAGTCAACTCATTGCAGAAGAGGTCACAACCGACAATGATACATGGGAAATCTTGGCCGATCCTGACTCGGAACCTCCTGGAGTTGAATCTAGCTTGCAGTCTCTTGTCGATGAAATTAGGACTGTCATGCAAGAAGAATCTTTTATGATTAAGCGAGCATTTCCATTCTATGAAGTTGTTCTCATCAAATTTATCCAGCGAGTATTCCAGCAATCTATTCAACAGCGTCTAGAGATGGTTCTTGAAAAGGCAGACACTATTTCTTCTCTAGCTTTCCTTAGATCGCTGCATGCTTCGAGAACTTGTATAAATAGCTTAATCGAAGACCTTAAAACACACGGTCTTACAGAGCACCCCGAACCTTGTACAGCCCAAACCGCACAAAGTCTGGACCAGCAATTAGACGAGCTATTTGTCCCATATCTTGTTGGGAATTCGTACATCGACCGAGAGAAGAAAAGTCTTGAAGAACTTTTCTCTTCATTGCTTTTCAAGTTTACTATCTACCACTCACGGCGAAAGAAGGTTCCAACTGGTTTCATGGCTTCCTTGGCCCAACAGGGAAGTCAGCTTTTATCGTCTGCAAAGGATACGTACATCGATCGTCTTGGCTCATCTGAGCTCACCCCCACTCAGAAGGCTATGATGTTGCGTGTTGCCGGACTTAGGGATCTTGATAACAATAAGAATGAGATTGAAGTCACAGATGAAGATGGTGTGATCAGTGTCGCAAATGCCAAACGTATGCTTAAATGGCTTGCAGAAGGTGTCCGACGAGCTTTGGAGATGGGAAGTGGAAGTGACACGCCTAAAGATGTCTCGGCTCTTCTGAATCTCTTACTGAGCAGCATGGGTGAGGTGTATATTGAAACAGCTCTTGAGGCTGCTTCCGATCAAGCCGCCGCTCAGGAGAATATCAAGACTGAGCCTGATTTGGCCTATCTTCCTTCGGTGCAACCAGCCGTCATTATTACAAACGTTATGTCACGCTTTATCAATACGGTACTCATACGACTTGCAGAATCAAATACCACTGTTCGACGTGGAATGGAATTAGAAACCAAAACAAGTGTGGAGAGGATTGAGAAGAAGACAAACGACATCATGCGCAGTACGATTACAGTGGTACTGAACTGGGTGACGAGGTTGTTGGCAAACCAGAAGAAAACAGATTTTCGACCAAAAGATAGTGATCTAGGGTCGTTTGAAAATCCACAGACTGCGACCTGTCTTTCTATTTGCAATTTCCTTCAGCGTGTGGCCAGACTCGCAGCACAAGCTGTCGATGGACAGAATCTCGAAGTGTTTAGCTGCGAGCTCGCGATCAGCATTCGAGACATGCTGTTTGAACACTTCAAAAAGTTTCAAGTGAATGCTACTGGTGGTTTGATGGTTACGAAAGATATTTCAAACTATGTGTCCGCGCTGAAGGGCTGGCCATTAACAAAAGATATTGCTAGTGAAGTTGAGATCCTCAGCGACATTGGCAATTTATTTATCGTCATGGCAGAAGGTCTCAGAGAAAAGTCGAGAGCTGTACTTGCTAGTGGGACCAGCAAGAAGTTGCAAAAGGCAGACTTCAAGGCTTTTGTATTGAAGAGAGACGATTCGGGTAGCGTGGGAGTTCAAAGTGTGCTTGCAGGATTATGATACCAAAAATTGAAATTGGGAGGTCAACAGGAAAAGGGAGGCGTTCAGGTGTAAGCGTGGAAATGACAATCAATAAAAGCCATTTATTACGGGATGGTCTTCGTCCGCTATCACGATTATCTGTACATATGTACAATATTACAAGATCAAATATGTTTACCATATATAATCTCCTCAAACATAGAGTTGGGATATTCTTCGCGATCCTTCTATGAATCCTTCTACTTGATCGTTCTTGATCTATAATATCCACGCCTTGTGACGCCACTGCCATACCCAAACTCCATTGTAAATCTTCCGTATATCGTACACACCGTCTCCATAAACTCAGGGTAAATTGAACCCAAAACCAGCCATACAACTCTTATATTTATCAATCATACTCGCACAAGCTGCTTGTGGATCCTTGGCCGTGCTAAATAGCATACATTCGTCTCGAGCGGCTTTCTCGTCTTTACAGACGCAGCATGGCTTTTCCGAAAATCGACTTAGCTAATGTTCCAGTTTGTCAATTATGCAAATAAACGGGCCCGTACCTTTGGTTTTGCAGAGGCTTCTCCAGCTGGTTTAAGATCTGCGCCCATGTTTGCGCTGGTGGCCGATGAGGCTAGTTTTGAAATCAGTAACTTACACTCACTCAAATTCGGGAGGCAAGGCGCTTGGAGGTAGGGAAAAAGACATACGCATGCTAATTGCAGATGATGACATGTTCATATGTCGAATATCGTCTTTCAAAAGGCTTTGTAGATAGTACATGTATACTAGATTCTATTTTTGCATCTCAATCTGTTGTGTTCGTCGAGTACTTGTATTTGTATTTGTAAGAAGGCTCCAGAAATTCCAACCTCATAACACCACGACATAATTTCGGACCGAGCGGCCGCAGAAATCGGCAAAAAGTCTGACCGATCCGGCAACCACTGAATCGATATTAGCCTTTCTTGACCCTGAAGACCTGCAGCTGCAACCCCCACCACCAAAATATTGCCGCATCCATCAATTTCCACAATCAGCAAACTAGACATCTTACCTGCAAAAATTTGTTTTTTTAATATCGATTTCAAAATTTGTCAAATTTGAGCAACGTCAAGACTCAAGATGGCTAGCACAACGAAGATTTTCTCGTTGGAAGGAAAGGGATTGAAGTTGGATTCCGCCGCGGATGTGGAGCCGCACATTAAGTTGCTGAGGGAGATGAAAGATGTGGAGGAAGTGAGATTTTTGGGAAATACCTTGGGCGTGGAAGCTTGTAGAGCGATTGGAGAGGTTTTGGGGGAGAAGACGAGTTTGAAGGTGTGGCTATTCCTTTTTCCATCAATTTCTATCCCCAAAGTGGCATTTTGTATGGATGCGTGAAGGAGTCAAATATAGTTGCTAACCTCTAAGTTAAGATTGCAAATTTGGCGGATATATTTACCGGACGATTGCTCAACGAAATTCCACAAGCTCTTTCATCACTTCTTACTGCTTTACTCAAACTCCCTAATCTGCATACTGTCAATCTGAATGATAATGCATTTGGACTCAATACTCAAGCCCCACTTGTCGCATTCCTTTCCTCGCACACGCCGCTTCAACATCTCATCCTTAATAACAATGGACTCGGACCTCATGCTGGTATCTTGATTGCAGACGCACTTAGCGCATTACACGCAAAGAAAGTCGAGGCACGTGCTTCAGGAAAACAGGTTCCGGATTTGGAGACTGTCATTTGCGGACGCAATAGATTGGAGAATGGAAGTATGACGGCTTGGGCGAAGGCGTATAGCTTGCATACTGGTGTGAAGGAGGTCAAGATGGTGCAGAATGGTATTCGACAGGAGGGAATTAGTCACTTGTTGAGTGAGGGCTTGAAATATGCAAAAGGCATTGAGATTCTCGATTTGCAGGATAACACCTTTACGATTACGGGTTCGAAGGCTTTGGCTAAGGTTGTTGGAGGATGGGCAAATATCCAGGAGTTGGGAGTGGGAGATTCGTTGTTGGGTGGAAAGGGAAGTGTTATTTTCGCCGAGGCATTGAAGAAGGGCAAGAATGAAAAATTGGAGATTTTGAGGTTGCAATTTAATGATATCGGGGTAAAGGGTCTACAAGGCTTTACGACTGCTGCAAAGGATGCCCTACCACAGCTGAAGAAGATTGAGTTGAACGGAAATAAATTCGACGAGGACCATGACTGTATCGTTGAGTTGAAGGAGTTGTTGGAGGAGAGAAAGGAGAGATTGGCGGGTGACGTGGTGCTCGAGGATGAGTGGGGTCTTGACGAACTGGAGGATTTGGAAGGAGAGAGCGACGAGGAAAGCGAGGAAGAAGAGGAAGAGGAAGAGGAAGAACTCGAGGAGCAAAGAGAGAAATTGATTCACGATGCAGAGGAAGCCCAAGAAGGAGAACCCGTTGCACAAAGAGAAGACAAAGATGTCGATGATCTTGCAAAGGTTCTCGGCAAGAACCTCCAAGTCTGAAAACGACATTACGATGATGAATGATGGATTTTGGATGCTTATGGCGGAAATAGATTTTTTCATGGTTGGTGTGGCCAAGGGAATGGTTTGGTCCAAGGGGCGGAAAATGGTGATAGAAGGAAATGAGAGGACATGGGAGGACTTGTGCATACCCCATTCATGTTACTGAAGAATAACCTTCGGTTTTCCATTCGATACAAATATGCATAGCATGGTATGGTTGCTAGATGGAAGTTAGCGTTGCATGCATTCCCGTAGATAGATATCTTTTAGACAAGACGAAGAATTCCCCATTTATTTACTATCCAAATGACCTGGTATTGATTCTTGTTGACTCGATTGTGCTATATATGTCTAGGTACCTACCGACATATCATTGGATCATCTGCTTTGAAGGTCGAACTCGGTAGCCAATCAAGTTTTTGCATATCCGATCCGCTACAATACCTGCATAGATCAAGATCCCACGGAAACGGAAACGCCCGTGAGTTACCTACATCAACACCTACACCTACACCACAATCATTCATCCATTCATCCATTCATCCATCTGGGAAGAAAAACAGTCTACTGCCTATGTATATCCATCCACATATATAGGTAAGTACCTATTATTCGATGTTTCTGCGATAAAAAGAAAAATATAATATAGGTAACATTGAAAGTCAAAGCCAATAGATTCTAAGTTAGGAGGTTATCTTACCTCGGCTTTCCTTTGCAAAAGGGGAGAAGACTGACTGACTCATTTTTTTTCTTTGTTGATATATCTCTGACTCCTCATCCTGACGCAGAGAATATTTATTTTTTATTCTCATCATTCCTTTTTGGACATACATCCTTTCACACAATTTCATTTGCTTTCTTTACTTGATGGATCCTTCTGGAGCCGGAACATGCGCGCAGATTTTCAGGCAAAATGTCAATGGAAAGAAGGATGATGACGATGATGAGAATATTAATCATCAGCCAGCTTCCGACGAATCAAGTGGCGCGAAGGGGTTTGTCCCAGTGGATGTGAAGATTTCGAAGGAACAGAGGGGATGGAGAAAGTTGATTAGGAATTTCACTCCTTCGTATGTTATTTCCTTCCATATTTTTTTTGGGGAGGGGAAGCTCTGAAAGGTTGAGATGTTGATTCCCTTTGCCACTCTTCCCCTAATCACCAAAATGAAACCCCCCAAGTTCTAACATCCCATCTCCCCAGCTGGTTCTCTGTAACAATGGGCACGGGAATCGTGTCCATCCTCTTGCATAATCTCCCTTATGACGGCTCTTGGCTCAGATATATCTCCACCGTTATCTTCGTGCTCAACATTTTCCTCTTTTGTGCATTTTTGATCATATCACTTCTACGCTATATATTATATCCGCAAATATGGAGGGCGATGATACGCCATCCGGCTCAATCTTTGTTTCTGGGGACTTTCCCCATGGGCCTGGCGACCATTATCAATATGGTTGTTTTTGTGTGTGTACCCGTTTGGGGCGTGTGGGTAGTTTATCTGGTGAGTTTGGTGTTTGAAGCTTGGGAAATGGATGGGGCGAGAGATTGAAAGGGGCTAATTGTTTGTGTGATGTAGGCTTGGGCTTTATGGTGGATTGATGCAGTTATTTCCGTAGCGACATGTTTCTATCTCCCCTTCGTAATGTAAGATTGCATCCCTTCTCCTCCCCCCCCTGTTCCCATCCCCCAAATCACACAACAACACAACCGCACAATCTATCCGACTAACATCCACTCTAGCATGTCCCTCCACAAAGTTGAACTTTCCACCATGACTGCCGCCTGGCTTCTCCCAATCGTCGCTCCTATTGTAGCATCGGCCTCTGGAGGCATCGTCGCATCTGTCCGTAAGTACAATGCATTTTATTTTCTTAATTGTAGACTCCCCAATATCCAAACACATCTACTCATTTCATAATCTACGATCTCTCTACTTTACAACACACCTTGCGTTTCATCATCTTCCTCAATCATCCCCCACAATAAATAAACGACCACAGTACTAACACCCCAACCTCTAGTCCCCCACCCTCAACACGCCCTCTGGACCATCCTCCTCTCCTACATACTCTTCGGCACCGGTTTCCCCCTCGCAATGACCATCCTAGTAATCTACTTCCAACGCCTCACCGTCTACAAAATTCCTCCCCGAGAAGTAATCGTTTCCGTATTTCTGCCCCTCGGCCCCCTAGGCCAAGGCGGATTCGCCCTCATGCAACTAGGAAAAGTATCTCTCACCCTCTTCCCCATAACCCACACCCTCCCATCCGTTGGCGCAGCCGGCGCTTCTCCAGGACCCATTCTCTACACCCTCGGCTTCATCCTCGCTCTCGTCCTCTGGGGTTTCGGTCTCCTCTGGCTTTTCTTCGCTCTAGCTTCTATTTCTCGCTCGCGATTCCCATTTAATATGGGATGGTGGGGATTTACATTCCCATTGGGCGTTTTCGCAGTAAGTACTGTTACTATCGGGGACGAACTTCCTTCTAGATTTTTTAGGGTCCTGGGGACGGTGTTTAGTATTTGTGTGACGGGACTGTGGGTGATGGTGGCGGTAGGGACGGTGAAGAAGGCGATTTGGGGGGGATTGATATTTGCGCCATGTTTGAAGGATGTCGAGGGGGCGGAGAGGGAGGCGAGGGAACATTTTGAGGAGAAGAAGGGGAGGGGAAGGAAGGGGAAGAAGGGAGAGGTGCAGGGGAATGAGAATGGGAATGAGAATAGGGATGGGGATGTGCAAAGGACGATGCAATTTTCCCAGGGGGGTTCAAGTCCAGTTTGAGGGTTGGTGGGCCCTTTTTTGCAAACTTTTCCTGTATGAAATACAAGTCGGCTTTTTCTGCGAGTGCATGAGAGTATATAGTTCTGACGTATCAATCAATCATTCTTGTGTATACTATACTCAATGCATAATAATAGTAGTATATCATAGTATGGCGAAACAAAATAAGTAATCACATATAGGAAACAATTGTGCATACAAAGAAGATTCAACAAAGGTCAATCAATCAATCGATCAATGTTCCATATGTATTCTTTCTTTAGTCTGCTAACCCATATCCATTCTTAGTGAATAGTACTATAGAGTATCTCCCCAATTCCCATCCATCCATCCATTCATCTATGAACCCCCCTCCCTCCAGAACCCAACCAACCCCCTCTGATCTGAGCCCCTTATCGACAAACATCAGTTCAAAGCCCATGCCACAAAGCCCAAACCCGACCCTATCTTGCGGAAGATGACATAAAAGGAGATCCCTCTAATTCCAGACAGTTTAGCCCATCAAAATCCAGGCTCAAGACTTCCCTACAACTGCCTCCTCAATCCACACCCCCATAGACTTATCATATCAATTGAAATGAAGGAAAGAGAAAGAGAAAGAAAGCAATAAAGGTGCAACCAAGTTAAATCAAGCAAATGGAGATTGAAGCATACCACAATCCTCAAAAAAAAGAACAAAAGGGGTATTGTACTATCTCCGTCCAGCTTACTATGCCTACGCTATCAAATCTAATGAGTGTCAAGTACATACACACAAATCAATATAAACAGCTGAGAAAAAAAATACAAAGTTACAAAAGGAGTCAACACAAACCACACCGCAAGTAACAGATCAAAGAAGAAACTATTTCATTTGAAAGGAGGGGGGTGAATTACAAGAAAACAGAAGAGAGTTTGCAATAAAGTAAAATTTTGCTGGTTTGGGTCTCTTGCAAGTTGAACTTTAAAAGGAAGCTGGCCACTGTACTGTACTTCATAAAATTGGGAATCAAAAAGAAAGTTAAAGAGAAGCAAACAACCCATATAACCACACTTCCCTCAAGAGGTACCGTCCTTATGCAGTCCCTAAATTCCGTCATACTTTTATATCTGAGCCTTTCCATTCATCTCAAATGTGTCATGGTTTCATCTTGCATCCATCCCACCACTTCATATGATATCTCTCCCCTCCCAATGAATTCCCTCCATTCCTTCCATCCCAACAAATGTAAAAGCCACCCAAGCAATCCGAAAAGAAAATCTGAGAGAAAACTCCTGCCAGCCTGAGCCTAGGCACATCCTCACATTATGACATGAAAACCCTGTTCATATCCAGAAAGTGACCCATACGTGAAAAAACCAGACCCCCAAAATCGCCAATGAAGTAATAAAGTGTTACGAACACAATAGCATGTCAAAACAATCGCTGTCGTGATATCATAAATAAACAATTGGAGCTGTAGAATGATAAGTGCATGAAAGACTTTAGATCTCATATTCATCCATCATCTTCTGCATCATCCTCATCCTCATCTTCTTCTTCGGCACTGCTCCTAGCTACAGCTACCAATTTAGCTTTCTTGCTAGGAGTATGATTATCGGCGTCGGACTTTCGCTTAGTCCCCGAACCAGAACCAACACTAGAAATGCCCTTAGCAGGGGTTTCTAATGGTTTGTCATTCTCATCTCCACCATCGCCCTTCGTTCTCTCAATCTCTGCAACTTCATCGGCCGTTAAAAATCGTCCACCAGGACCTCTAGGTCTTCTCATCGCATGATTATGTCTGCTCTCGTGCAAATATGGTTTCCTACCTTTCGAAGTCAATCGGAGTGCCTCCTCTAACCTTTGTCTCGCAACACGTCGCTTCAAGATACGATGAAATTGCTTTGCGTTGACATATAGTGGCGACTCTTCAACTGCTCCCGATACAAGTTCTGGAGATTGAGGGTGAGGTGGAGGTGCCGACATGGGAGGTCCTGATACAGATGGGCGAGGCGCATGGTTCATAAGAGGTTGAGCATTAGGTACAGCGGGACTACCAACTTGTTGTGTACTCATGCGTCGATTTTGAGCAATTTGGTTGTTGATGCCAGCTTGTGTTGGGGACCGTGCTACTCTCTCCTTCTTCACATTTATGCCAGCACCAATTCTTGGCGAGGTCTGGGGCAGACTTGAGTCGGACATGCTATATGGATAATTACCAGCTGCTGCATTGGTTGCGGCCATTGCTGCTGCCTGGGGAGTAATGGAATTCCCGCCATATTGCAAATTCATTTGGGGTACTGCGTATGCTGGTTGGTATCCCATCTGATGCTGCTGCATATGTCCCGCATTGGGTCCTCCTTGCTGCGGCTGCGAAGAAAGAATTGGAGACTGTTGGACACCATGTTGCGAATGGACAGGCTGCTGAGGTGAAGTAATTGGAGCTCCAGGATTTGGGTGTTGACCAGAGTTTGGATATCCACCTTGAATATGCGCCTGCGTATGGTTATGCTGGCCTTGCGGCGGCTGTTGATAATGCGCGTACTCCATCATTTGTATAATTTTGGTCTCGTAAGAGAATATTGTAAAGAAGTGGAGATTTCAATCGTCTAGGTCGCGGTTGCGTAAAGCTTGCGACGCGTTGAAGCAATAAGGTACACTTCTTGATAGGCGTAGAAAGCGACAAGAAAGGTGCTATCGAGTTCACCGAGTACGTTATGAATTGGAGATGGGTATTATGATGAAAATCCGAAGATTCGATGACTCGGAATAGCGCGTTGGCAATGCTGTCGCAAAGGTCCCAGTTGGCTGTCACCGAGCTAGTGCCTAAGCCTGCTCGTCAACCGTCGACTTGGTATGCGTGGATGTGCTGGCAGGCAATATGGTAGGTGTACACCGCAATTGACCGCAGCACAGCATATGCAGGCTGATGTAAACGAAAGACGCTCAAGTGAGGCTTGCGGCGTATTAGGCTCGAAAGTCGGTCACCCCACGTGAGAGAATCGGGTTGAAGTTATTCAAAGATAATTGTTGAACAACCTTTTGTGGTATCTAGCTATTTTGCGAGCCACTCTCGAGTAACGAAGCTTTCTCCAGTAAATATTGACACTTCGAGTATTCACTATCCAACCAGATATGTTAGTTATGATGAATGGTCAAAAGTTGAATCAAGCTTCAGAATGATTGGAATGATTGGGGGGGGAAGGCTTAGGACCCGGTGTTAATTTTTTTGCCTTTGACCAGTGATGCGCTGGCAATGCATGTGGAGGTCATGCAAAAAACCAAGCTTACCTTATTCA
This sequence comes from Ciborinia camelliae, assembly GCA_025890175.1. Classification (NCBI taxonomy): domain Eukaryota; kingdom Fungi; phylum Ascomycota; class Leotiomycetes; order Helotiales; family Sclerotiniaceae; genus Ciborinia; species Ciborinia camelliae. The sequence continues at coordinate 963,198 of JANPYM010000004.1, forward strand.
ATGAGCTTTCCTGTTTTATGTACCGGTAAAAAAATACCTAGGTAATAAATTGGAATTTTATTCAAATTCAATTGAGGTGGCGTGACGTATTTGAATTGAGAAGGGTACAAACTGGTGGTTTGTGTTGCGCGTTGATTGTAGGTGAGGAATTGTAAATGGATGAATAGATGAAAGTGCTAGTGCGAGTAGTGTAAAAGTGTAAATGAGTAATAAAACGCAACGCAAGAAGCTTCTTTCTTCACCTTCCTTGCGACCAGGGACAGGAACAGGAGAGCTTTGACAAGGAGTAGAGAGTAATGAGTAGTGATTAGTGAGTGAGTAGTGTGAGTGTGTGTGCGTGCGCGTGTGTGCGGCTGTGGTTTGAAGGCTGTGGTTTGAGGGTAGTTTGAGAGTAGTGTGAGGGGTACTGTGTATGGTACAGACTGTACAGTACTATTATTGGTAAGGTTAGCTTTTGATGGGGAGGGGCTGGTAGGGGTTCTCGGGTTATCGGGGTTTTTTTTAGTTCCTTGTGTCGTATGCCAGTCGGTCGTAGTGCAGTGGGATTATTGTCTGGAGAGGAAGTGAATAAATTATTGAATTTGTAATACATACCTAAAATTGAATTTGAATTTTGATTGACCTTCTCGATCTTCTTGATCTTCAATCTCCGGCTACGGGAACAATGACTGACTCCTTTGAACTGGCTAGCTAAAAGAAAACAGACAAGATGAATGTTAGCTAATTATTCATTCTGTAGTAGTAAGAAGGTTTCTTATATAAAGTTAAAAGAAGTTCCCTCTTCTCTTGGCCTTGGATGATCAAGTAACTCTATTGTCCACGGGTATGTATGGTGGTTGAGTCTTGACGCCCCAACCACAACAATAGATACAATCAAAAATAAAGCCAAGGATAGCAGAACAGCTTCAGATGATGGAGATGAAATTTGAGATATCGGATCTTTTGACTGAGGATCTGGGGATAAAACAAAAAACTCACCTTCCAATAATACGTGACTTGAAATCAATTCAGGTCAATTCAATGACAAGAATGGCAAGCGTCTTAATCCTTCCCGCAGGTAGAATTAATCACGGGATCAGTGCTATGGCCAATTATTTTTGATGTCGAGGTCTTTTTGGCGTTGTTGATAATTGCTTGGTGGAGGAAGGAAGGTGTTGAATGATTGGCAGTGTTCTGTATTCTGCTCGGCTTGTGATGCGATGCGATGGGATACAAGGTATCTGAATAGCTTTTCCCTTGGGCCAGTTTTGTTTTTCTTCGCGTTTCCAGGTTGATCTGCTCTGCTATCGGTACGGTGCGGTACGGTGCGGTACGGTGCGGTACGGTACGGTACAAGTACAAATACCTAGGCAAATAAAATAGACGGAAGGATATTGTCGGCCGTCAGTGTCAGTCAATACCTAGGTAGGTAGGTATTCACCAGGTAAGATGAGAAAAAAAAGCACGAGTGTAATTGGGTTCCTTTGCGAAACCTTTTGGCTTATGCTTCTTTTTCTTTCTCTCTTTAACACGCTTTATGTGGTGGTTTACTTTGTATAAACTGCGATGCGACAACTTGTATGGTGGATGGAAATTTGATAATTGTGCAAATACAATGCTTTTCTTTTCTTTTCTCGATAAATCGATGCGAATGAAAGGAATTGATTCGTTCTCGTGAAAATAATTTCAAGTACCTTCCGACTTCTGATTGGTATCTTGGTGTATTGAAATTTGAGTAACAACGATACAAAATGGGTCGTTGGTTGAGATTTTGACATAAAATTGTTTGATTCGTTGTTGATGTTTAAAGGAAGGGGAGATGAAAGGTTTTGATTGGGGATCTCGAAAATATGAGTGCTTAGTGGATAAAGCTATGGTATGATGCTAGATCCAAATAGGGAAAGCTTCCTTCCAACTTTTTCTACCTACCTTAGCTAGAGGTACTAGGTAGGAAGTGGTAGCAGTAGTAGTAGGTGGGTGGTAGCTTATGTGTGCTTACAGTACGGGGACAGTAGGTAGTATAGTACGAACTGTTGGATCTTGATGTCAATTTGTTTTGTTTTTTTCTTACCAGGTACAGTATGAATAGGTCATATTACCCAGGTAGGTAAGGTCCGGAAAAGCTGAAACCTTGGAAGGGTTAATAATACCATAATATACAGAATACGGTAAATATGTAACTTTAAATTTAAATCATTCGGATTTCTCATTGGTTAATAAATATTATTATTGAGGGAAGAGGTAAAAGCTCAAGCTCAAGCTCAACGGAAGCTCAAGCTCAGCCTACCTAGCTTATACCTCCAGCTACCTAAGCTCAAGTCCATGATCAAAAGCTGCCCAGGACCGTGTCCACCCAAGGTTTTCCTAGTTTCAATTGGTGCGTTAAAAGGTTTGCAGGCTTGCAGCCAAGCTGGTTGGTGGTGGTGGTTGGGACTTACAATAATGGGGGTCAGATTATTATCATGAAAAAATGGCGGAGATCCAGATTCCAGAGTGGAGGGAGAAGAAAGGTAGGGAAACTGGAAGAGAAGAAGAATAATCAAGACTCGTGATATTATTATGATATCGTGATATCCTGATATCATAGTCCTTGGTCTTGGGTTATAACTTCTGACTCCCGAGCGATAAGTCCCAAGGCCGGATTACATTATTATTATTGCGGCGGGCTGTATTGATCCGTCTTGACTCTTGACTCTTTTGGTCAAAAGTTTATCTATACTGTACCCATTTGATAATCCCCTATCAACAATAATGGCTGGCTAGTACCTAGTAGATAGATAACTCCAACAAAACATTAGGGACAGGAACATCCATTTCCCTTTCATTTGACTTCCAACTCAGAAATTCAGAATGGAGCAGGGCATCCTAGAATGATGCTACAGTATTCTTCAAAATTCACTTCAAATTCAGCATTCAATTAAAGGACCTCGGGAGTCGGGAACCATCTCCCTCCAGGGCTGTTTGATGAACCGTATTATGACGAATCAGAATCAATAAAAAAATCGGGTGTGTTGAAGCCTTGAAGTTGAAAAACCTGAAGCAATAGAGACGGATTCACTTGTAACCCTTGGTCGGTATGAAAATTCGGTGGTTCGGGAATCGGAATATAGCAGATAGGTAACCACGACTCCACGAGGCTTGAGGTCAAAATGCTGAGGTCAAAATGGGATGAGAATCATGAGATGAGTCTAATCCCCATGGGAAGGTTGGGTATCGAGAAACGGGCACATTGTGGTAGGTAGCTGGAAACTCCAGCTTGTACAGCAAGAAAGAAATTGAATATTGTATTGTATGATCGGACCGTACCTACTCTTCTAACTTCTACCCGGTAGACATGTTTGATGTCCAGAGTCCAGAGTCCATGGTCAACAAATTCGATAACAATTATTTGGAATGCATCCTAGGAAGGTTGTCTCGACTCTCGGGCGACTCTCGACTCTCCGGTTACTACAGTACGGAGAAAGAATCAATCAATCAGAAAATTCGGCTTCATACTATTTAATCACTGGTGGAGATTTGTATTTATATTCCCTTTTGGGACTTTTCTCACTTCTACCTGGGCAGTTCCTACCTATTGATCTTTATTATTCTTTTCCATTATTATTGTTCCAATAAAATCATTTTTCCTGGTTATTTTTTCATCTGCACGTGTGAAGCCACCATAGGGCCGAAAGCCGAAGACTCCTTGTTTCGGAAGTTGTGACTGTTCTGTTGGTTCTTATCCTTGCTCTTCTCGAGTAGTTAGTTAACTCTTCTTACCTATATTATTATTATTGTGATTCTATGAACATTGAATAGTGAGTGACTTGTCTTGCTCTTGCCTCGTTTTTGCTCAGCCTTAAATATCAATATCAATTCCGTACCAACATCAATATCACGGGCGGAAGAGCCGGCCAACTTCAATAATAATCAACTTCCGGACTCCGGAGTAGGTACGTATCATATCGCATGATTCCCACCACCATCACCATCACATCACATCAGCACCAACAACTAGTACCTAGTACGTACCTACCTACCTACCTACCTACCTACTCACCAAGTTTCCCGCTATCAGCAACCTCTGCCTCTGTTGTGTGAGTCTGGCATTGGTGACTGGTCACTGTTATGCATATGTACTGTACAATCTGCAGCCTATTTACCTTCTTACACTTCTTACTGTACATACAGGTCCATTCAGTATGGATTAAGATCCGAAAAGCGTTGAAAAGTTTGGTAACCTTCGTTGAAGGAAAGGAAATGAAATGAAAGTCATATTCCGTATAAATTAATGTTACATCAGTTACTCCATTCGTTAGCAAATGATGCCTAACATCATTTTCGGAAACCCTCCCTTCCCCCCCTTCTTCGCTTACGATTTCTAACCAAACCAAACATCATCAAATCACTACTGCCCAGCCCGGGGTGTACTGTAGTCTGTATTATTGCACTGTTACCGTATTTTCCTGGAAAGTTCGATAACATACTACCTACCTAATCATAGGTATCCATCATCTACCACTATGATCTTACGGTCACGGTGTAAACAGCCTTCTATTGCTAGGTACTAGGTATAATAACATACTACACTCCACATTCTTCATTAATTTCATGTCCGAGAGGTATTCCGTTGAAGATTTGATCTTTTCTATATCCATATGGGTACCTGTCTGTGTAACATATTCGTGTTGTTATTATTATTATTGAAATTCGTGATACCTAGGTTGGTAGAATACAACGTTTCTTCGCTGCCCGGTGGGGTAATAATAATCCTCGGAGAAGGTCCAAATTTCAAATCCCACTCCTCTCGTACAGTAACGGTGCGGGAGTAGTGTAAGTATTTTATTTCCCTTATTAATCTTCTAGCGCTTCCATGCACTGTCTGTCCCTGTTGTCTCCACGCCTCTGCCGGTAGTCTCCCCTCATCACCGCATAATGTCGTGTCAGCGTTCAAGCGTCCAGTAGATGCAAGTTCAGCACCACCACTCGTTCGCAGAATATTAATATTACGGTTTGAAAACGTACTATCAACTGCATACTTTCAATAATTTATCACTTGGTTTCATCAAACGGCTAGTGTGGATCCATTTCTAATAGCCTTCGGCACCGCCGAGAGCCAATCAGCGTTCAGTATGGCACTTTCTTCTTCTCCTTCGGCGCTAAAGTACGAAAATTCTGATATGGTAATACGCGCTGTGGTTAGGTATCATGATTCTTACAGAAGATATCATTGGGTTTGTTCCGGTACCTGGCGCTTAATCACCAATTTGATCTGTGCTTTCCATCCCTTCCGAAAGTTTGATAATGAACGGGAGGTTCATGTCACTACCTATCTAGGGTCAACATTCAGATCCATGGATTGTGGAGGAGGGCCCAGACCATTCCCTTCACCTCGTTTACCCCCTAGCACATGGATATTTCAAGAGGCTTGAGTTCTCCTGGTACCTTTGCCGATTTAACCTCATCCCTTGGCATTCGAGTCTAGTAATCCACATCATTTCCAGGTCCTCCTTTGTTGATCGAAGTCGACGTCAAGGTTAGCCTCAAGATACCACTTTTAAGACATCATGGAGGACACTTTGTACAACAGTGCACCGACAAAGTTGTCATAATTATTCCGATTGGGGAACAGGTTAAAATTACACGTGTTTGTAACTTCTTCAACTCCACGGACAATAAATCTGGATCACGGCAGTGGTCCTATCAATGTTAGACAAGTCTCGAAGCGAGACCATATCTAATCATCAAATGATATTTGAACAACCACACTCACTCTCGTACGTGTCCTAAAGTAACGTATACCAAAGGACTTTCATGATCTTCGAGGTGTGTTGCAGACAGTTTTCTCATTCCCGAGTGATGTACACGAATAGATTTTTTGGGGATTTCGTGTTGATTGTGTTGATTTGTACTGATTTTTGCCGGCTAATTTGTCATTGGATGCTCAAGAGATTTGATCATCTCCCATTATGGACCTCTATTCGGAATTTAGCTACGTACATACACGAGGTTGTTTATCAGTCCCACAAAGTTAGAACAACCTTGGAAGTAATCTCTCTCTAAGCGATGTCATAATCGTTGCATCGTCGATGCGATGTTGAGATTCGAGAAGCTTCACAGTGGTCAGGGTTCGTTTTGTTCGGTTGATAACTTGATTAAGGCAAAATCCCCACTTGACCTCACTTCCTTCTTCACTCTCCCCGGAACTTCTCCACTCCTCTCTCGCTCTGTTTCCCTTTACAGATTCTCTTCTCTCTTCGTTCCCCTTTTCACTCCTCACTCCTTTACCATTAGCTCTACCTACCATCACTAATCCCAAATTCTCCCTAATGAGAATTCCAGACCTCAAAACTGAAAAGCAACGACTGGCATCCCGACCCTTTTAAAGCTATTGAAAGGAACCAAGCAACGCTACCTGACTGATGTCACGAATACCCGAAGATGGTGGTTCTTCTGACTGGGTTATGAATATATAAACGGGGATATGGAAGTGGATGGATATGATTGCCCCGTTGGAAAGGATGAGAGTGGTGAGTAGATGGGGGGAAGGTGAGGGTGAAGTGAGAAGGTGGGTGAGGGTCGATATGAGATAAAAATTTAATGAGCGTGTATATGCCCAACACACTTCTTTCCACATACACTTCTTGTAGCCGATACATGGAATAGATCTTCAAATCCACACACTATCTTTTCATACCTCCGTCCTCATGGTGAAGTACTTTATTCATCGCAAAATCCTCAGCCCCTTCCGGTGATTCCCAAATACAAATGAGGAAGAAAGGAAGGAGAAATCCACTTCCTTTTCACTACGTACCTATGCAGCTTTGGTACAAATTTCCTGCTGGAGGGGCCTAATGGGCCACTAAATGGCGAGGAAAACTAAAGTTTTCGATACTCTGTATCTACAAAGAGGACTTGAGATGGTTGGGTAAAGTGGTGAGATTTTGGTATAGATGGGTATTAGATTACGTAGATGTGCAGACTTTGATTTCCAGGGAGGAGTGAGGATATTGCCATCTATTCGATAGATGGCATGGATTCATGGAGATCTACTGAGGTTGTTGGATAGGTTTTCAGTTTACATCTATTCCCTGTTCCACTTCCTGTTCTTGCTTGTCTTTCTTCAGATCCCGCAATATTTATTGAAGTTACTGAGCTGCGAGGGAGGTCGTGAAGGGGCGTTGCCAATAATACGTACGAGCCATAGGCGAGGACTATTATTGGTCGGCCCAAGCGGCCGTACTCAAAGCTCGTAACTCAAAATCTAAATATCATGATATTTAACCTAAAGCTTCACAGAAGACTGTAGGAACAATACGCAAAGCTTTTATAGTAACTTATTGGTAGATAAATAATCGAGCATTTTGTTAATTGTACCTCCCCCCTAATCTTTCTAGATGCTTGAACGATTGCGAGGAATCAAACATGCTCAGTTGGTCTATCTTGACATGCTTATTAGTCTACACTTGGAAGTTGGTGCTTTATGTATCATGTATTTTTTCTTTGGCTTTAATTCTCATCTCATCTGCGTAGTACCTACCTACAGGTATAGTATGGCATGATCCTTACCATTGGATTGTCTTGTTATGTTATGATGGTACTGTATCTCTAACAATTCTTTTCAGGTAACTATCTTTTTCTTACTCTTTGGTTTCATTAAACTCGTTTCATCACCGTCTATTACATATATGGTTTATAGAGTTCACATATCCCCGCTGGTACATATGAATAAACACGGCGACGATTGCATTGCCAGTTTCTGAAACTAGGCATTCAATTCAATTCGATTCAATTAAATTCTTTCTACAGTAGATTGTCAATGCTATATTTAAACTAAAGGCGCGGCAGATGAAATGTGATACGGTGAATGAAACTACGGGAAATAAAACTTGGATTTGACGGCACGTAGTTTGAGAGTAGCGGGAGTAGATAGAGTGAATCCGGGCGGTGGATATTTGACGGTTGGAATGGCAAGGGAGGGACGGTTTGAGGGGATATATGAAGTGAATATGGAGCGGGGTAGGAAGAAAAGAGATTAGGGAAGAAATTGTACTGTATGGTTGTAGGCTAAGACAGATGATGGGAGGGTTTGTATCTGGTCGATATGGTATATATAAAACTAGATCCTCAAGTTTTCATACATACAATTCAAAATAAACGTCGTCTCCTGTGTTGCGAAAAAAGCTAAAATACATCTCGCTCACATACAAAAGCATGAATCAAGTAGATGGAAATTAGACAATTCTAAACTATTCATAATGCAGAACCTTCTATAGGTTCCACACCATAGTTCAAGCTACCTAGTTAATATCTCTACATCAGCTCAATGATGTATGTATTATCCCCCCAAAAACTCGCGATGTGGGGATAGAGATGTTCGATCACCAGCCAGGGGATCTTTTGTCTATACCTCTCATAAATATACCCACCAACCCAAATCCACCAATATATTATATAACCCCCCAGGACCTTTCCAATGCAGAATAATATATTTGGAAGACTGATTGGAGAGCATATCATCTAACTTTCCCAACGATAACAGAATTCACGACCTCCCCAAAAGGATCCATGCGTACACAGATATCCAAACATGCAGTAATAGCCGGGGTCGTGACATCGAAATCCTATATTTTCATATCATTAGCTTTGCCCCTTTCCTTCTCCTCTCTCTCCTCGAAACGATATCCCGAAGCACAAAAAAAGAAAAACGAAAATAACTTACACAATAAAGCACACTCCTCAACCCCCAAGCCCCCCTTAGAACCAACAAGCTACCTTTCTTCATCTTCGCGACAATATTCTTCAGAATAACCTCTTTCTCCTCTTGGATTCCTCCAACTAATGCAGCTAACCATACGATATCATAACCCGAGAGATCAAGATCGTCGGATCCAGCCATTCCAGTAACGAATTTCATACCAGTAGCTGGAAGACCACCAAGAGAACTACACAGATTCTCGGCTTGAGAATTAGCGGTAGGATTACTATCGATGTTTACAACGACCGTAGGAGAAGTTGGAGTGGCCATGGGTGATTGGGGAGGTGTAGGAATTGGGTCAGAGAGATCAGGTGAGAGAGTACACGCCATGTGGTTAGAGCTTGAAAGGGCGGATAAGACGCAGAGACTTGTTAGAGGCATAGGACCTGAACCGATAAACGCGACGGTGGTGGATGGGGAAAGTACAAAGCCAGTGGAGGAAATAGCGGCGAGTTCGAAACGGGTTAGGTGTTCGTAGTTTTTATCGTAAGGGAATGTGGAGAGAATGCGGTGGGCTGAGGGCTGTTAGTTGTTGGATAATGGGGTAAGGAGGGGATGGGATTATATGGGCATGGAAGTTAAAAGTTTAGGAAGGGAAGAGTTTTTAGATATGAGACTTACCCTCTTCGTAGCTTCCAGCGCTAGAGATGGCTTCAGCCCAGTAAGATTCCATGCATGCTTCAGCAGAGGAACAAATTCCCCGGAGCGCTGGTAAAATGCTAGAAACACGTGCATCGCTAAGCACCTAAATGCCGGTTAGTATGAATTATCATGGAAGCACTAGTTGCACAACTAACCACTTTTGAAATAGAATCAGGAACGATGGCAATGCATGTTGCCACTAGTTCTGAGAATGCAGTGTTGGTTACAGGGGAGGGACTGAGGTCGGAGAGTTGGGATAAGAGTGTGTAGATGGAGAGGATCTTCTGGATGTAGATTTCCGCTTGTGGATCAGATGTCCTTTCGACGATCTCGAGCTTTTCGAGAGCAGGAATGATTGAAGTACTGCTTTGTGTTGACGATGATGGAGACTTGTTTTTTCGACAGAATCCTTTGATGGAGGCTAGTAGATTAGAGATGGACATTTTGTCCATATTGAATTGATTTGGACTTTTTCGGACTTTTCCTGTCTGTTTGTAAGATCTGGAGCTGTAAGATAGATCGGAGATGTTAGAATAAGATAATATATGGAGAATGATGACAAGACAAGTGGGAAACATGGGGTGGTGGTTTGGAGATCTGGAGCCGATGATGGGGTCATGTGGAGGCCCGGGTTAATATCAAACCACCTCATATTGTTCATAGCGATTTTGACTGTTGCCAGTTGGGGACTGTTGGGGAGGGGGGTAGTTGGTGATGGTGATGGTGATAGAAAGTTTTCGTATACACAGCCGTGGATGGAATAAGTAAGTGCACATCCATCCGTAGTTGGAAATGTTCTCGATAGACTGACTGACTGACTGACTAACTAGTATGTATGTAGAAAAAGGAATACAATAGGAATGTAGTTGATTTGAAAAGTTGATGGTTGTGGGATATTGTAAGATTACATTACCGTAATAAGGTTTTTTTGTTTGTTTATTTGTATCCAAATTCCAATATTGCTGTTGTTGTTGCAAGGTCAGTGTCAGTAGGTAGGAGGTATCAGTGTAGGTAGGTTGATATCAGTATCCGTATCAGTATCAGTACCATCTGCAGTGCCAGTACCCGACCTAGTTGTAAATTGTAATTGATGTTTTGGAAAAAGATGGAACAAAATTTGAGTCCGTAAAATAAAATAAAAATTGATCAAAAAAAAAAGATGCATGGATCAATGTTAGAAATTTGGCTTGTACTCTTACCTAGGTAAGTGACCAACAAGGTTTTTTTGCAGGGTAAGGCGAGCAACCTAAATCTTTAAATTATGGAAACATATAATAATGTCGATAATAATAGATAATGTAAATATGTGAATGTGAATACTGTGAATGATATGAATGAATCTATTCAGAAGATTTTTGATGGTTTTTTTCACGTACATGTGGTCCTTCCATTTCCAAATATTTGGGGTGAATAATATAATATAAGATTACAATGAGGGGGATAACTGTCTCCTTTCCCTTTCCCTTTCCCCCAAACCATGACACAAGTGACAAGTCACAAGTCACATAGGGAAACAGGTAACCCGGAATCCCAGATTCAGAGTTGAGAGCTCAGGCTAAGAAAAATGATCTCCATGTACTAGGTAGCAGGTAGGTAATAAGACTCAAAGGCCGTTTAGCATCCAGCTGACGTACCTACCTAGTAGATAGTAGTTGACGAATTTGCTAGGTAGGCAAATTATAAAATTTGTGAGCTTCGTTCAATAATTTTAAGTGTTTACCTAGGCTGGGCAAACAATGATTTTTAAATTTAAATTAAAAATCTCTTTCATCCATGGACTTCTTAATCAGATTTATTATACCTAAGCTGGACAAACTGCTTCTAACAATTGTATACTGTACAAAAGGTTCGGACGATATCCCTTGTATGTTGGGGAGTGCAGTTACCATCGTTTCATCTATTAAAACTTCGGGAAGGCACGAGGAATCCCGGAATTTGGGAAAATGCCATCAGTACTAGAGATTAATGGTGTGATAAAGGCAGGTGCCCCCATGAAAAGTATTTCCGAAACGCAGCATCCTATCATATCATAGTTCTGAAAGAATTCGAAGCAGAAAGAGCGTCGACAGTTGACAAGTGAAGGGAAAATTAGACATATTTTGCATGCCAAATAATATGAGACGAAGGTACACAGAGAATGTGATGTACAGATGGGATATTTCATTTTTGTCACTGGATGATGGTATTATTATCATCGGACACTTGACCACGAGAAGGATATCTGACACTTGATACCTAAATACCAACATCGAGAGAGCGAAGACTTGGGGAAAGATCGGATAACTGACTGAAACAGTCACACATCATATGATCGCATCCATTATTCTTCTCAATAGGCCAGGAGCATCCGGGACATAATTTAGTAGTTTGTTTGATCTTGATCAATGATACATCTTCATCAATGCTACTTTTCTTCGCTGCCATCTCCTCTGCTGCTTTATGCACTGGAATTGGGTTTTTCGAGTCAAACAGAGAAAATTGATGCGGGCTTGGCGCTTCTAGTCTTGGTCGCCCGTTCCCAACGAGCAATCGAAATAAAGCAGACTCTATTTTTTATTGATGCGGAAAATTATTTGCTCTCCTAGCTAGGTGCGAGTATTCTTCACATGTAAGACCATCACGACAAGCGACTTTGGTGGGAAAAGCAAGTGTTTTCGTTGCAATATTGGAATCTTGTCATCGGTTTCAATGCCCCTCCTTCGTACAATTGTCCAGATGGGCATGTGAGACACCACGCAAAGCCAGAGGCAGCAGAAACGGTAATTTATAGAGCTAAGAAATCATAGCTACGTTCGTCCATTAGTATCACGCATTGTTTCGTAAGAGGATTGACTTATTGTATGAATTTCTCGAGGTCGGCATATTTTTGGACGTCATAATATGGAAGCAGTGAAAAACAGTCGATTTACGGACAGCGAGTATCATCCCGTATTTTGTTGTAGTGGCCGTACTTGATAAACTTTTGCAGAAACCGAAGGCAGACTGGTGTGTCATGATTGTATTGCGGTGAGATTTTCTCGGGCGGAAATAAATAATCGGTAGGTGATTCGAGCAGACCATACATATCCATTCCTCAACGAACCTACCTTCTGGTAGAGACACAGCATCGGGGTCGTGTTGTTGTGAAGATTAGGTAAGCTCATCCCATAATAAAGTTGATCCAAAATGACCAATATCCAATTGTAGGAAGATAGAGTCGCGATTGGATATAAGGTGCGCATTACCATTTGGGTGGGCTTTTTGATCATACCTTGCACCAGGCAGAACCCCATACAGAGAAAGTACGAGTTGCGGAGTACGTACCAGACTCATCCATTGTTTCGGAAATAATTGCAGACCGGGGGCATGTTCGTACAATTCTTTAGAAAGAAATACTTTCCGAGTACAACAGAAGCAACAGAGGATAAAATGCCATCTAATTCACTAAAAGATATATATAGCGATTCGATGATGGCGCAGTACTGTAGATAGAGACAAAGTCCATGAGAAACGGAGCTATCGACAACTTCCTCCACTGGTGTATACTTAGCATATCACCATTACATAAATCTAGCGAAGGCAACAGTATCGAACTCCTTGTAGTGTCAGTGGATATTTGTTCATCACTGCTGTCACTGTTGCCTTGATTGGGAACGATGTCCTAATAATGGGTGGAAGTTCAATCGCTCTTGAGTATTGGATTCTGCCTCAACAGTCTGCGACAACTTCGCAAGGCTTTCGGAAACTCTGAACCAATGATAATCCAACACCAAAATACGGCTCATATTCTGCATCGATGGCCTGTTTTCTCCCGGCTTGGCTTCAGTCCGCAATGATCCCATATCATCACCCATGTAGCGATACACAAGAGTGGGGAGGCCATATGTAGAGATTTCATGACCACCCACCAGCGAATTGAAGTACGAAGTAGTTTGAGCAATATTGTATAAATGTGCATATTTATTGGTTGTGAAGAAAGTACTTTATAATGGTACCGACTCCCGAATGTTTGGATGAATCACCATCCGAACTTCACTTGATATTGGTATAAGTTAGTTACAGTGGCTATAGAAAGCCATCATTCATTCCACGTATCCAAACTGAGTCTAAGTTGACTGATAGAACATGAATTGCAACACCAAATGAGCCGTAGGTGCTAGAACACAGCTTTAAGGTCACAGAAGAACAAGAACTTTCTTGTTATGGATATCGGAGGTCAACCTATTTTCCCCTTTCTGGTCTGTTAATTTGACTTGACTTTCAATTCTATATATGTGACGCGAAGAATATAATCATCGATCACCCAATCACGTGAAGCATAAGGCTAGCCTGTGTAGTACGTGCGCTAGCTAGCTTTATCCAATCATATTTGCTACTAGATGCTTAGTAAAAGATTATATAAGCGTTCGGAGTCTTGAGCACTCCCCCCATCCAAAAAGTTAAGCCTTGTCTATCAGAAAGCATAGAATTATCAGAGCAATTCAACCAGGACGAAGAACGTTTTTAATTTTCACGACATCACGACGGACCTTTCTTTTCGGAATTTTCTATCATTCGAATCCCTCATTTCCTCTCGACTATTGACCAAATAGGCAATTTAATTATTTCCGCAGCTTCTCTGTACTCTACAAACGTTTGCTCTTGAACCTTTTGGTGCGCACACGGGTTCTGTTTATACATAACCACTGGTACTTTTTGAGCCTGACGATATACTTTATTGTAATCGGTGTTATTCTTTTGCGCCGCATGAAGTAATTCCCGCAAAAGGCTTGCGCCAATGCGAATTCCGCTGCTGTCGCAGCCATGGCTTCTAATAATATAGAGGTACTTGTTCAGAGGTTGAGTTCTGCCGACACTGGTATGCCCCTCATTCTTGAGACTTTTCTTAACACTAAAGACTGGTCCATGTTGCATTGAAAAATCCTGATCAAATTGTGCTAATTCGAATGCGACAGATCTCAAACTCAAGGTCGAAGCTGCCGTTCAATTGCGTGATGGCCTCGAGCATTACATCTCCGGCCCCATATACCCGGCATTCTTGAGGAAACTTATGCCAATCTTTATAAGTTGCTTAAAGGGACCTCCTGTATTCATCAGCACTTCTTTGGAGCAGGTAGGTAATTCAGAAACGAAATGTGTGGTATGATACTTACATGAAACCTTAGAAACTTCGATGTTGTATCCTGGAGATACTTCACCGTCTACCGACAAACCCCCCAGAATCATTCGAGCCATATGCGGTGGAAGTGGTGGATCTCTTGATAAATTTAGTCAGAATAGACAACGAGGAGAATGCTTCGTTGTGTGTCAAGACGATCATGGATATCATGCGAAATCAGACTAAGGTTCTGCAAGACAAAGTACAACCGTTCCTCAATCTCATCCAAGAGCTATTTGATCAGATGGATTCGGTTGTCCGTGACCAACTCGACAATTCTACACCTGGATCTAACCCGCCTGGTGTCCCGTCCACACCTGGAAGTTCGCAGGCATTTCATAATTCCCCTAGACCTGGCTCGCCTGTTACGTCTGTCACAGACCTTGGCCCAGATCCACAACAGCAGACACGGAAGCTACTGAAGGGCATGCAATCATTCAAGGTCCTTGCTGAATGTCCCATCATTGTCGTATCGATATTTCAGGTCTATCGCAATTCTGTGAATCAGAATGTCAAATTATTTGTCCCACTCATCAAAAGCGTACTTTTGCTTCAAGCTAAACCACAGGAGCAAGCTCATGCGGAAGCAGCGAAAAGAGGTACAATATTCACAGGCGTTAGTCCGGATATTAAGAATCGAGCAGCCTATGGTGAATTTATTACTGCACAAGTGAAGACTATGAGTTTTCTAGCTTATCTATTGAGAGTTTACTCGCAACAGCTTACGGACTTTCTTCCCACCCTGCCGGATATAGTAGTAAGACTGTTGAAAGATTGCCCCCGCGAAAAGTCTGCAGCTCGCAAAGAGCTATTAGTGGCGATCAGGCATATAATCAACTTCAACTTCAGAAAGATATTCCTCAGAGTGATAGATCAACTTCTTGATGAAAGAACACTCATTGGAGATGGGTTGACTGTGTATGAAACCATGCGACCTCTGGCTTACAGCATGTTGGCTGACCTTATCCATCATGTCCGAGACGCTTTGGAACCTGGTCAGATTCGGAAAACGGTCGAGGTTTACACCAGGAACCTACAGGATAGTTTTCCCGGGACGAGCTTTCAGACGATGAGCGCAAAGTTATTGCTCAACATGGCCGAGTGCATTGCGAAAATGCCCAACAAGACAGACGCTCGTCACTATCTGATAATGATACTTAATGCTATTGGGGACAAGTTCGCCGCAATGAATCGCCAGTATACTAATGCAGTCAAGCTCTCGAAACATTATTCTCAGCACTCAATTGATGCGCCGTCTGAAAATTATTTAGCAGACAAGGATAACCCACCGGACTGGGACGAGATTGACATCTTCTCTGCAATGCCTATCAAAACTTCGAATCCTCGTGACAGGGGCGCAGATCCAGTGGCCGACAACAAATTCTTGTTCAAAAATTTAATGAATGGCCTGAAGAACACATTCTATCAATTGAAGGCCTGTAATGGAAGTTCACCAATTGCTCTCGAGAATGCTCCTCCCCACTGGGGAGAGGTGTCACATGGCTTTACTGCGGAAGAAGTTCAGGTCATCATAAAACTTTTCCGAGAGGGAGCCTACGTATTTCGATATTATGAGATAGAGAAACCTGCGACAGAATCGCAGTATTCATCGCCTGTTGAATTCATGGCAAACCATTATATGGTATCAAGCAGCAAGGAGGAAAAGGATCTCCTCGAAACCTTTGCCACAGTCTTTCACTGTATAGACCCAGCCACATTTCACGAAGTATTTCATGAAGAAATACCCAAGCTCTACGAAATGATCTTTGAGCATACAGCTCTTCTCCACGTTCCTCAGTTCTTCCTTGCTAGCGAGGCAACTTCGCCCAGCTTTGCCGGAATGCTATTACGATTCCTCATGGACCGTATCGACCAAGTTGGTACTGCCGATGTCAAAAAGTCATCAATTCTTCTTCGACTGTTCAAGTTAGCTTTTATGGCCGTGACTCTTTTCTCGAACCAGAATGAGCAGGTTCTGTTGCCACACGTCGTTAATATCGTGACAAAATCCATCGAACTTTCGACCACCGCCGAGGAACCTCTGAACTACTTCTTACTCCTGAGGTCACTCTTCAGAAGTATTGGCGGAGGAAAGTTCGAACACCTTTACAAGCAAATTCTTCCTCTTTTGGAGATGCTATTAGAGGTTCTCAATAATCTACTTATGGCCGCGCGCAAACCCACAGATCGGGACCTCTACGTGGAGCTCTGTTTGACAGTACCGGCACGATTGAGTAACCTTCTTCCCCATCTCAGTTATTTGATGCGACCTCTCGTAGTTGCTCTACGCGCAGGCTCTGATCTCGTCGGCCAAGGATTGCGAACATTGGAACTATGCGTGGACAATTTGACGGCAGATTACTTAGATCCAATAATGGCACCGGTAATCGATGAACTGATGACTGCACTATTTGATCATCTTCGACCAAATCCATACAGCCATTTCCATGCACATACTACCATGCGTATACTTGGAAAATTGGGAGGTCGCAACAGAAGATTCATGACTGGCGCCCCCAACCTCAATTTCCAGCAGTTTGCGGATGACATTTCAACCTTTGATTTGAAGTTGATCGGCTCCAAGAAGGAGAAGCCATTTCCAGTCGAGATAGGAATTGACCTTGCGATTGGGAAACTGATGGAAGTTCCGAAGGGCGCTGCTGCCAAGAAATCAGATCCTTATTACAAGAGGCAAGCTCTTGCTATGGTCAAAGCCCAGCTCAAGTTGCGATTGGGCGCAGATAGTCTTCCAGAGGACTTTCCTCGCCTCGTGAGGCTCCAGGCACAAGATCTCCTTTCAAAGAAAGCAGATGCAGATCCATCACTATTTGAGACACCTGTCAGGGAACGGTCCGAAGCCAAGAAGATGCAGCAAGATATCATGCTGAAGAAACTCTTAAAGGCTTGCATCTTTGCGGTATCTCTTCATGAATTTTCATCAGAAGCTACTGCTCTACTGTCTAGCCTCTGTAAACACATTACTATTATCGAAGTTGCCAGATCACTTGGTGATATGAAAGTGAGAATGAAACCGTTTGATGTTTACGCAGGAGAGGGCCCTCCTTGTATTGATAGCAAGGTTTTGGGAGATGCCATCGTCGAATCTCTCGCTTCTGATCTATCTGCTGTGCGTGATGCCGCAAAGTTTGCCGCCCAAGAAGTTTACGATTCCACAGCGACCATCTTTGGTTCTAATCGCTTCATTTATAGACTGTCCTTTTTCAGTCATTTGAGTAGTGTCTTCTGTCACAGCTGTTATCAGGAAGAGTGGTTCACTAAAACTGGCGGTAGTTTGGGGATCAATCTCATGCTAACCAAGTTTGACCTCGGTGATAGCTGGATGCTGGAAAAGCAGGTTGAGTACACTAAAGCTCTTATGCATGTTGTCAAAGACATGCCGCCGGATTTACCAGCGAAGACTCGAATTGCTGCCCAGGATACATTAGAACTCCTGTTGAAGCGATGCGCCGGCAAATCTTCCAAAGCCGATCTTCAACCCTCGTCACAACCAGGACAACCTTCACGGCCATCCAAACTTCTCCAGCTATGCAACTTTTTCAATGCCGAGGTCTACCACATGAACGGCCATGTTCGCGAAACCGCGAGGAAGTCTCTCGAGATCATCGCGAAGGAAATTGGCGTTGAAGTTTACGAGCTTCTTGCCCATCAGCAAGATCGAATCTTGGCTCCAATCTACAACAAACCTCTCAGGGCGTTACCATTCGCAACTCAAATTGGATATATCGACGCTGTCAATTATTACATGAGCCTAAAGAATGACTTTCTTACGTTTGACGATACCTTGAACAGGCTGCTTATGGAGTGTCTAGCGTTGGCTGATGCATCGGATGATTCGCTGGCGCCAAAACCCACTGAATATCGAACGCACGAGCATATCGTCAGCCTCAGAGTCTCCTGCATAAAGACTTTGACGACTGCCATGGGGTTTGACGATTTCCAAAAAGGTCCAGTTAATGCGACTCGAACCAGGATTGTGGGTGTATTTTTCAAATGCCTCTACTCCGATTCCAAATTGACTATCGAAGCGGCAAATGATGCATTGAAAGTGGTGTTGTCTCATTCCACAAAGCTCCCAAAGGATCTCCTCCAAAACGGCCTTCGACCAGTTTTGGCTAATCTCCAAGACCCTAGACGTTTGAGCACCCATGGTCTCGACGGTCTAGCACGATTGCTTCAGCTTCTGACGACATACTTCAAGGTTGAAATTGGTTCCCGTCTTCTGGAACACACCAGAGTCCTGGCAGAACCATGCTCTTTACAGCGGATATCGTTCACTCTTGTAGAGCAAAATGAGCAAATGAAAATTATTGCGGCTGTATTCAACATCTTTCATCTCCTGCCTCCTGCAGCCGAGCAATTCAAAGAGAGGCTTATAGAGACTGTCTTGGATTTGGAAGAAAAACTTCGTAGGACAAGATATAGTCCTTTCAGAGCCCCCCTGTACAAATATATCAATCGATATCCTAAAGAAGTATGGGCCATGCTTCTCAGCAAGATCGAGGACCAAAAGTATGGAAGGTTCTTAGCACAAGTTTTGAACCATCCAGACAGTGGACCTCTACGAGCAGTGGTAGTACGTAATTTAGATTCCCTAATAAAGAGCTGTGGAGATATGGGCTCAGAAAACAGAGAGACTCGATATGCTGCAGTCATCAATGCTATCAATGTCATGCATTCCATCTGTAACCACAAAGGAACCGAACTTTGGATGGACAAAAAGGAGAACCTGATGTGGTTTAGGCTAGTTGGCAAGAACCTTGGGCAAAACCTGCGCACCAACACACTTCCACCAAACCTTCGACTGGCGGCAGAGCAAGCAGGCCAGCAACTTATGATCATCTTCACAAAGTTCTTGGAATACAGTCCTCGTGATCTGGATTCATTCTTCAATCTAATCGAGTCCATAACGGCTGAAGATTTCAAGCCCAGCCAGCCAATCTTTGATTTCATCTACAAGTGTATAGTGAGCAGCGACTCAATTGATTACCGTAAAGCTATTGTCCTGCGAAGTCTGGAAATATACGTTGGCAAGACTGCAACGCAGAAAACGAAGACTTTCCTCTTGCACAATCTTGTCAATCCGATTATAGCTATGGACATTATGCGCAACTTCCAGCAGCCATCAACGGCCAAAAGTTCCCGTCTTATAGACAGGACTATTATCGAATCGATACATACCAAGGTTTGGAAGGTCGGTTTACCGGATCCCAGTGATGATCTCACACAACCAGGAATTGATCATACTCGCATGGAACTTTTGCAATTGACGGCTATGCTTGTCAAATACAATCATTCTATCCTTCAAGACGCCAGGAAAGACATCATTAAATTTGGCTGGGGCTATATAAGGCTCGAGGATGTCGTCAACAAACACGCCGCGTATGTCGTTATTGGGTACTTCATTGCACATTACGAAACACCCGCAAAGATCGTCCAGCAGGTATACTTTTCCCTCCTGAAAACCAATCAAAATGAAGGACGCGCTTTGGTTACCCAAGCACTAGAATTAATAGCGCCGGTTCTACCCAAGCGTTGCAATGCTGTACCTGGAGATCGCAATCCCGTATGGGCTGCCGCTCCACGCCGTATACTTGCGGAGGAAGGCCAGAACGTGCAACAGATGACAAGCATTTTCAATTTCCTTGTGAAACATGCAGATCTCTTTTACGAGTCTCGTGATAAGTTCATCAATCTCATCATTGGTTCCTTGCGCAAGATTGCAGCACCGCCAAATCCATCCAACGAGAGCAAAAAACTGGCCCTGCATCTGATGTCGTTGATATGGCAATGGGAACGGCGACGCATCGAAGGGAATGCGATTTCTCCAGATAGGTCTTTATCCGAATCTCCAAATACTAAGAAAAGGAAGCTCGACAGTCTCAATGAGGTTCAGACTTCGTCTCCATCGCCATCCCGACCTGGGCCTGCTTCCGCAAACGATAAGCCAGAGTATCAGATCCCCGCTATGATGCGTGCAAAGATGATCAAGTATCTTGTCGAATTCATTGCGTCGCTCAATGAACGATATCCTCTACCGTCTGCTCGGAGTCGAGACACAACGACCTCCCACGGGCCAGCACAGCCAGCGCCTTCCGTTGAAATGTGCAAGAAATCTGTGTCTTTGCTTTGGAATCTTCTACAGCCTCAATACTGGGGTGATCTTGACATCGATCTTTTCCCGAACGTTACAGAAACAGTCCTAGCAAGTGACAGAACAACGGCGGCTCTCGCAAGCGAACGCTCTGATAATAAGGACAAGCCGGACGATAAGTTCATTACAAACATGGTCAATACATTGCAAATCGTTCGGATTGTTGTTAATGTAAAGCCTGTCAAATGGATTCTTGACAAAATGCCAGAAATCCAGCACATCCTAGAAAAGGCACTAAAATCCGAGAATCCGGAGATTCAAGACTGCTTACACGCCGGCGACGAGAAAATTGATGATGGACGGAAATTGAGTCCTTTGCTCAAGCGTATCTTAGAGGCAGTTCCCGATGATACTCCAATGGAAGATGCAGATGCAGAGTGCGAACCAGAAGCGTCAACTTCCGAGATTATAACCTTCTTATCTGCCATAGCTACGGAGACGCTCTCGGCTAATCATTACATATCTGGTCTCAACATCCTTTGGACTTTAGCACAGAGGAAAGCATCGGAGATGGACCAGCACATTCCACAAGTTATGAAAGCTCTGCAGTCGAAATTGGCACGTGAGCATGTAGGTCATTACTCTGCTCTCACTGGCCAAGCCACACTCCCTGCCACGATGCGGCCAGGCGAGGTTGAACCTGTTGGTCTTATGACGCAATACGACCTGGAAATTCAAACTGGGCTCACGCTTAAAGCCATCGACGTGATATCTTTGCGTATGGATACTCTCGGTGACAGTCGCCGCCCATTTCTGAGTGTCCTCGCAACTCTAGTGGAAAAATCTATGAGTAACCCGTTATGTCTAAAAATTCTAGATATGGTAGAAACCTGGGTCTTTAAGTCCGAAGGCTCCTGGCCCACCTTAAAGGAGAAGACTGCGGTCCTGCATAAAATGTTAACTTTTGAGCAGCGCACGGATCAGACATTGTTGATGAAATTCTTGGAGCTCGTCATCCGCATCTATGAAGATCCAAAAATCTCGCGCACCGAGCTGACAGTCCGCATGGAGCATGCTTTCTTGATCGGCACCAGAGCACAGGATGTAGATATGCGAAATCGATTCATGGCCATATTTGACAGAAGCCAATCTAAAACGGCAAGTACAAGGCTTAATTATGTCATCATTGGACAGAATTGGGATACTCTAGGAGAATCTTACTGGTTAGCGCAAGCTTCTCAATTGCTTCTAGGTGCTGTGGATGCGAACCACTCCATCCAGTTGCATTCAAATGACTTCAAGATGATGCCCGCTTCGATGCTTTATGAGACTTATGCTAAAGACAGTCGAACCCCTACCTTGCCACAAGACAACAGATTTGACAGCCTCATGGCATCCCATAGGCGCTTTATTGCGGAGCTTGGGGATGTTAAAGTACGAGACATTATTGAGCCGCTGAGCCAACTTCAGCATCTCGACCCAAATATGGCCCACGAGATATGGGTAGCTTTGTTCCCAGTGTATTGGATTTCTACGCCAAAAGATGAACGAAGTGAATTGGAACGAGGCATGGTAACTTTACTCACAAGAGAATACCACTCACGCCAAATCGACAAGCGACCAAATGTAGTACAATCTCTCTTGGAAGGTGCAGCTAAAGCGTGGCCCGAGTGTAAACTACCACCGCACGTACTCAAATTCCTGGCCAAGACCTACGACGCTTGGTATACAGCCCTCGTACAGCTTGAGAATGCTGCTATAAAACCAGAAATTGACAGCGATTTGGTTCGGGAAAGCAATCTTGATGCTCTTGTAGAATTGTATTCGGGGCTCCAGGAGGACGATCTTTTCTACGGGACCTGGCGTCGCCGCTGCGCATACGTCGAGACCAATGCCGCGCTTTCATACGAACAGAACGGAATGTGGGATAAAGCTCAGACCATGTACGAGCATGCTCAAATCAAAGCACGAACGGGGGCACTTCCTTTCTCACAAGGGGAATACATGCTGTGGGAAGACCACTGGGTTCTCTGTGCCCAGAAACTTCAACAATGGGATGTTCTTCAAGATTTTGCGAAGCATGAGAATTTCCAGGATTTGCTTCTTGAGTGCGCTTGGAAGACATTTGACATTTGGCAAGAACCTGAGCAACGTGATCAGCTAGATAACATCATCAAAGGGCTCATGGATGCGCCAACGCCAAGAAGAATCTTCTTCCAGGGCTTCATGTCTTTGCTCAAGCTCCACAATAAGACCGAAACGCAAGCAGAGTTCAGCAAGGTCTGCGACGAAGCCATCCAGCTTTCAATCCGTAAATGGCATCAATTACCAAAGCGCATTACTAACGCTCACATCCCGCTACTTCAAAATTTCCAACAGCTTGTTGAACTTCACGATGCTAGTGTTATATGCCAAAGCCTATCCCAGACTACCAATCTTAACCTGGATGTTAAATCGGGTGAACTCAAGCTTCTATTGGGAACTTGGCGTGATCGACTACCAAATGTTTGGGACGACATTACAGCTTGGCAGGATCTTGTGACATGGAGGCAGCATATTTTTGGTCTAATTAACTCGACGTACTTACAACTTCTTCCTCAGCAACCACCTAACGCCAACGGTGCGTCCTTTGCCTATAGAGGTTATCATGAGACTGCCTGGATCATCAATAGGTTTGCTCATGTAGCCCGCAAGCATAACCTACCTGAGGTTTGCATTAGTCAATTAAGTCGGATTTACACGCTACCAAACATCGAGATTCAGGAGGCCTTCCTCAAGCTTCGAGAGCAAGCAAAATGTCACTACCAGAATCCCAACGAATTGACTAATGGTTTAGACGTTATTAACAACACCAATCTCAATTACTTTGGTTCTAATCAGAAGGCCGAATTTTACACTCTGAAAGGGATGTTCCAGGAAAAGCTTGGTTTACGTGACGAAGCATCCGAAGCATATGGAATGGCCTTGTTCTTCGAGATTAAGCTTCCCAAGGCTTGGGCTGAATGGGGTTACTTCAATGATCGCTTGTTCAAAGCGAATCAAAATGACTACACGTTCGCTAGAAATGCCTTGAGCTGCTACTTGGAAGCAGCAGGTTTGTTCAAAAATGCTAAGTCTAGAAAACTCCTTACTAGAATTCTCTGGCTATTGAGTCTCGATGATGCCGAAGGTACACTTTCGACACAATTTGACGAATACAAGGGAGACACGCCAGTCTGGTATTGGATCACATTCATCCCCCAACTCCTCACGGGCTTAGGACACAAAGAAGCAGCCAAAGCACATCTGATTTTGTCTAGAATTGCAAAATCATATCCCCAAGCCTTATTCTTCCAGCTCAGAACAAACCGTGAAGACATGCTTGCCATCAAGAAGCAACAGGATGCGAAGGAGGCCAAGATGAAAGCTAGAGCCCAGGCTCAAGCCCAAGGCCAGGCATCAAATGGTACCCCTAGCATCAAAACAGAAAACACTAACGGCGTAAGATCCGAAAGTGCCTCGGCATCACGGCCTGGGACTTCAAATACTGAAACTGTTCCTGCAATAAAGACAGAGCCTGGAGAAACGAACGGAAATAACGCCAGCGCAAATGGAGCTCCTGTCAACGGAGCCCCTACTAATGGCTCAGCGAGTGGTTCACAGGATGTCGCACCATCTCAGGCGTCCGAAAAGAGACCTCCTTGGGAATATACCGAAGAACTATTGGGAATTTTGAAAACGGCGTTCCCGTTATTAGCACTTTCTATGGAGGCTATGGTTGACTCCATTTCAAAGAACTTCAAATGTCCACCCGACGAGGATGCATACAGATTGATAGTAGCTTTACTCAATGATGGACTTTCTTATGTTGGACGCGCGCCAGCATCATATGCTAAGGCTATCAAACTGCCGGCACCGACAGAAGCAAATATCACCCGCTTTGCAGAAACTATTCTACCCCCTCACATTAGGACGTCATTTGAACAGGAATTCGTTAAGCATAAACCTACAATGTTCGAATACATCCACAAGCTTAGGACATGGAGAGACAAGTTTGAAGAGAAACTAGATCGTCGCACCTTGACAATGCCACTCGAAGGTTATAATTCTTACCTTATTGATTTCCGTTTCCAAAAACTCGATGAGATAGAAGTCCCTGGGCAGTACCTTCTCCACAAAGATAAGAACCAGGACTTCGTTCGCATCGAACGATTCATGCCCGATGTAGATCTTGTGCGTGCAATTGGGGTTTGCCATCGTCGGATTAGGATCCGTGGCCATGATGGAAGCCTGCATCCCTTTGCTGTACAGCATCCTGCGGCACGACATTGTAGACGAGAAGAACGCATTTTGCAGTTGTTCAGACATTTCAATGGTAGCTTGAGCAAACGAAAGGAGAGCAGAAGACGTAATCTAAACTTTCATCTACCTTTGATGATTCCTCTTGCACCACATATCAGAATGGTGCAAGACGATCCAACATACATTTCTCTGCAGGGCGTCTATGATGATCACTGTAGAAGACATGGGGCTACTAAAGACGCTCCAATTATATTCACCATGGAGAAGCAGAAACACTTGTATGAGCACAGGGTAAGATCAATGGAAGACGGTACTTTTGAAGCGTTCGGGACTGATTTTTCTAAACAGAATACTCCAGAACAATCGGCCACTGCTAAACTAGAGACTTTTGCGGCTATTCAAGAACGATTTGTTGGGCCAACTGTTGTTCTCGAATATTTCACAAAAACCTACCCTTCATTCTCCGAATTCTGGCTGTTCCGGAAACAGTTCTCTTATCAATATGCAGCTCATACCTTTATGACATATATTCTGCATATGCACAATCGTTATCCTCACAAGATTACAATCTCGCGTGCCACAGGCAATGTCTGGGGATCTGAATTGATGTCGTGCATGGCAGCAGGCAAAGCACTTTTTCACAACCCTGAGCCTGTGCCGTTCCGTCTCACTCCCAACATTCAGACTCTTATGGGACCTTTGGCTACTGAGGGTATTTACAGCTGTGCCATCATGGCCATTGCGAGATGCCTCACTGAACCCGAGTTTGAACTCGAACAACAACTCTGTCTTTTCGTACGTGATGAAATGATATTCTGGTACACGAGCAGCCACCGAGCTATGGAAGATACTCAATTGAGGCAGTCAGTTCAAGGAAATAGCGACATGATAGTTAAGAGGGCATTGAGCATAGCTAAATCGCCAGAAGGTGCCCTACCTGCCAACCAGACTGTGATTGATTTGATTGCCAAGGCGGTCAATCCTATGAACCTTGCACAATGCGATACTTTATGGATGCCATATCTATGATTGTACGGCCTCAAATATTTAGACGGGGGAAAAGATGGGAGGAAGGGGATCTCGACGTATTTCTTAAGGATTTTCAGGCGTTATTATCTTGTACGTGTAGGAATAAAAGCTTGCTTGGCTAGTGAGCATGGGGCGGGAGGCTGGACTCATGGGTGGCTATTTATTCTGGGCGTTTATTCTGGGAGGTAATGGCGAGTTAAAGGGAGTCCTAAAAGTGTGCGCAGAATGGACTCAAATTGGCCGGCATGATATGATAATAGGAGTGCGTTTGGTATTCCCAGGCAGAAATTGTATAGATATTATTTAGTAGCTTTCGCCATGAATATAATAGCGCTCATTAGGAAGCGATGATCAATCTATTCTACTTTCGATGCTGTGTGATATTCTAATAATATTGAACATCCAGAAATTTTTGAAACATTTTGGCCTAGAATACAAGCAAGGATTTCCAATCGTAAAACATGGAATTGACTGCCGAATCTGGAAATTTCAGGTGACAATATATCCTCATATTTCCCACTCAGGCGCGAGACATTCGAGATGACCAATTAATTCCATGGAAGTATCGAACAGTTTTTTTGTATTAGATCTGACAACACAACTTATATGATCCATTGCTTGAGAACAACCCAGCTATATCATATTAAGCAGTCTTAATTCACATACCCGAGGGAGCTCTTGGTCTTTAGCTTTATCACCACATCAGCCATTTCATCACCTCCCTCAAGCACACTAAACTTGGATCACTTCTTAAGCCAAAGTATTAAATCTGTGTATTCTTTCTCCATCCATCCGACTTATCTAGCAAGGTGTTCAACCAGTGCATTCATCATTCAAAATCCCTAATCCAATTACGAGTAACCACTCCTATCGAGGTGAAATTACCAACCTCATCCACCACCCACGCAAGCTATGCAATCAAACTCAACAAACCCAGACCCAATCAACCATTCCACAACTCCAAGTATTTAAAATTTAAACCAGACCTATCACTCCTTGTCTATTCTCCCGGTACTTTTTGGCTTTATACTTCTTCGCGGGCTCCATTGTTTTTATTACAAACATCCTTCCCATGTCTTCTTTTTCTCCTCTATCCTGCCATCATACGCATATTTGCAACAAAACTTCCTCTCGGCTTCTTATATTCTCTACTCCGGCTGACCGGTTACCGTCTGAACATATACCTCAAATCAGGTAACCCACCCACAATTTTCTTCACAATCTCATCTTGCTCCGTTTCAAACTTGGTTTTCGAATTATGACTTGTATGGACAGGGGCTAAAGGTGCGGGTGTAAATTTACGCGGAGGAGTAGAGAAAGAAACAGTTTTTGGTTTCGGTGGAGCTGGATAAGATTGTGGTCTTGAGTTTGTGGTTTGTCTGGATAATGATGTAGGTTTGGGTGCAGGGGCTGGTGCGTCGAAAAAGGAGAAATCAACAGATGCCCATGGATCCGAAGTACTGGGTGAGGTAGGTGGTATTGATGGATTAGAAGGTTGGGTCCAGGTACTTGTAAGTGGTGGAGTCAAGGCGGAAGAGGTGTTGGGAGGGGCTTGAGACCAGGTATCTGTGAAGGTTGTGTTTGATGATAAGGAAGAGACGGATTGGAACGTGGTGCTTGTGGTTGCCGTGGTTGATAATGCTGGTGACGGAGGAGGGATTGCAGTTGATTGTATTGGCACTGGAGTACTTGCTGGCGGAGACCATAAGTCTACAAACGATGGATTTGAAGATATAGGAGATGGGATGATAGTTCTGGATAATAGTGGGGACTTTGAGATCATAAGGCTTTTAGGGTTTCCAAGAGTATTGTCAAGACTTGATGTTGATTTGTGACCAAATGCAGACTGGAGTCTCGTAACCCGAGGATTTGGAACAGGAATAGAGTTGGTGAATGAAGTTCCGAGGCTCATCGACTTCTTATGCCGCAATCCCGGGATGGGAAATTTGGGGGCCTCGGTGACAACAGGCGAGGAAACCATTTCGCCCCATTCATCATCATCGTCATCATCATCATCATCGTCACTCGAGCTATAAGTTGACATGTTGTTCGAGCTATTTGTAGATGGCGGCGGCATTGAAATTGGTCTTAGTTTCTTCACCGCCTGAAGAAAGCTTGGAGGTGGTTCGATTGGAGACATCGGTAATGGGCTGCGTAAAGCAGGGCTCGATTGACCTGGATGTCCAAAAGCAGAGTTCATTGGGAGGGAGAAAGGCTTGGCAAATGAGTCTGTTTGCGAAGCAAAGCTATCAGAACCGGAAGTTGGCTGCATTGTTGGGGTGGAAGCCCATCCAAATTGCGCGACAGAAGGCTGTGGTGTTGCTTCAACATTGGTAACTGAATCCGCCGACTTCGTGGAGCTGTGCTTTCTTGGTTTCGATGATGAACGAGACTCTGATATAGACGAGTGTCGAGCAAGTTCTTCCCTGGGAACTTCCACTGCTTTATCAGCTGCTATTTTTGCTTTAAGCTTCACAGTCTTTCGTTTCGAATCAAGCACCGTCGCTAATGGAACAGGTGGTGCATTTGGATCGTTCCAGCCGAAAAGAGAACCCCCTTTGCTTGTACCGTCAAGATTAACATGTCCACCATTTCGATCTTCCTCCATCCACCTTGCCACGATTTTTTGAGTATCTTGCTTGACTTGAGATTGTGCCCATGAAATTCGAACATAGTTTTCATCATCTCCAGTATTGAATTTTCGCATAGTGCCGTACCTTGATACCCTGTACCACATCTTTCGTTCTTCGGCAGATGAGAATGTATCGGTAATGATAGTATCAGGTATAAAAACCTTCTCAACGGCTTCGTCGTTCTTCTCCTCGGTATCTCCAAACAAACCTTTTACAGCGGTTAGGTTGATAGAGAAGTCAACGGGCCCGGACAGTTGTTTCGGTAATCGTATTTCAGAAGGTTCTTCCCGTCGTGTAGCCAATTCAGATGAATTAGGGGACTTCATCGAATCGTGATTTTCTACCAGCTCCTCGCTATCATCCGAAATACCCTCCTCGAAATCTCCAAAACCCCCGAAGTCATCATCGTCTGGCTCCTCGGCACTGGACTCCTCTTCAACCTCGTCATCTTCCGGATTATTATTCTCTGTTATCGCGGCACGTTCATCATCTGGTTCTATTGAACCATGAGTTTCCTCCTCTACTTTGGCATCTTCTACGGCAAGCTCATCCTCTGGTTCAGTTACATCATCGAAATTTTCAACTAGTTCCTGCACACTCGGTGATACCGCTCTTATGATTCGAGACCTTTTCGGTTCATCATCCAAGGATGTCCGCGGTGAGTCTGGCAGGATTTCATCATGATTACTTGTATCAGATAGTGAAGAAGATGGTGGCGATGATTCGTGCTCGGGCACTTGTGTTGATGACAGAATATTATCGTCTGATTTATGATGTTCTTCCTCGACGCCTTCGGCGCATAGATCATTCTCAGATTCCACTTCAATACCCAACCCGATTGCTTCGTTACTAGCCTCATCTAGCCCATCTATTATTTCCGGAACAGGTTGGTCCAAAGCGGATTCCTTTGGCTCAATTGTTGTTTCGCCTGGGGACTCGGGTTGCGGGACGGTCACTTCGAATACGTCGAGAGAGTTATCCACAGTGGCCTCTTCAGTGGGCTCCGGATTCAAAATCGTAGCCTCTAAACTAGTATTATCACCCACAGTCGCACATTCATCAGAAGGGACCGCGTTCACCCAAGGATCCGGAGAGGGTTCTCGAGCGATTGCAGCGGGTATCGCAAGGAGACTCGGCGATAATTCTGGTACTTCACGCGCAGGACTCGTAGATAAGTTATCCCAACCCGGCGATAATGCCCCAATATCATCCTTCACTACCTCCAACTCTCTTCCTCGGCTCGGTGTACTCCATTGCTCAGCTGCGCCGTCCAAACCCAAACCCCCTTTCTTTTCCCCCGTATCCTCTTCCCAATCGCCAGACCCATTGTCCGAAGTTCCCCAAGTCGCAGTAACGCTATTCCTTAATGCTTCACTTGCTTTTGCAACCTCAAGTCTATCTGCCCCATCGTCAATCCTTCGAATAGCCAAACCAACATCACTTTTCAATTCATCGGCCCACGGTGAGCCCCAAGGATCGTCCATATCCATTCACGTCCCCTCAGAAAACCTTCTTTCATATTGATACTCTTTCCACCATCATCCGCAGATTTCGTTAGTCGTATATAATATGGAAATGTTGATTAGGAAAGGGCAATTTCGTGTATTGTTACTCGTAATAATTTGACGGCCCCAAGAAGATTAATAATAATAAGGGTCAATCAATCCCATACACTACGGTCGGCGATTCGGAACATAAGAATGCACACTAAAAAGGCGTCATCAATGCCAGTGGGGTTTGTTTTCAGCAGATCAACAGTAAATTGATTGATTAGCAACATCGGCTTGATAAGCGATAAGGTTAATAAGAATTTCAGATCTCCGAAATACTAAACTACCTATCAAAAGATGCGACAATGAATGGAACAGTACATTTTCGTCGGTTTTAATTTGTTTA
This sequence comes from Ciborinia camelliae, assembly GCA_025890175.1. Lineage (NCBI taxonomy): Eukaryota > Fungi > Ascomycota > Leotiomycetes > Helotiales > Sclerotiniaceae > Ciborinia > Ciborinia camelliae. The sequence goes on from JANPYM010000004.1 coordinate 993,644, forward strand.
ATTTGTTTAATCCCTTGAATCTCCAAATATGTCTTTGGATAAAGTGAGACATATTGTTCTCGTAAGTATGCCAGCATGCCAATATGCCTATACGACGTGAATGCCCATCATCAATTAACAAAGAACATCACAGGTCCTCTCCGGTAAAGGAGGTGTCGGAAAATCCTCAGTCACAACCCAACTTGCTCTCTCCCTTTCTCTCGCTGGCTCTTCTGTCGGCATCCTTGATATCGATTTAACCGGTCCATCCATCCCACGTCTCTTCTCCCTCGAATCTGCGAAAGTAACCCAAGCACCCGGCGGCTGGATCCCCGTACCCGTTCACCCCTCCAACCCCTCTTCTTCCATCGGCGCCCTATCATGCATGTCTCTCGGTTTTTTATTACGGGAGCGGGGTGATGCAGTGGTATGGCGTGGACCAAAGAAAACAGCTATGGTTAGACAATTTCTTACAGATGTCTTATGGGGCGAACTCGATTACCTACTCATTGATACCCCGCCTGGTACCTCGGATGAACATATTTCGTTGGCGGAAACCCTCCTGAAGAATGCATTCCCGGGTCAAGTCGCAGGTGCGGTGATTGTAACGACGCCGCAGGCCGTGGCAACAGCAGATGTGAGGAAGGAATTGAACTTTTGTAAGAAGACTGGAATCCATGTTATCGGGGTTGTGGAGAATATGAGTGGATTCGTGTGTCCAAACTGCTCGGAGTGTACGAATGTTTTCAACAGAGGAGGTGGAGAGGTCATGGCCAAGGATTTCGGCGTACAATTTTTAGGACGGGTGCCAATTGATCCTCAGTTCGGGATGTTGGTAGAGGCAGGAAGAAAGCCAGTGTATCCCGATGGAACGCTAGTTAATGGAAAAGACATGAGCAGTGCTCAAAACGGCGCCGATGCTGTTGGGGACGACGAGCTGTTGGTGGAGAAGTACAGGGACTGTTCTTTATGTCCAATATTTGAGGACATAACCAAACAAGTCATGGATGCAGTAGAAGGGAAGAGTCCGGAAGCGGCGCCGAGTGCATGAGTTTTAGTTTGGACTACTGGGTAATATAACTGCTGGTGTTGGGGATTTTGAGCATTTCTATGGTGGCTATTAGATCTGAAGATCTGGCGTCCAAAACAGATGGCTTTGGACGATTTCAGTGAGTATTGGATGAATATATGACTAAGACATTAGGATACAACTGGGCCAGTTAAATTTATCTATTCTCTATCAATTTCATCTTACGACTTATCTATGTTCACGTCTGAGCTTTTTGGTGGAATGACTGGCCATTGTCTCCTAGTACCTCATTATAAATTTCATCTGAACAAGTCGCTGCAGATTTCTTCAATTTGCAATACTCCCCAACTCCCCCCGTTCTGGACGCTCATATTAGGCACCCCCTATGATTCTCGCTTAAAAGATACGTCGGAGAAGTACTACTATATGGTAGCTAAGGCCATTTACAATGGGTTTTCTGTATTTACGCCGAATCTTCAGAGCAAGCACGTCACACATCAGTCGTATCCCAAGAAATCATGGATGGTATTTTATACGTATCTCTTAAAACAAGTTCAAAGTCGCCTCGCCAAGTTTCGAATCTACTAACATTTACATCATCGTCGTCATCATATCATCTCTAATGTAGATCTAGTAATCTAACAAGCCATATTCATACTCAGATCCCTCAACTCACCTTCCATAGCCCCAGCACTATCACCCATGTCGATATCATCCAAATCCTCTTTCTTTTTAATCATCCAAAATGCCTTCACTCCCTCAGCAAACCTCTTACTACTCTTCTCCACCTCCTCTTCCTCCACAGCTGCAAAACACAACCTAAAATATTGCCAGCCCTTCTCTTCTGCGATCTTTGGCGTAGGACTAAATACCGCACCAGGAGCTGCTAAAACGAGATGAGGCTTAATAGTTAGATAGATCCAGAGTACTCGGGCGAGCTTGGAACCGGATACTTGTTTGGCTAGAGGATGAGTCTCGAAATGCATGTGGATCCAAACAAACATTCCACCGCGTGGCCAGTCAAAAGAGTAAATTTTAGTTTTGGTGATGACGGCCCATTCGGAATCGGAGATCTGTCGGGAGGTGCCTTGTTTGACATAGTATCGACCCTCTTCCAAGGCCTCGCACATTCTGTTCATGCGTCTTTCGTATGTGCCTCTCAAACCTTCCAACCAACGAACCCAACCATCAGTTTTCCAACCGGAAAATGCGAGTTGTTCGCTCTTGGACTTCTTGTTAAACTGAGCCGAGGAAGTTTGAGGACCCATAACTAATTCTGCGATCATTGCTTGAACAAATCCGGATGGTTGTTGCGTAGAAGTTTCTGTGATTCGCAAGATACGCTCTACAACAGCAGGCTGCGCTGTGATCCAACCCAGACGACATCCCGGAGCCACCGTCTTCGAGAATGTATCAAGACGAATAACACGCCCGTCAGGATCGAAGTTCAAATATGACGGAACAAGACTATCAAGAAATGGGTAACCAGAGGAGTTCTTGAAAGTGTGTACTGGCTCTAGTTCCGGCAAAGCCTCACTGCGAGCCTCTGCTTGCAATCCTGCTGCAGATGGGAATTGAAGGTACCAATATGGATCATCTTCAATTATCATTACATCGTATTTACTGCAAATCGCATAAAGGCTTTTGCGTCTCTGAATAGACAGAGTACCACTGGTAGGATTCTGACCAATACTATCATTTGATGAGTACCCAGTAGCGGCAATAAAATGGATAGAGCGGTACTTACGTAATAGTATACATCATATGAGGTCGTCTACCCTTTGATTCATCCCAGTTCTCAAGTACATCTTCGAGACCACCGGGGCCAGTAGGAACCATTCCCTGGAGATCAATCTTGACCGGAACAACTTGTATACCCCCTATAGTAGTGGTTAATCCACCATCTCCTGTTTTGGGCTTCGTGTCTACTTACTCGGTCTACAGGTTTGGATAGCAGTCATATAGGCGAATTCTTCGCAAAGTATGGCAGGTCTCTCTCTGATCCAATCTCTCTCCTCGCTCCAAACATTAGACAAAGCTTCAATAGCCTTCGAGAATCCATCAGTCGAACCACATGTCAAGATAATCTCAGCACCGCCCTTGTATGGTATATTTGGATGTAGATTTTCGAGAGCAAATTGTCGTACAAAAGAATATAATGGTGGGTATCCTTGAGACTGTCCATATTGTAAAGCAGTTGTCAAATCAATCTTCTGCAAAGGATTTGGTATCGGTGATGAATGGGGAATTAGCAGATGTCTTGAGGCTTCTGCAGATGACTTTTTGATCGATGTTGCTGCAAGCTTCTGCAAAAGCTCTGGAGCATTGGGGTCATTCGGAGTAGGCGTAAATCTTTCAGGGCGTGCAATTTGTGCCTCTAAAGTATCGTATGGGAAGAATGATGCATTGGGAAGACCTGAGATAATTCATTAACATCTTGGTGCGCAATGCAGGAACTGATGCGGGTAGAACATTGTAGTGGCGAACGCCTTCTTGAATGCATCAAGACTTACCACCAGCCAAATTTCCAATTCCGGGAATCTGAAAGTACTTATAGAACTCCTTTACAGCACTTTCTTCTCGCGCAACAGTTACTCGAGAAAAATGATGGCTTAAATCTAATGGTGGTTTGGGACCTGTATATTGTGGAACTTCACCAACGACAAGATATTCATGGTCCATTGGGTAGGTTGCCATGTTTAGGGACGATGAAAGTATTAACAATTCAATTCAATTCATGACAAGTCACGGTACTCAAAATAGACAATAAGGTACAATCTACTGTATGAAGGAAAAGTAATATAAAATTACATTATTGAAGCTATTTAAGTATTTATTTCCACTTTGTGAGTTGCACGCACGAGATATGCTTACTGATAACGTATCAGTGACTCTACAGGGGGTTTTACAAAGCAAAGCATTGGGAAGCTCCAGTCAAATTAGTCATTTTGTTATTCCGGTGCTCGGCCGAAGAATGTGTGCACCGAACTCCTGTACTAGTTGTACTGCCTCCTTATCACGCTTCTGCAAGGCGGCAGACATCGACTATCAAATAATAGAATCTATTCACGCCCTTCCCTGAACCCCCTCGAGCTTCTTAATTGCCATGTATTTGAATAGTATTATGTTCGATGTTCCAATTGCTCTCTGTATTCCCATCTACTTCTAATATCTGCAAATAGACAACTTCAATGACTTGCTATCATGATGTGCAATTGGTTGTTCTTTCGAACTCCGGTTCTGTAATTCCCATGACCCCTCGGTCCAGCCTTACTTATTAGTGATCCCCCAAGCAGCAGCCAAAGCTTGAATTGCTTCCCGATTGTACCTCTTTCCATCCTCGAGAATATCATCCATCATCATAAATGTATCTATGAACGACCGGGGGTCAGTAATTGCCTAACATGGAATATGTTTGGTGCGAAATACTGAGATCAAACCGCATTGGAGTGAAGAGGATACACAAGAGAAAACATGCAAATGGCGATTGGTACGGGAAGTATACAATCAAAAAACTGGTTGTACTTACGAGGCATGCCCTTCATGCGAATAACTTCGGCTTTAGAACCTGCAGCATTCATCTTTTCCCCATAAGCTTCACCTTCGTCTCTCAGGGGGTCCATCTCCGCTGTCATGATGAGAGCCGGTGCCAAACCCTTAAAATTGGTTGCTAGTATTGGGGAGGCCTTCCAATTCTGTCACTCGCTCGTTAATATGCGAATAATTAAGGGGCGGTGAAGACTTACGTTGTAGGTTGTATGGTGCCTATCCTTGCCAAAGAACTGTGCAGCAAAATATTCCATTCTTGCCACTGGCAACGGTACTGTGAATTCCATTTCCCTAAAACTTCCATATCTTTCCCATCCCTTCTCCGTCAACTTTCCATCAAGTCCATATCCATCCATATCCACAACCGGAACTCCCAACAGCTGAAAACTCAGTGGCATCCCTTCATCCTTACAAACATGACTTACAACCGCAGCCAACATCCCACCCGCACTTATACCCCCAACAGCGAACCCTTGTCGATCTAGATTCCGCTTTTTGACCATTTCATCCGATCCAATCCATTTGAACGCCTCAATGCAATCGTTCACAGGAATTGGCCATTGATACTCTGGTGCCAACCTATAATCCACATCAAACACCACACATCCTAATTCTAGAACCAACCTCTTACAAAACTCCATATCCGATTCCAGACCCCCAAAAACCCACCCCCCACCATGGAAATTGATATACACTGGTCTAGGCTTCCCCTCGTTGATATTTGGAGCGGGTTCGAAAATCCTCACCGTAATACTATTCTTCCCATCACCAGAAGGGGAAACTGGACATTGAACATCAGTGATAGAATGAACGTCAGGCGAAATGGCACGACCGTACACGATGTTGTATCTGCGAGGATTGGCCCTAAATTCTTTGATTGGGATTTGATGGGTCGCCAATCTTCCCGCCGAGTAATGAGCATGATATCTTGCAAAGACAGGATCAAACCGAGGAAGAAGATCAGGTGGGATACTATTGATAAGTGGTTGGGACATGGCTGCGGGTTTGAAGTCTGTAGAATGTGATATATCTTCCCCTGGAAGATGAGAGACGTTCGGGTAAGGCATATGTGGATGGATGTGAGGCTTCAGTTGCCTCGGAGAACAATAGGTATTTTAGAAAATGGTATTTAAGAAGCGAAATGGATAAGTTTATCTATTAAAATGAGATTCTTTTGAATATACAGTTGTTTCTCTTACCCGAATTTGAGATGTGTTGTCGTTATCGAGGTGATGTTCCCCGCAGATCCTTATCGTTCGTATGGCTCGGATGATCCTCCCACTAAAGCACTTCTGCATGACTGCCGGGTTTGCATGCATCGGAGGTTATTGATGCAGTGAAATGTCACATCCAATGTGTTTTTGTATATGATGGCCTCACAATTTGTTAGCACTTCGTTGTCAATTAAACTAGGGACATGCCTCCAGCTGACAACGGAAGAGTAAATCCTAGTAGACCACAGGTCTTGAATTGAAGGACACTTGGGCTGGCCGATGAAACTCTTGCCGACCAGGTGTATTTCCTTGCTAAGGAACCGGTGAGGTTTCTCCCATGTAGGAAAGAATGGCATGAGCTTGGCGGCTTCAATTGGAAGCATATGTCGGGAAGACTACAACATTCGACGAGTGCCCCCAAACAATCGATACGGCTGATTCAAAATGAGTGCATTCTGGTTGACACATTTTGAGCTCATGAGGGCCCAAAAACTGTGACTATCCCATCAGTACCAGCGCAGCACCATTGGTCCCCTTTGCCATTTTCTTTCCAGGCGACGGCACTGATAACGTTCGTCCTCTCCTTCTCCTTTCCATCTCGACCAATCTTTCTCTTGCCCTCAACTTTCGAACCCTCAACCTTAATTCTATGCAGAACGTTTCCGGTCAAAGTTTCCCAAACTACAACTTCCCCATCTGGTCCATTGACGTTTTCATTCCCTGAGAGCACCCACTTCTCATTGCCTCCGAAGCAACTCCTGACCCTGTACTCCTCATTCCTGAATCCCAAGTCTTTATAAGTCTTCAAACATCCGCCACCCTCCCGATCCATCAGCCTAACACACCCATCCAAGCTCCCCACCAGAACACCCCTCCCATCTCTCGTCCTCACCAAACTCGTCACACTACCCCCAATAACGTCAGTCTCCAAAGTTCCTGCCCTGATATCATACCACCTTACCCTCCCATCCACACTCCCACTAACAATCTCCCACTCCCCACACCCGGGTCCCTCATCTCCCCCCTTCCCTGCTAAAACGACACTAACACTATCCTTGGCATCCTCCATCAACATCACTGGTTTCATACTACCCGCTCTAATATCCCATATCCTCACGCTCCTATCAAATCCCCCACTCACCAATAAACTCTCCTCGCTTCCTCCAAATACTACACTGTTAACTCGAGATGTATGACCATTATTCCCACCAAACTTCCTAATCGTCTTTGCGGACTGCACATCCCAAAGAAATACACTGCGATCACCACCACATGAAGCAAACGTGGCATTTGTCGAAGCGACTGCTATAGAAAGTACTTCATAGCCATGTGCAGAAAACGTTTGGATTAACTGAGAAGGTTTTGGAGGTTGATGGGGAGCAGGAGGTTGGGAAGAAGCTGCGGGACGCGAAGGATTATACAGACGAATGTTGCGGTCAGCGGACCCGGTTAGGATATAGATCGAGGGAGAAGATGAGTAGGTTAATGCGTGAACAGGTCCTTTGGTTATTGAGTTAGCCTTGGTAACTTATAAAGAAAGTATGGAAGTTGTACAGACCATTGGATCCAGTAAGTTGAGTTAAAGGCTTGGAAGGAAATTCCATTCTGGCGAGGGATTTATCATCGCATCATTTCCGATCAAGAAATAAGCCGTAGATCATATGCAGAATATTCAAGTCAATTGTCGCAAAATCATCAAAAGCTTCAGAAATTCTGAAGCTCCAAGTTCATTCTGCCTGCTTAATTCTCACCGCCTGTATCCGAATAGGTATCTTCCATTAGGTACCTCTCTTATGCCTCATAATCAAGGCCATAAAGAGTGATAGGTACCTGGTAACCAAATGAAGTCTGGTTAAACTGACCATTCAGAGCCTTTCAAAATGCCGAAGAATCAAAATCTCGCCTAGCTTTAAGAGTTGCTTTATAAAGTCTAATTATTATTATACTATAGTATTGCTTTTACCTAACTTTTCATACCATTTTACAAGGAGTATATAATTGGATTCACAATAGCTATCTCTCAAAAGGGTATCAAAGCCCAATATAGTTTAGCTATTCGTTTGAAATATAGCTAGCTCCCGTATGATCTCGAAGATCTTTATAGATATCTATCTACTTATAGCTTATTAACTCTTTAAAAACCTCGAATGTGATTTAGAAATTCGATGAAATGAAACTTTACCGGTAGTTTTCAGCTAGGTAGCAATACCTACTCTAGACTGTATCAACCTAGTGTATGGAAAGGTCTGGAGGGGAAGTTGCCATTCAAAAGAATAAAGTGATGATATTTGCCAGTTGCCCCTATAATAAACGGAGCTCCTCCCTAACGACGTCATCAACAACGATTTCATTTTGTGTCACCTGATCGGTACTTAGCTACCTCCCCACTTCGTAGTTCCATACAATCAATACCTAGGTACCGATGCAATCTTCTTCCAAAATACCATCCATCACTAACTCTTTCTCTCTATCTTAGCCTTATCTACCCGATTCACCATCCTAAAACAGACCAGCCAACAAGTGCCATTAGTCTAGTCTTAGAACAAGCCCTCTACCGTCTAAGCGCCGGAAACCACTGCCGAGCTATTCTGATTTTCAAATTCTCTCACCTAAGTCACCTTACACCCCGAACTAGTCTACGGGTTATTGTTTTGGGAAAACTAGTCTTAGTCCACTGGAGCTAATAAATAGCCTCTATGCACTCGTTTGTCTTCTCCTAAAGTAGTTAGACGTGCAGATGCCGAGCGGCTCTTGCATAGTGGATCGTGCTTTGCACTCCAAGTGCGGCATATCTTTTGTTTCGAGCTATTGGATTGACCGGTAGACGTCAGAATCAGTCGATCTTGACGTAAAGCGTAATAGGACAACGAATAATATTGATAAAATATACGACGGTAGTAGGTTGGCATTGGCAGTCTATGGGTTTGTGGGGGTGCTACTAAAATAGCTCTCCATGCCATGTAAAATACATGGCTATCTTGGAGATTGAGCAATGAGGAGGCAGATGGGTTCTGTGTTGTGCAGCTAGAGGAAAGGTAGGAGGGGAAGTAGTTGAAGCCGAGGCCAGATTTCACCCCCTTGCTTATCTTCCCACTAAGACCTTAACCACACGACACCTCCAACTTCGATTTCCCCTTTGGAAGTTCAAGGTGTGGTGGGGCGAGAGGGGCTAGTCCTAGCTCACGATTATGTATAATAATGAAGATGTGAATTCTCAACCATCAGACCATTGGAACGAGAGGTAAGTGTGTACTGGCACTGGTAGTTATATGGAAGAGCTGAAGTATGCAAAAACATTAATTGTTTGCTATATATAGTCCATATTTTGGAAACAGATGGGGCAATATGATATACATCTAAAAGCTTAGAATATAGTTAGTTTAGTGATTATATAATACCCTTGGGCGTTATGTGATATGATGGTCTGCCTAGAGGGTCTAGTAGACCAACTAATTAAATGGGTGTTTGTCACGATGCTAAAGCATCGAGGTTGAAATGTAGTATATTGCTTGAAGAGCCCTTACACCTATAAAGGGCGAAGCCCTTTATATGCGTAAGGTAGATAGTACAGCCGTACGACTGTACGATCTAGCGAGGAGAGATGCCTGAGATCTCAGGCACTCTTCTAAATCTACCGTAGCAGTGTTTCGTGCCAGGAATTTGAGTATATTTATTAATATAATATGTTTTATAAGAACAACCATTAAACTTTTTATAATAAAATTTAATTCTAAATTTTTTTTTAGCTAATTCTTTATAATTTGATATTATTTTGATTAAGAATATATTATTGATTATTGTTATACGCGTTATATAGGATTATAGAGGTGAAATTGTAGATATATAATCTGATAAAAGAATTATATTAAAAAGAAAAGGATTTTTTTGGAAAAAACACTATTTAATATAAATATTAATTATATAATTATAATGGTTATATAATCAATTATATGATTATTATCTATTAGATAGAGGTTTTGGCATAATAATTATTATATTATTGTTAATTGAATTTATTGATTTCGTATTGGGATTTTTGATTATATATAATTAATAATAACATAAAAAATAATATAAAAATATATATTTATTAATTTTTTTTAATATTAAATATATAGAATAATTTAAGGAATTTAAATATATAATAAAAATATATAATTCGATATATAATTAATTTAATATTTAATATATAAAAAATTCCAAAAAAAATTACAATTATATTGAATTTAATTTTTATAATAAATTTTAATTTTAAATCGATGCTACGGTAGATTTAGAAGAGTGCCTGAGATCTCAGGCGTAGCCTGAGATATTAGGCATCTCTCCTCGCTAGATCGTATAGCCGTACGGCTGTACTATCTACCTTATATCGGGACTTTATTTTCATTAACCTTAACAACCTTATAGATCCATAATCTACCTTATGGTTTAATAAAGCTATAAAATTAATAACCCCAAAATAAACAGCGATAAAGTATACTCTAATCTTATAGAATCTTATTAAAATCTTATAAAATTATAATAATCTTATCAACCTTATAACCTTATAAAATTTATTACACCAAGACCTCTATCTAATAGATAATAATCATATAATTGATTATATGATTATTATGATTATATAATCAATATCTATATTAAATAGTATTTTTTCCAAGAGAATCCTTTTCTTTTTAATATAGTTTTTTTATTAGATTGTATATCTACGGTTTTATTTTCATGATCCCATGTGATGTATATAACAGTGGGTTATATGTACACACTAGACTAAGAATACAGTATGTGCTGTGCTCCATACCTATGCTATTGTACCGGTATGCAAGATGCTATCATAATTATACAAATTTGCAAATGCACCACAACCCCAAACGCCTCTTGGTATCATTCTCCTGAAAGGACCATCGTCAAAAGTAATATAATAATGTACAAGAGCCTCCTTTGAAGGGTACTCATTGATAAATGCAATCGTTTTCACGAGAGAAGGTCTTCTCCAATGGTTCTCGCATCCCAAAAGTTCCATTGCCCAATTCTTTAGCAGAGGAAGACCAATTCATCCGCTCGATCTCTTGCAACTCCGTTACACGTTGAACGACGAGTGTTTCTTGTGTCTTTGCCGTCTGCCAAAACTGTGCAATCTCGGCGATGACTGACCGTGAACCAGAGAAAGAATGGATGATACTGGGTATCGAAGCTCTACTTACTTTGGCCGAAAGAATATCGATTGCAGAGACAATGGCATATGCCACGAATGGTGAGGAAAATTTGATGGGAGCATTTGAGCTTGGCGATCTCATGCAAATAAACTCTCGTCTATTAGCCACAATATTCATCATGTCTAGAAGATCCTTCGCATGCTCCTCTGCTCTAAAAACGCGACGAAGAAGTTCTGGGTCATCCGGGTTGTACGGCTGAACATATCGATTAAGCTTCATGAAAGTTGTGTGATACACTGCATGCATCGTTAAGTACGTTCCTAGTTCTCCAGCACCTGGCAACCTTTCCAATGCCTCTGCCGAAACGCCATAGCAATTTGGCAGGGTACTTTTCCAGGCTGAGAGGCGATCAATAGTAGTTTGACAGAAATCAGTCAGCTCAGTAGACTTTGATGGCCGTGATTGTTGTGAATTGCTGTAGAGATTGGACATAGCATCACCCCAAATCGTTAATACGTTTATCAGATATGCCATTGGGCCAAAAGTCCGTGGATAGTTGTGAGAAATCGGGCTCGATGGATCAAAAATAGGGTTCTGAACGTTGACCTGATTCTCGAAGCTGTTCTCATCGCAAGGTAGGCGGAGGTATACGTGCTTGGAGTCAATCATGCTCATATGGCCGGAACCAAACCCATTAAATCTATCCATAATATAACAGCTCCAAAAGGTTCGTCTTCTGCACTCCGCATATCCACTGAAGTTAAGTCCGAAGGGAAATGTTTTAAGGTAAGCATCCTCGCTCTTCTCTATCTCTATATTTAACTTCAAACCAGTAGCAGCTCTCACTGCAGACCCACAGAAATCCCAAGAATCGTTGGGATTATTGATTGTAAAATAGTAGAAAGCCAGTATCAAACGAGCTTGAACCAGCTGGATGCCAACTTGACGACTGTCGCATGCAAATCTTGCAATCGAGGCATATCGTGCACTCATGTGTCTGTGACTAGACTTCGGTGAGAATGCTGCTCCAAGGGCAAGTATGGAATATATGAGCATCAAGTCATTTAACGATTTCTCGCGATTGAAACGAGCCCAACTAGTGAAAGTATTTCTCGGGAACATGCAATAGGCTGTCTCTGGAACATGTGTAAAAAACACCGCCAAAATTTCGTCAGAAATCTCTGTCGTAGAGAGGAACGGGTCAATCTGCCAGTCTGACTGTAGGGTTTGATCACTCGATCGAGTGGTTGGTGCCTCGAACCAGGCGGTGCTTGGAGATGCTGTGTCTTGAGCAGAAATTCGTGGGGAAGCTTCTGAAGCTACGGGAGTGTAATCGTTAAAGCCATTGCGCTGTCGTTTATTATGCGGTTCTGGTTCCGGGCTTGCACGGCGTATATCTTGTCGCGGAGAGACAGAATGGCTCACTTCACGTTCCTCAACTCTGAAAGATTCACCATCAGTCAAAGAAGAGCCTGGTCCAGACATACTATCTTCTGGGTCAGCTGGAGGTGTATCTGGAGAGCTCTGACCTCCTCGGGGACTGTCGATAAACCACAATTAGCAAAAGCGGAAAATCATGGAGAGGGAAACAATTATATCTGCATAAGTAGCATCCATGTCCCTTTAATTGTTGTGACTTACGCATTCTTAAACTTGCACACCCTGCCAAACTTCTCGCACTGCACACATCTAGGATAGTCTGGGTCGCATTTGATCTTCTTCTCCCTACATGTGATGCACGCAATCGCAAGTCTCTTTCTTGGCTTCCCCGCCTTGGTAACTCCCCAATGGGCATTTACAACTTCTCCATCAATTACTGTCTTGCAGTGGGTTCCATCATCGTAAAAATAACACAGGCCTTCACCCGCAACATCGGCTTGCTTGACGAAACGTGGTAAGAATTGAGTCCCTGTCCAGATCTTCGGGCCCAAACCATCCTTGACCGTCACAGGCTCGCCCATCACAGTACCAGCAGGCGTGGGAAGGTAGTTTCGTGTAACTAGAGCTTGATCACGATACAATTGCCTCGACTCTTGTCGATAATGATCGGAATGGGCCCTCGAAGCTGCAAAGGGTTCCTGTCGAGTAGAATCGGAGTGAGACGACCAACTATTGACAGAAGGTGCTTGACCTTGTCGTGGGTCATGATGCAAGAAGAGTGGTGCGTATCGAGGAGATTCTGACATATGTCCTAGAGCGGGAGGTCCATTACGCATAGATGGAGCAGAATAACCTAGCCTGTCGATCGTATCTGGTCGAGAGCCATGTGGGTAGTGTCGTGGGGCTCCTGGAAGCTGAAAGTTTGCATCAAAAGGACGGTCTGGGTGTATAGGTGTAGTAGGCAGTCGACCATCTTGAGGTGATGTAGATGGGAAGACCGGGCTCTGCAGGTCAGAGTATGGTGATTGCGCAGGTCCATTTGGAGGTGGTGCATTCCTCAAAAGACTGCTTATCGATGGAAGTTGCTCTCGAGGAGCAGAACCATGAGCTGATTGATACATATCACCTCTCCTTCCTTGATCAAAAGGTTCTTTTGGTTGATCAGAAAAAGGGGACCGAGGCCGTGAGGTATTGCTGCCACTTCTCTCGCGCAGAATATTCACTTGTTGCTCAGAACTGGTATGAAGAGGTGAGAAATCCTTGGAGGTGTTTAGCATTTCGTTTGAAGGTGAGGTGGGTGTTCGGGGATATATCTTTTTCGGAAGTGAATATTGGAATAAACGAAGGTATATGGTTGGTCTCTGGGATCCGGACAAGGGCAGTATAGATGTTTTCCCTTGAATGTAGCAATGTGGCACAGACACACGGTTTTTGTCGAGTATTTCAGGATTCTGTAATTGCTTCAATACTGAACAAATTCAGCTGCCCTCGAGTAAGGAAGGGTAGTTGGGCTGTTTTTTCAAAACGGCAGTCGCAACGAAGTGCCGCCTGTCTTGATTCGAACGGTAGGGACGGTGATTGGAAGAAACCGTGGGTATTGTGAGGAAGCACAATGTAACAATGACACGAGGAGGACCCGAATGCAAAGTTGAAATGTGATAGGTATATTGGTATCAATGAATCCTGTCGGTAATGGAGAATTGAAAGTGTGGCTCATGCTGTGACCATAGGTTCGGACAAACCCATTATTCTGGAAGCAGAAGCAGAAGCTCACGCTCGTGTGAGGTTGATGGAGATATGCTTAGTAGAGAGACTGTAGAGAGACTGTAGACAGCTGGTATGTATTTGAAGCAGGATAGATGTACAGTAAGTATACCAGTACTCCAGAGAACAGGGCGTTAAAAGATGGAGTCAAAGTCAAGGATCCTGAACCTGGTAGGATCTGAAGGAGCACACCCACAGTAGGTTGGGAGGTATGGACGGGTCTTCGTTTGTGTGTAATAATATGTACGTGTGGAAAGAAGGAAGGCTCGAATGGTCCAAGGGTCCAAGGGTGGAAAGGTGAAGGGTCGAGGGGTCGAGGGTCGGTCTTTCTGAATGAAGAGGAAAAGCCGGACGGATTATAATAAATATTAAAAGTAATAATACCTAGGTAATAAACGCGTATTACCTTAATCGACCCAAAATTTATTCTATCGTATAAATCAAATCTACTACCCAATAACCAAGTTCCAAATTCCAACTTCCAACACACTGGCAGTCTATCTTATCCTAGGTAGGTAGCTCGCTCTCCTGGGACTGAGAGGGGTGAAGGGCGGGGAGGGGGTAAGTTGTAACTCCGGATGTATGATATAAGTAGGTAGGTAGTTATGGGAATATGGGAATATGGAAACATGGAAATATAAGAAGATGGGAAGATGGGAAGATGGGAATATAGAAATACTGTCCTCGAGTAGTACCGGTGAGTGAAATTACGAGTACCAGTATATTCCCAGTTCCAGTCAACAGCTGCCGTTAGGTTTTGGCAGATTTGGAAACGATTTGCCCACTTTAAGTTTGCACTCTTTCGGCATATAAGAAGTTAGAATATAGGAACTTAGGAAGTAGAGTTCCCTCGTAAACTAGTAGTCGTAAGATATAAGAAAGTCAAAATTTGCGGATCAGCGATCAGAGACTCTTCACTCGAACTTGTGGGGTATCAACGATCGTGGGTCCGTGGCGCCTCAGATATGATCTGAAAGCCTGTCATAGCATGGGTATCTGCTTAGTATGTGTGCGTGTGTGCGTGTGTATGTGCAGGCCGAATGTACATTAATGTGCAGAGTGCAGAGTGCAGAGTGTGGTCGGATTCGGATAACGAATTTTAATATAAATATCCTTAAATCATAATTCTTAATATAATAATATGGAATTTGACTATTGTTCTGTTTCATCGCTTTGAAGTTTAGTGCCATGTGCTGCACCGAGCTCCTGTATAGAGTTTCTTGGATATGTATATAATCCCTAGGTAATATCCTCATATCATGTATATACCTGCCGACCTGATGTATATATGTTTTCTTAACCGGGGGATGGGTACTGTACGGTATGACATGGTAGGGTTGCGACAGGGAATAAAGCGTGGCATGGCAAGGTATGAGAGCCTTGAAAGGCCAGCTCGCAAAGCAAAATTGATTGAAGGGGGGGAAGGGGAGGGGGTGAGAGGAAAAAAGACCAGAAAAGACCAATCGACCTGCCAGCCTACCAGGGAAGATTGACTAGGTTCACGGTACTTATACAAAAATAGACTTCCTCACGCTGCCTCTCACGAAAACTATGAAAGGAGAAAAAGGAGCAAAAGGAGCGTACATTATTGGATTATGGATATCAATGACATGATCGTTAGCGTCATCTATCGTCTATCACGGTAATGGTACCACGGTAGCTACTAGCCGGGTAACTAACTCGGAATCTCGGATATTAGAAAGATGTTCGAGTCAATCAGCAGTTGGCAATTACCTCTCTCCCTAGGTAGGTAGTTACTAGCGACTTCAAGTAAGTGAGTGGTACTAGACACATTGAGCAACTGGCGCCGGCATGGCATGGCATGGCATGGTATGATTCTCTCGAGTACGAGTCCGATACACATTATTCACGACCTACCTACCTAACCTTACCTTAGGTATGGTAAAATACTTCTAATAAAATACCTAGTCAGAGGTTTAACACATCTTTTTCCCTCCCTACGTAGTAGACTAACAAATACCGGCCGATATAAATATATGCAAGGAGGGCTAATATGTATTGAATTGATGTATATACACTACAAAGACTACTACAGTAATAATACCTGGTATTCGATATCGAACGGTAGTTATGCTAATAAATAACCTCTCGTACCATTATTTTAGATACTTATTTTAGATATTTGATAAGGATGATCAAATATACTTCTTCTCGCTTCGAAAATATTCTTTCGTTAAATAACACTTGAACTAAGTCCTAAAGCGATACAGAAATTTTTGTGTCTCATTATATGGTTTGCTTGGTTGGCTTGGTTGGCTTGGTCTTCAGAAAAGGCTGAAAAAAAAAGCTGCCACTATGCCACTACCGGTATGCAATTGCCATTGCCACTGCCGTCTCCATAAATTTTGAGTTTGTCAAATGTCAATGTCCATTGTCCATCTTGATTCTCCCACTACTATATGTATGTCCTGTCCACTTCCAAACAATATATTCTCAAGTAGGAGGGAGTGCAAACAAATGCGAGTTTGGAGTTTGTTCCATGTACTTTTCTCCCTTACCTAGATAGGTAATAATAGGTATGCTCTGTATGTACTATGTATGTATCCAAATTCCAATGTATCCATAGGGGAGAGCATTCCACAAGCCCCATATATTTCCTCTACCCGCTCTTATACCCGCTCTTCAACCCGCTCTTTTACGATATGGCAAATCGGGACTAGGTATGTACTGTATGCAGTACATATCAAATTTCTTACGGCCGTTATGGATCTACTTGCCGCTCGCTACATCGTACGCTACTACTCTCCAAATTTACAATGTTCTATGCAGAATACAATCTTACTGATTGATTATTATGTAGGAAAATGGATGAAACGGTTTACTGTTTTAGGCAACCGTGAGAGAGTTGCTTATTCTGCGGTTGGGATTTCTTCATATACTATTAAACGAGAACCTCTACACCGGAAAAGGTCGTGAATGGAGGGTTTCGGTGGATTCATGGACGTGGGCTTATACAAGTTGGGCAATGTATCATGTATGCTGTGTTGGAATTGCCAATTTTGAATCAAGCTACCTACAGGCTACAATCGTACGACCCGTGGGTTTACTTGACGAATCCACCAACGACTAGAACGGTTGGATTTTATACGAGTCGACGTATACACGGAAACGAATGATTCATCAGGCTCAGGCTCATCTCCAGCTTCATTCCCATGACCATTGATGCCATCCCCATTTTCCTCGGTACTCAACACGCTCGGTCCCGAGTGACTGGGAAATACAATCGTATTCTCATGGTATGAAACGAGGATACTCTATGTAGGTAGGTATTACAACTGGACTTGGTCGCCGATTGCCTGCTTTTTGTCGTCATTGCGCAACCTTTCCTCTTTCATCAATTGCTACTGTCTTATTACCAATATGAGTAATCATCAATCATCATGGTTCCGAAATTTGAATCTTGAAGTTCGTGTAACAGAATGATGAATGATGATAGGTACGGCTACGCAGGATCTACAAAAAAGATATCATAAATGATCGTCCTTGGCTCAGCCTACGGAGCAAATCATGATTCTGATAATCATCAATATATCTATCTACAAAGGTTATTTGATGTCAATGAAGGCAAGAACATGATTGATGCACATTATTTCATACGTTCTCTTAAATAATACCTCGTTTTGGTCCTGTCCCAAGGTAACGTTTCGATAACTTATAAAATTATGCAGGTGATGATGTGTTTCCCCCGATCAGGGACGTGCTCCGGATCGGTCTCCAACTCGTTTGGATCCAATTTACTTGTTAGAACTTCCAAGGTTGGATCTCTCGATTTTTTTACGAGCAGAATATTTGATTAGCCCATGTTCATACCCATTGGCTCCCGGTGGATCATGTGTATCTTGAGTCTGGCTTCAAATGTTAAAATGTCACTCATAGCTGCAAGCGAGCAAAGAACAAGAAAGATGCAAGCGTAAGATGGGAAAGAGCCGCGCTTCAGGGGTCTGTCATGATCTCAAGCCATCGAATACTAATAAAAACGCCAACGGTGAAGATGCACTAGTATAGATGCCGAGATTTGGCTGTAGAGATCTACTCGTCTATTAGAAAAAGCAACTATGTGGTTCCGGTAAAATTCGAAACCTGGTATAGTTACAAAATCTTCTTGAAGCGTTCCTCGCTAATTTGCACAATTTCTCTACTTTTCCTCCCCTAACAGCCGGACGAGATGTATCTTTCTGAATTCGGATCCGACTGCATATCTCTATACAGTGCCGCAGACGGGCCGCAGCATGACCACCTCCCCATATTGCTTGCTGCCTCGCAAATATGACCCTTTCGGGAAATCTTCAAATCTTATCCTGGGACACGATCTCCATGGAGACACCAACGGCTTGTGGGTGTGCAAAATATGGTATTTCCATGGTGGTATTTCCGTGAGAGTCAACCGAGCCAGCGATTGCAATTTTACTCCAATGGCTAAGCGCGGTCATCAGCAGAAATATGCTCTGTTCTTATACTGATCAAACCCACCCATGTCAAAGGAATATACCGGGAAGTCATCCAAATAACTGGTAGATACCCGACTGTGCCTCTTGTCTGCAGGAACAAGCGCCGAGACCTGGGACCAACTAACATCATCTACGCTCCTCACTGCAGATAATATGGAGAAGTAGCTCGGGTCTGCTGCCAAGACTTCAGGGGTGAAAATGGAACTTCATGGGTGCCATGAAATCAACGATAACGCCAGTCACAATGCCGTCGGACATGTTTGCCGAATAACCCGGGAGGGGTTGAGATACCGTCTTAACTGAGTTGCGGTACATCTCGGTGGGGAGCGTGAGACTAAACCATCTTTTTTTCCCCTTCTCATAACTAACCAACATGCTTACCAAATCAATGTCAATATCGAGTGCCAGCAATGCATTGTAATTTTCATCAGGACGTAAAGATTCTCACAAGTACCCAAGTACCACCTTCCACCGACGTTCCCTGACTTGGCATCAAACAGGCCAGCACTCCATTGCTTTGGGCTTGCTTTTCGAGGCTTAAGTCTAATTCAACAAATTAGATTGAGCACAGCGCAAAAAGAACAAGGACGGGCATTGTATTCCTTTGACTGCTATGCCCTTATCATCCATGTGCCGCACACATCTGATTCTAACGTCACCAGGCACATGAAGACCACGCTTCTTCCAATAAACATATATTACCATAAACCACCTAGCGAGATTCAATGCCAGTCGCCCAAAAGAGGTAAAAATAATTTTGATTGGTTTAATTACGAGTAAACGGTAAGCCCGTAAGCTTTGAATCTTCAAAGGACGACCCATCCCGTGCCATGCAACATTCTAAAGATAGTCCCAAATTTCCAATTCACGGAGTATACAACAGACCCAGATAATGGGTAAACAACGAGTGGTTCAGATGGAAGGGGGGTCTAATTACCGGCCGTTGCACGAGGAGAGAAAAGGTTCAGTACTGCCCGTACGGTATGGATTTTTGATCAATAAAACCCAAAGAGGCAGGTCGGTTAGGTGTTACCAACACCTTGGGTCAGCTTTTCAAATTGTCAAGCCCTTCAAACAATAATAATAATAATACCTAGGTAGGAGGTAGGAGGTACTAGGGATTTATTAAATGAAGTGGAATTAACGGGGAATCGGGGATATATCATAACCAGTGACCACTGATATCAGATTCATATGATATTAATATCATTACCTATCAATTGGACATTTTTAATTAAATCAGGGAGTTAATTAGGTTTTTGACAAGGCACAGCAACCTGGGGACCGGGTGGGAGTAACCTTGGAAAAGTCAAGAGTCAAGACTCAAGACTCAAGATGTGGACAAGTCGAGCGAAAGGACAGCCCTGGAGAGCGGAACAGATCCGAACTCTACTGAATCGACGGACTCTACGGACTCTAGAACCTACATACTCACGGAATTTCAAGTTTTTCCTTTCTACTTTCCTCTCTACCTTCTTCTACTGTACGGTAGACTGTAGTCAGGTAGGTAAGGTAGTATTTCAGATGTCATTCCAGATGTCATTCCAGGGAGAGACATAAAGTCTAGATTCCAATATGTAATATGTACTTCTGTCGCTTCTAGAGTCTAGACAAAAGCTAATACAATAATCTCACATGCCATTCGTCAAATATTTCCCCAATGAGTAAAAAGAGGGTTGATCCCAGATTGAGTGATTCCTCTATTTATTTATTTTTATCCATTCTTTGCTCCATGCGGATCGTAACTGTATGGTTTCTGTGGTGGTTCCAAGCTGCCCTGCCCAGCTGTATATTGGAGAGTGGCCCGGTGTCCACTTGTCGAGAGTCTCTAGCGTCATTATGGAGGTGAGGCTACAAATTGTCACTCTAGACTTGTACAATCTGCACTGCACTACCGATGAGGGGTTCGGATTTGCCGTGATTCGTATAGATCCTAGAAAGAATGGGAAACGTTCATGATGATTGGCGCGAAAAGAACGAAGCATCATAGATGACCGACTCATCGATCTCCGAGTCGTTCAATAATGAAAGAAAAGAGCGAAGAGCGAGAATGATGGATCATGGGGGGGAGGGGAGTGGGACTGTGGGAGGGAGAGATTCTAGCCCAAGAGTTAGTTGACATCTTTTTATTTATCCTTGATGAGCTACAGTGCTTCTAATTCCCTAATTCCCTAATTCCTACCTCCTCCTCCTCCTCCGGACCTACCTAGATAGGTAATCCCTACGGTCCTGTATCAAAAAGAATGGATACCAGAAATCCCAAATCCCAAATATGAGACGAAATCTAGGTACAATGTACATGCCTACCTAGGTAGTAGGTACCTCCTGTAGGCTGTAGGTTGTAGGCTGTAGGTACATCGGGGGGAAACCAACAGTTGTCTTCGCCGAAGTATCGTTAGGGTTGGTTATATTACCATTAGGTACCTACCTACCATTACAATTTACCAGAGAATCAAACGAGTTTTGTTACATCCATATCATCATCCATAGGACTATATCATCCAAACTCCAATACTGTACCGTACAATAATGTACATGTATCGGTAATATTATCCGAGTTTGGGTGAAGAATTGGAGAATTGGAGCATTGGAGAATCTAATTCCGGAAATGTACTTATTGACTCCCCTAGCCGATTTTAACATAGGTACCTATCCAACCTAGCCCTGGAGGTACCATCCAAAGTTACTATGTACCTATGTACCTATGTACTGTACAATGTACAGTCCGCACTGTTGTAATCGGCATAATATATTGTCCGAATTTGCATAAGCATATTTACTCATTATCTGATGGCAGGGCGATGAGCATGCTGACTCCTGAGGGACAGGGACAGTCGGCATCGGTGGGTGTGGTAGTGTGGTAGTGTGGTAGTGTGGTGAGTATATACAGTCAAGGTTACATTATGATTATTTTGTTGGCTGAAACTCCTGCAAAATGCCGAGGTGAAGTGTGGGTGGTATTATGTATGTGGGTAGGTATGTAAATTGTAATGATGATGGATGCTGGATGATGGATGACTGCATCAAATAAATCAAATAAATATAATAAATATAATATCAAATACCTACTACCTAGATCTAATAAGTAGGTAGGTACCTAGGTAGTACTGTAAGATAAAATATATATCCAGATTTGAGGTATGGAAAGCAACCTTGAAAGGAGATAAAAGGGTTCACAACTTAATATCAACACCAATGCACAACATAATTTACAACACCATCGTCTGTCTATACTATGCCATACTATACTATACTATACTACCTAGTAGGGTGTAATAATCTATTCTCATCATTCCTTTTTCTCCCACAATCATAATCAACAACAACCACCACCACCACATCACCAACACTACCACACTACCACATAACCACATCACCACACCACCACACCATCACCAAAATAATATCATCGCTCAGCAAATCGTATGGCTTAGAAGCGTCCCAAGGGAATGGTTTTATTTATCCATTTATCCATCTCGACTCCGTACAGGCCAATTATCCGATATTATCCTTTTCCTCTCTTTCTTACTTTCCCTACTACTTTCCTACCTAGGTATTCTTCCCTCTTGATTTAATTCAAGATTCTTTCTCCAACCGCGCGTTTCAATTCAATGATACCCTATCGCATCACTCGGACATTAGCTCACTCTGGATGGTGGCTACAGCAGCTGTATCTTTTTTTCTGCCGTGATGTGGTGCCGTGATGTGATGCCGTGTCCGTGTCACTAAAAATCATATTCCAATAATCCATCCAACCTCTCACGTCTCTGTTTATTCTGCTGCCTTGTCATGTTGGAACTTGGAACTTGGAAGGCAGGAGTGGTGGAGACCAAGAGAAGAGAAGGGAAGGGAAGGGAGACAGACAGCCCGGCACCTTCTCCCGCCTCGTTCATTTAATATGATTTCTTGGTTTCTTGATTTCTTTTTAATTATTGCTGCACATTTATTTTTTATATAATTTATTACGTGACTGAGATAATTTATCTAATTTACGATATTATGTTATCCGCGCTCGCCATCAAATGAATTCATGTTCCGCGTACGAGCCCCTACGAAGAACCAACCTTCACATGTTACCATGTCCCCGTCCCCGGCCCGTAATGCACATGGTTTTTACGATCTTTAGCGGCACGGCACAGTAAAAACAATCTTGCGTGATGCTGTCAGCTGCGTGGCAATCGAACGGCACAGCGAAAGCTATTGGGATTTTTGACTGGTGTTGGGATGGGCCACGATGACACAATCTCAAATCCTTCATTCTTTCCTCCTTCCAAGGATTTTTCGAGGAATTGTAACGGCGACGGGGATATCTTCCAATTCTAGTTTCGAGTATGTCATATGAAGATACGCAGGATCAATAGTTTAGCATAAGCTTCATTTCTACCACGCTGTGGTGTCGCTTCGACTAGGTACTCAGCAGGCACAATCAAGTTGATTTTGGTGTAAGACGCCTGCCTACCCATGCCGTAAGCAAGGCGTGCATGAAGAAGAACATGTGTTTCTGATTTAGAAACATGGGGGATTCTCAACATTGAGGAAAGAGAAGCTTTCTAGAATTCCTGCGCCGCATCGATTCTTTCAGTGCACCTTCTAACGATTGTCTCACCGCTGTCAGCGAGAAGTTCTAGATCCTTCGCGTGCTACCTCGTCCCTCGTACGCATCCTTCTATGAAACGACACCGCTAATATACGGCATGCAAAAGTGTAAGACGGCACATTTTCTTGGGTGAAGACTAGGAAGTATCGTGGTCTTTGTGGGTGCTATCCGTTATTCTCGGCATAGTCTGCTGGGAGAAGGCGTTGCGTAGGCACCAGAATGAATTCCTCCGCCTTCCCGATTCTCTTCGGGCTGTTTTTTTCTTAAATCGTGGCAATCTCGTGGTCTCTAGTTGGCGTATCTGATTCGGTTGGAAAGCCTGCACCATAGATCAACGGCTCTGAAACCAAGCAAAGTGTACGTGAGAGCGGTTATCAAGATCTCCCGAATGGATGGCTAGACGGAGATGGCTCAGACAACATAATCTTCCTTCGCAGGTTTTCAACACTGCAAAATCCCGTTCTTTTGCAATTGACAAAATCCAATAACTCGGACCCACGCAAATTGTGGCAATGAAAGTAGTTGTATCCATAATGCCTAGTGAGTGCGTAGCGCATTTAGATTCATGTGGGTATTGACCGTAGTTTCTATTCCCATCACGACAGTCATCAGCAGACCGTCTTACTCATCATAAATCTCGATCTCCACCATGACATCTATGTTTGCAAATTCCCCTCCTGCCACCTCCCTCGCTGCTTAACCTTTCTTAAGCAATGCGTTGTGATTGATAGCCAGTCAGCTGGTCTCAATAGTCTGGGACTCTGGATAAATCTCCCAAGTCATGCACGTAGTCTCTTCCCACGATATGATCAATCTATTGCAGCGCCT
The DNA here is from genome assembly GCA_025890175.1 of Ciborinia camelliae. Taxonomy (NCBI): domain Eukaryota; kingdom Fungi; phylum Ascomycota; class Leotiomycetes; order Helotiales; family Sclerotiniaceae; genus Ciborinia; species Ciborinia camelliae. The sequence continues at coordinate 1,017,607 of JANPYM010000004.1, forward strand.
AGCTATGCGTACACACCAATCTACAAATAATACTCACTTATTTGTTTGGTTTGTATTCACGAACCCACCTCCCTCCTGTGCCTCTTACCAACATCTATATCCAACAGCTTGGAGGCTCAAACACACAAAATGTAAGCTGGGTTAGCCGATCTGACAAATTCTACGCGCTCGGAAACATTCCGTCTTTGATATATCATGAATTTACAACCAATTATTAGTTAAGGGCTTGTGGGATATCACACTTGATAATTTCTTGGAGGGCTGGACGTCGGAGAAGGTGCCAATCCTGTAATGCTGTAAGGTGTAATGTGTGCTGTGTTTGATGTTGAGTTGAATTGCTGCGGTATGCACCCCTATCAGCCAATGTCTCAGTCGTCGACGAGATTTTACGTAGCGTGTTGGGGATCGCATCTTTTGTGTCGTTTCCCCCCCTCTGTTGGGAACCAGGTAGGCTGTTGATTTACACTGCCTGCGTGCTGATTTCCGTGCAACGGGTAACTGGTGACGGACGTGGCATACCCCAGCAAAAAATGTTACAAGCAACAGTTGGAGCCCGTATATTCCTTTTCTGGCGGGTTTCATCGCCTCCTCGGTCTCATCTGTTTCTCGTGGGAATATTCCAAAGGTTGTGTTGGAGGCAATGAGATAAGTCCGAGGCTGCTGTGTTCATTTCACGACGGATCTCTGGATCCACAGTATTCTAAGCATGGCGCTATAGTGATGGCGCAAACCGTAGGTCACTAGAGTGTCTCGATATCGTTGGGCCAAAGTTGGAGAGGAGGAAGTGTCTAGGGAGTCTCGATGCATGCAGACAATGTAAGTTGAAAAGCTTCATTACCAAAGTACATCAATTGATGAGTAAAACACATCATTCCTATTCAAGTGTCTTCATCTATCTTGCTCCTTTTCGATGCTCCAGCATATATTGCTGATTGGGCGCAAATGCCCATACACTTCAACCGTACGTACCTCGGATTATCTCTCCGTCTCTATATTCATGCCCATCTCCATCTCTCGCCCACAAATTGACTAATTATCCCGTCTCCAGCAAAGAACAAACTCCTCCCTCATCTACCCCCACACAAACAAATCTTCGACACTTTATCTCTGTTTCCCCCAAAAGATACCTATCAAAAAGAGAACTGCAAACCTGTGAGCCCAGAAACTTTGTCTTTCTGGAATTCATTCGGTGAATACCGTCTCAGAAGTCGTTCTGGTGCAGCTGCCTAGATCACTGTCTTGCTACTCTTGATTTTGGGGCTGGAGGCTGAAAAGTTGAGATGTTTATCTGTGGGGGTTTGGCTGTAGGCGCGGATCTTATAGTGTATGCTGTATAAGAGCTGGGAATTGGGATGATAGTTTGATGTGTTAAGGCTAGGGAAGATATCAAGGCTAGGCGGCTCTGCCGCATCCCAGTAAACCAGCTCAATCTTTATATTCCTAGTTTGCGCTATCATGATGCTCTATGAATTGTGGCCCATGTTCTGCATTCATTGAGAAAAGTGATGGGCACCGACAGACTATTTTCTTCATCATATCATTGGGAATGTGAAGAGATAGACAATAAACAGATACGAACAGAATCCAATTTTATCCACCGTGCAGATACACCATCCCCCGATTTCCCCCCTTAACATGTCCCAAATATCCGAAAGCAAGGATAATACGCATATAGAGTTTCACCGCATATCAACTCACGAGATCCCATACACCCAAACAGTTACAAAGCCCAACTCGATTAGAGGGATTTAGCAAAATTTCTTAGGTTTTCTAAGCTAGCTAACTCTAGTGGCCCTAAATAGGTATAGATCTTCGAAGCTAAATTTAAATAGGTATAGCTTTTTTTGCCTATTTGGGAGATAGCAACGTAAGAAACTTAAGAAACGATCTTGATTAGTTGTCAAGACCGTTTCTTACGTTGCTATCTTTTTGTGGATCCAATTAACCCTTGCAATTCTTATGAAAATTATGAAAAAAGCAACAATGCGTAACACTAAAATTAAGCGAGATTTAATTGGATCTTGATTATTAATCGATTTCAAAAGTTTTCAAAAGCTTTGAATGGTCAGTTCGATCCACAAAATCTCTACAAAATCCATTTTAGGCATAGCTAGCAACTTAAGAAACTTAAGAAATTTTGCTAAAGACCTCTATTGAAACATCAACCAACGCCCTCAGTCCATGATGGACAGACAGACAGACAGAAAGCTCCGAGTGTGCCGAGATCACCAGATGGGCGATCACCTCGTGGTCGTGAGAGTTTTTCCCAACTCATTTGCTTCGGGATATTAAAAACCTAAAATTCTGGTCGCTTAGGTGCCTACCTAGTCCCTGGCTCATCAAACTTAAGGATATTAAAATGATGAATTGATGTTTCATCTTTGCTTGGAAAAAAATCTTATATCAATTGCTATTCTACGTTCTATATATGTATGCCTTTATAAAAATGGAAGGGGGGCTGTCATGTCCATTTATTTTCCTTGCCAGTGGGTCCCTAAACTAAACTCCATATCGAGGACTTCGGTCTACACACAACATCTCCAAATTTCCTTCCAACGTGAGGTTCCTACATCATTCTATATACATTCCAGTAGTATGAAGAACCCCTTTTGTAGGTAGGAAAGGAAAAGCACATGGCATCCCTACCTACCAAATCCATCCTAAAATCCAAATTCAAATTCAAATGCAAATTCAATCTCAATTTTATCTGTGCATACTGCAAACATCGTACCGTGACGGGATCCGCAACAAATGATGAGTTTATATAAGATTATACATCCCATTCCGGCTGTTCGAACTTGTCGAATGACCGGAATACATTTCAATATGATGAATGCTTTTGTTTGATCTCCTCCGCATAACATATCGTACAATCATTCCATATATCGACTCCCTCGCAAGAGAACCCCCCCCCCCATCATTTTTATATCAAGATAATGCGAGTGTGCTCATCTGGCGTTGAGCTCAGAGTATTTTAAGATACTGTATCTTGTGTTGAGTCTTGTAAGCTACGGTTCCTTGGTTCGTTATAAATGGGACTTTGGAGAATGTTTAGGGTACTGGTTCTTTATATATTCTCACAAAAACGCATTGATCAACATCTCCCTGTCTCGGTCAAGGTATGAGAGATATTGGATAGTGATTTCACAACTCTGGGTTGGATAATATGCATAGAAATAGGGACATTCATCAGTACCTAGAATAATATGAATGGCCAAGAAAAACTTCTTGTATGTATGCAGAGGAACTGATGTTTACCAATAGAAGTCAAGTTGATCAAGGTACCCTCAAGACTTATAAAAAGGACTTAAAAAGTGGAATAATTTGACCTGAAGCTCCAGTAACCATATAGAACTTCACCATTAGTCATCCTCCAATCATCCCGAAAAGGGGGGAAAGCTATTCAATAATTCAATAAACCAATCTGATAACAAAATCCACTCAGCTTCAAACAAAAGAATAACGTACACACTCCTCTAGAACCACAACTTTCCCTTCCACTCAATCCGCATACATCTCACCAAAGAACCCATCATCAGCCTTCGGCTGAGTCTTCGCTGGTTCCTCCACCACCATCTCAGGCTTCGCCTTAGCAGAAGTTTCACTCTTCGTACTTTTCGTCGGAATCAAACTCGAACTTTTTGTCGCCGCATCAACTTGAAGCGTGCTAGTAGCTGTAGATTGTCCCAGTGCCGCCGCTTTGAAACACATGCACTCACAAGGACCTGTATGTCCAGATGCTTTCTCGGAATCATCAATGGGCTGAGCGTGCAGTTCGCCTTCGGAAAGCTGCGCGGTTTCGTATTCAAGCGCTTTGATTAGTTTGTAGATGATGCTTGCTAGGCCGGCGCCAGCGATGGGACCAACCCAGTATATCCAGTGGTAGCTGGGGAAACTCATGGTTATGACTGCAGGGCCGAGGGAACGGGCTGGGTTCATGGAGCCGCCGGTCCAGAAGACACCTTTGCAGTGTTAGTGAAAGTTAGGCAGAACTCTCGAGATATTTTGGCTGGCTTACCAGCTAGTTCTCCAATAAACACGGATAATCCAATGCCCAACGGTGCCAAAAAGGTAGCTTCGTGTTTTTCAGCTGCGAGCATAAGAACAGTAAAGCAGAGTTGGCAAGTAAGGATCATCTCGAGAATAACTCCTTGTGTTGTGCTCATGCCAGGTTTAAGAGTAGTTGCTGTATGTAAGCCTCCATGGTATAAGCCATAAGCCATTGCCGACGCTGCGATCCCACCAGCACATTGTGCTATGCAAAGTAAGATACATCGTGTCAAATCGATTGCGCCGACGAAGAATAACGCGATAGAAACCTTATACATGTCAGCATAAACTCTACTACCTATGTTGCGATTATTATCGCACAGCTGGATCGAATAATCCTCCACTAATACGAAAGAAAGTCCACGCATTAACCACCAAACTTATTCCAGCCCCAAATGCTATAAACAATATCTGTATGGTACTAATCGATTTTGTAGCGTAGTTGACTTTATCTCCTTTGTTATCATTTGCAGATGCGAGTGCGACTTCTGCTGCGGAAAAAGCGATGAATAGGAAAGCGGTTGTGCCGATAAGTTCTCCAATAACAGCGACGACATGGCCTCTCACTGTTTGCGGAATGGAGGCAAAGAACTTGGCGAAGACCTTTTTTAGGGGATCGAGACGGGAGAGTGCGGTCTGGCCAGGACCGGAAATATTAAGTGTAGGCTGCCCATTTATGGTTGTGACGGACATTTTGAGGGGTTGTAGGTTTGAGGGTAAAAATATTGTTCATAGGTCTGCGGATTGTAGAATTCATGAGTAGTTGAACTTGTGAAAAGTCGATGTTTTGGGACTTTATATTTTGCTGGCATTTTGATCGACTGTTCCTTCTTTCGGAAGCGCCGACGGCAACGGGTATAATGGTGCCGAATATAGTAGGGAAAGAACGACCTATGGGAAAATGGATATCAAGCCTGAACTTATTCGGGAGTATCCGTCAGAAAAATAGGTCTATTGCTTTAACTTTATCAAATACACAATATAATGTACTTTGAAGGTAGCGCTTGCTAAAGGTAATGAATGATGTCACCATCATGAGATAGCCTTTCATAACGCCTTAATCTTGGATAGAAAAATAGACCTGAATATGGTTTTTCTTTCTCTCTCTCTCTCTTTCTTTTTTTCAAAACTCAATTCATTCTTTGCTAATTGCCCGGCCAAAACCAGTTTAATCGCAATGGGTCGACTCATAAGTTCTCTCGAGAAGCACTAGCCCTCCTATATATTTCCTCCTCAAAAGTATGAAACAAACGATTTATTTTTGGATCCCCAGGGGGTAAAAGCTGTGAGCCCCAAATGCCGCACACTCCAGCTTTACGATTGATCCACCAGTTCAGGTTCGGGTACCCTCCCCACGCAATCGAGCCTTTGCTTCTACCACCGATGTCTTCCAAATTCATAATTCCTCCGAGGCCCCAATCGGCTTTCAATCCCTTAGGAAATGCCCCGAAACATCCGTTGACTTCGGGAATAGATAGCTTCTCCATCAAACCTTTCCTTGAGGCTTCACTCAGCTGTGGCCTGAACATCTCGTCGACGGTTTCCGACTTCAGTAATCGTCCATCGTTTGCACAGATACTCTGTAAGCATTTAAAATAATCGACGGGACTTCCAAAGGTACCAGCCCCTCCATGACAGTCTTTAGTGGCTGGATCAAATATGACTTTACTGGTGTATTTGGCCTTGCCCTCGGGATTGTCCGTTGTACCATACCGAGTGACACCCCCTTCTCGTTTACTCATGGAGATTAGGTTCGACAACAGTTCTGGTTGTTGGACAGGATGAAAAGTTATGTTTTCCATGCCAAGGGGTCCCCAGACATTCTTTCGAAGGTATTCCTCCAAGGAAATATGGCCATTGACTCTCTCTACCATCTGGCCAGCCCAATCAATACCGACGCCATAGCTCCATGAGTCCCCAGGCGCGAAAAGGAGCGGGAATTTGTAAAGGTCCTTGATCAAACCTGATCCACTAGTGGGTACGAACGTGTTCTTGTTCATATATTCTTGGTATCGGGATAGTAATGGATCTTGATAGTACTTAGCTATCTTCTTAAATGCCTCGAACTTATACCACTTACCAAAAACATCGTATGAAAGTCCGGATGAATGCGTGAGAAGATGCCTTCGGATGATCAGTGACATGCCCTAAGATACTGCGAGCGTAACCGACCGAAGTGTTATAGTTTTGTGGTTGTTTATGAGGACTGGCTTCTCACTCTCTTCGTCAAAGCCAGTCAAGATCTGTACACCCTTGAATTCCGGTAGCACATCACAAATATCGCCGTCAAGACTTAAAAGGCCCCGTTCTACACATTGCATTGCTGCGACGGTTGTGAGTAATTTTGTACAGGAAGCAAACCACATGACACTATCCAAATTCATAGGGCTTGAGGGTTCCTTGAGGGACTGAGATCCAAAGGCTTTGGCATAGTGGAACTTTCCTGTATATGTTAGCTATGATTGTAACTGGTAGGTGCACTACATAGGACTTGAATAAATATGATGAGTGCAAAGACTTTTCAACCAACAAATACTCTGCACTCATGGGTTCAATTCCTTAAGCAGTTTCGTTGAATTAAGAAGACATACCAGATTTATTTCCCCCTACCAGTATTGCACCGGGGATATCTCTGGTTCTGCAAGCTTCTTTGATTGTGTCCTCAAAGTTGGACATCTTGTCGTTGAGACTACTCGTACAGGAACCACAAGAAATGCTGTTGATGAGTTTTTGATGTATTCGAGGAGATTACTCGATTAGGGCGCGAAACGAAGGATCAAAAACAATGATTAGAAGAGATGGTGAAAGTATGGTAAAATGCTCAGTCGGAGACAAAAGAAGAATATGATCATTTTATATACAATACAATACTCACTCGTACACAAGACACCTCGGGGGTAACCTACCCGGGCAATCATGGATTCATGGTTCACCTCTATCGGGATAGGGGATAGCCCGTCCCACGTGGACGTGGAGGCGATAAAACCTCGGAACTCCAAAAGCCCATGGTAAAATGACAAGATTTATACCTACCAGGTAGATGGGTATATACTATATATCGAGGATTTAGGTAACCGGGAGATCAAATAACTTCGACGGGGAATCGTTTGAGAACATTTGAAGAAACTAACCCCTATTTGGACGAGTTTCCGATGCTTTGGGAATTAGACACTAGGTAAATACCTGGTATGATGGGGTGGGTGGAGAAACATTCGCTACCACCCAAAATCATAGTCTTTCTCTCCAATACCCGAGCGCGCTTGTTGAAAGGTATGCCATGATATCATAGAAAGGGTTGGAGCCTGGAGAGAATGTTATACAATATTGTTTGCGAACTTCGAAGGTCGCTGTCCAAGAGCACTCATATTGGTGTATGGATGTAGTTCATGGGCCGATCCGACCAACCGGCCTTTTCATCTAACGACCGTGCCATATTATGCTTTACTATTGTCATAAGTTTCCCAAAATCCTGCCATGAACGCCCTGCCAATGCTTACAACATACACATTTTTAGTACAATATATCAACCATCATTGGTGCTGTCATTTATTTCCCAGTGCCATGCTCGTTCAACCCATACCGACATATTTGAACCAATTTGGTCTGCAATCCTCCTTATGTAACCAAGCTTCTCCGTCTGTGAATCGTCCAGCTTGGCAACCTTTGCATTTCGGCGAATTGGGGCAGTTGAAATAGGGGATATGTTGGTAACCGATATCACGGAACCTTCGAAAGAGGTTAGCTACGAATACAAATTTCACGAAAAGAGCTCAAAACTCACCAATGAATCTTGCTCGAATCTTCAAAAAGTGCCAACGCTATACTATGAACCGGCGCATCTCCCCATCGCTCGTAGAAGAACCCTCCAGCACGATCGAGATGATTGAAATAATCCTCATATGCTTGACTGCGCCAGAAATCCATATTACCAATTTCGAAATTACTCCAGAAATGACAGGTGGAGTAGCCATTGGCTTTCTGATTATGTTCTGGTCTTCGCGCACTGTCTGTAATCCAATTCATCGCATTATTCTCGTTGATATACTCTGGATGTGCGGCCAAGAATTTCGTCGTTTCGGGCCATAGGGTTGGAATCGATTGAGGCGCATCGTAAAGATTGATGGTGAACCCGTAAGTTTTGTTCTGATCTTGCATATATCTGAAAACGTCATAGTCGACATCGCAGAAGAAATGGACCTTTGGCTCGACACGCCAGTAAAATTGCATATTTACCATTGCGGGATGTTTGTAAAATAAACCACTATTCCATCGACACATCTGGTGGTACGATGCCATGCTGGCATATTGAATGTCATTCTCCTTCAGTATCTTTGCCGATTCTTGGAAGAGCTCGTTATCAATCCATGAGGGGATTTCCCAATGTTCTTTTGGGATCAATTCTGCCAGGATTATTAGAGTTGCCAGGTTGTCATCATATGTAAGGCTGCGCACCATATTTGCATTCTGCTTTCGTCTCTGCGGAAGTTCGACGTTTGAATTCCTCTGAGAATGGTACATCATTGAAGAATGTCCACGGGTAATTGAACTTATGATTCCATGTTCTTTCCAAATCTCGCATAGCCTGAACCATACCATCAACCTCTTCGTTGCGAACCAAAGATAAAAGAGTGGCATTGATTCGATTCGTCCCCTCAGCGCCTAGTCCATAGCCCTGATCAGCTCTCCATAACACACCTTCTGGTTCTCCAGTAGCTATAAAATTCGTTAGCAAGACGATTGGTATAACAGAAAGCTCGGCGCATACGGTCTAGATTGGGATCTCTCTCTGGATTTTCAAGTGTATCTCCAGGCCCTCGTGCTACTCTTGCTGGACCAAAAACTTGATATAAGAAAAATATCCATAGTCCCATGGCCAATAGGCCCAAGACTCTTATTGGGCGTGCTACAGCCATATTGATTATTTGGCTTTAAAAATGTGTTGACTTCCGAATCTCACTGAAGCTTGGGGACAAAATCGCGACAGCGCGGCATAAGATTATCGAAAATAAAACCGTCTAAATGCACACCCGCACCCATATGCATAAAAAGGGGATGTGATGGCATTCGCCTCATCCCATAAGGCTTCCGGGCTGGAGCGATAAGAGCCATATATGTAAGGCTAGGGACATGGTTGCCCGGTTATCCCGTCGCGATCGCCTTATCTCGATTTTTGGGGCCGCGTATTGAGTAACCTACTGGTACAGCTTAAACACCAATGTTATGGAATGATTATTTCAATTTCAATTTTCAGATGAACCACACCTCATCTTACCTGCCTGGGTACACCACTGATCAAAAGTATATGCAATTTACAAGAGATATTTGCTAATGAATTGGTACAATGGCACATCTCGTAAAACTGGGAGCTCTAACAGATGAACTTGTCACATTAATCACTTCCATTTCCTCGCAGGTAAATACGTTTGTTTTGATTTCTTTATCTTATCCAGTTCAATGCTTTGATATACCCCAAATCAAGGAGCTGACCAGTCTAGTCTGACTCTGCCAGGTTCAATACTTGTCGAGAGACTGCTCTCCGAGCGTTGAGGCATAGTAATTACAATCGAACCAATCAATTTGATATCGAGGACCAACTCGAGGGGCTTGACGAAAAGTTTCGAGTATACAATGAAGATCCACTCGCAGATGCGCTCAAGGAGCGTCTGCAAAGACTTCCCGAACTGAAACTAAAATGGACATCCGAAATTCTGCATCTACTTCTCGAATTATCAAATAAGCCGGTTTCTACATCCAGGATCGAAGATTTAGAATTGATCAAAGTAGTTGATCCCGAAATTGAGCCCCCTTTGAAATGGCGAGATCTTGTAGCCGAAGACCCTTTACTGCGAGAAAAAAGTATATGGCGAAATGTCGATTTTGGGGCGGATAGTTCTGATGATGATGATGGCTTCTGTGATGCTCGATCAGAATTGTCAGACTTGACTGGATCGACAGGAGAATCAAGCTTGGATGATGATAACACGAGGAGACCTCAAGATTTCATTGTGGATACCATTGAGAAGGACACCTTGAATAAATTGAGGAAGGCACAATTTTGGCAGAAACTACCGAGTGTGAATGGTGTTCAGCTGAAGACTGTTAGGAAATCTATCACTGAACTCCAGGCTGTCCGAGAAATTCTCTTCATGTTTAACGGATCATTGAGCTCTCTTTTCGAATCAGAATCTCACGACGTTCGGATTATTAAACCTTCGAAAAGTTATAGTTTGAAGCACTTGACTGCGGAAGGTTATGATATGCTTATGGAAACATTCGCGACCCAAGGCTCAGCATTGGGCATTCTTCGAGCCTGGGTAAAACATCCCCAAAATGTGCCATTAATACAGGTTCTGCAATCATCTATTTCTCAGCGACTTATGGACTTGGATACTAGGCTATCCAACATCCAGAGCAGATTTGTCGCTCCACCGAAAGATGTCGTTGTGAGTCTTCTAAGTCTACAAAATGAAGTAGCAGGTTTTACCAAACCTCTTAACAGACTTGCCGACATCATCAAACGAGTTGAGCAAGAGCCATATGCCCATGCTTTTCGTTACCTTGAGTTTCTGTATGACGAAACCTGTACCTCGCAGATGGCTGGAGACGGTGATATGTATGCATTTATGGGTAAGGTTTTCTTTCAGTGCTTTCAAATCTACCTACGACCCATACGATCATGGATGGAGGAAGGTGAGCTCAGTAGTGGGGACAACGTATTCTTCGTTTCTGAAGTTACCGGAAACACTGACCCATCTGCAATTTGGCAATCTCGATTTAAGTTACGCAAGACCCAGGGTGGTGTTTTACATGCTCCAAGTTTTCTTCAAACTGCTGCTCAGAGAATTTTCAATACCGGCAAAAGTGTTGTTGTCTTGAAACAGTTAAATCAATTCGAATCTGTGCGATCAAAGAGAAAGATAGAACCGAAGCTCGACTATGATTCAGTTTGCAATACTACGAAATTTTTCTTGGCCCCTTTCTCCGAATTGTTTGATGTAGCATTTGAAAAGTGGATCAGAAGCAAGCACCATCACACCTCTAATAAGTTGCGCCAAACTCTCTTCGACTCTTGCGGTTTACATAATGCCCTCGATGCCTTAGCTCATGTCTACTTCATTGCCGACGGCATCTCTTCGTCAAGCTTCATGTCATCGGTTTTTGATAAGCTAGACACATTAGATTCTTCCTGGAATGATCGTTTTCCATTGACAGAGCTCGCACAAAGTACAATTGGTTCCCATCCATCCATAATACCAGAACGACTTCGATTGCGCATCCGACCCCTTTCACAAAGGAGTCGAGATGTCAATAAATGTCGAAGATCGGTAAAGGTGCTCTCCATTATCGAACCCATATACCACCTCTCATGGCCGATTCAAATAATCCTCACTCCACAAACAATCCCCTCATATCAAGGAATATTCACCTTCCTCTTTCAAATTCGTCGCAGCTCTCATATTCTTTCACGAGAACGTCTCGTCTCCGATCGTCACAATCTAACCAGTACCACTGATGAACGCTCTCTCTACTACTCCCTCCGAACCCGTCTTCTCTGGTTCTATTACACCCTATATTATTACCTCACATCACTAGTCCTCGAACAACGCTCCCAAAAAATGCACCAGGATCTTCAAGAAGTCGAGGATATCGATGCTATGATCCGCGTTCATACATTATTTGCTAAACGCATCACTGATGAATGCCTGCTCGGTAGTAAACTTGAACTTATCCATAAAACAATCATAAAGCTCCTCGATCTGGGTATCAAATTAGAAGATGCGCAAGCTGCAAATGCGGTTGTTAGTAAAGAAGCAATGGAGCAACAGCAGGAAATTATGGATTTTTCGTTGGCATCCCTGGATTTACCACCTACACCGCGGAAGTCAAAAAATTCGAGGATGAGCATGAGGATGAGTCTCGCGAAACAAAAGGATGAGGATTCAGAGGATGAGATGGAGGTAGACTTGAGTATTCTATCACCAGGAATGGAAGATCGTAGCAACGAATCATATGTGAAGAAGCTGGAGAGTATGAAGGGAGAATTTGATAGGCTGATTAGATTTGTGGGCAGTGGGTTAAGGGGGGTGGCCAGGGCGAGTGGAGGCGAGGAGGCGAAGGGGTGGGATGTGTTGGGGGAGATGATTGAGGGGGGATTGGACACATAATGTATTGGTTTTTAGAAATTATACAAGAACAAGAATAGCCATATGCGAATCATACCCAAAAAAGAATTGAATAGAAGGCGCCGGGGTATGGACAGCCAATTCGAGGACAATGGTCGCATGATCCAGCCCAAGGAGATTCATCTTACTCACTTGGATGTGCTTATCACGGGAGTATTAGGTATCGCGAGCACCCTATTGGAATGCATGGATTTTGCTGGGGTTGGAAATTGCTGGAGTTTGAAAAAGCACCCGTGACTATTCTTACTTTTTCCAGACGAGTTTATGGTTCTGCGCGCAAGTCAGCCGTCCCAAAGTTCAACCGTGAATGGCTCTGCATGAAAAGGGTATTCGAAACATGGCCAACCGCGAAGCGCTAGATTAATCAGGTTATTTGCTACACGGCCTCAAGTGTTTTCCAAAGGGAAAATGGACAGGGCGTGTCCTGCTCGAGATAGTCGTGCGAAGTAAGATGGAGCGATCGATTACCTGCCCAGGGCGTGCGTGCACTGCTCCTGGTGATTGATAATATATGAAGAGACTATCTTTGCCTGCGATGGGAAAATGACGAGCAAGAACCCAACTTCGCTGGACCCTTCAGCTTCGGCCAACACAACCCACCGTTAGATTGGCGAGATGGTAATGTAAGACAGACCTCAATATAGGTACCCAAGGCTTCGCAAACTCAAGTTGGAGACCCTTCTCACCCGTTTTCTCCGCGTGAATTGTGAATACCTAGCGATGAATGCGCAACAGGAAGCCAGCCCATCCATTCCTTAGTATCCCAAAAAAAAAGAAAAAAGAAACCAAACCACCAGTTCACACTAAAACATCAGAGGAACAATCCCGATGGAGTTTATCTGCGTCTGCATCTCGCTCTTCTACTACCTATTAGGATCAATCACAGCACCAAACCCACCATTCTGGGACTGTCATGATGCCATCAGACTGACCCGACTGCCCAGCGTCGAACATTAAATCATTGATGCCGTTCGCAAAGATCTTGGTCGGCTGGCTGTCCCCCCTGTTGGATATAAAATGTCATTGGAGGGAGCATCTTCGTTGTATCGAGATGGCGTCGAGTCAATTTTGCTCCGGGATCCAATCTACTCAAGACGTGGAGGGATGATAAGGCGTTGGGGTATGAGACCTCAGGTGATCATTACCTTGGTTTCTCCTTGAGCCATGAGCAAGTGAGACGACTTCCAGTTTTCTCATCTCATCTCATATCCACAAGGAGGACAATCGTTTAAAAAAAAGATCATTCCCTAATCGTTCCGTTCCCGTACCGTATCCTATCCTCCCCGCCCTCCATCCCCCTAGTCTGGGGCGGGTCACCAACAGAAGAAAGAGAAGAACACACAATATAACTTTCGTTTGAGTCATTTCATGAAACCCCCCAACCCCCCCGTAGTCTTCTTACGCAGAATACCTACCTTTCACCAAGCTCTATTCGTAAAGTATTGCACAGAAATCGACATAGGTACAGGTCACAAACAACCTTGAATCCGCTTGAGAAATTCATTATAATTCTTGTTCTTCCAACAATCTCGCAAATATTCCAAACTAAAAAACACAGACAACATAATATGATGTGAAGTGATGTATATATAACCAGCCCATCCATCCAGTGAATTCAGCAATATACAAACAAACAAACAGGCAAACGTCCAAGATAGTGAACCCCTAGAGCTCCATCCCAAGACGCCCGGCGAGAAATATCATACACCAAACACCATCCCAAATCACACCCAAATTAAAACCGTACACATATAACTCATAAACTCATACACAAGCTCCGCATCTTAATTATTCGACTCGCTCACTCATCCTCATCCTTCACACTCCCGCTCTCCCAAACGACGAAATCCGCTTCGGGTTTCTCAATAGGTTCAACAACTCTCTTTTCCATAAGGAAATCTATATCGATTTCCTTCCCTTTTCCCTTTCCGGGCGTATAGGCCATGGATACTGGTTCTAGTGGCGAGAGAGAGATTCGAGGTCCTGAAGTTTGTGCTTCTTGTTCCGAAAGATCTGCCTCCCCCTCGGCTAACGTTTCGGCTTCATATTCGGGTTCAGGATCCGGAAGAATGATAAAGACACTCTTCTCATCACAACCCTCGGCATAGAAATCCTCCTTCTTCATTTCTCCCAATGGTGACCTATCAACATCAATGGCACCCTCTTCCATTTCCCGTCGTTTCCTCTGTTGCATCTTAACTCTCATTTTCATTTCTCGGATTTCCATATCATCCCTACGAGACACAGACGTTGATGCAGAAGAACTCGAAGCGAATGCAGTGAGCGATGTACGAGTTTGAGAAATATCATCTAGAGGTGGAACATTTTCCTTGCCCCTCTCATCTCTCATTCTCGAGAGTGATTCTTCATCTGAAGAAATGTCGAGGGTACATGTGCTGTGTTCCATGAGATTGGTCGCGAGTTCTTCTTCGGTGTCTTCGTGGATTTCGAAAAACCAGGACATTTTATTTTCGGATGCATGAAGGGAGGCGGGAATTTCCTTGCGGGAGACTTGAGGTTTTGAAGGAGCGGTAATAGGTTTGGAGGAGAGGGCTTGGCGTTGACGTTGACGTGCGCCGTAAGAGGGGATGGTCCCTGAGAGGGCAGCATCGATTGAAAAGCTGAGACCGCTGGGTTTTGGGGTGGAGAATTTGGGGGGATCAACGCGGGTTATTGGAGTAGAGGTACGACGACGGTTGTTGAGGATTCCCACGCGCTTTCGGGTGGGAGAACGACCTGCTGGGGCGGTAAGGGGTGTCGAATTTGGGAGGGGGGTGGTGAGTTTGGGAGTTTGAGAATGAGAATGAGGTTGGAGAATCTTTCTTTGGGTGACGAATTTGGTAGGCTTGAGAGGGGAAGATAGCGCCGCGTCGGTGGGAGAGGGAGGAGCTTTGGTTAGGAAGTAGTTTGTAGGCTTTGAGAAGGCATCTTTGGCTCCATCGATAGCCTTGGATCGTTTGGGAGATCCGAAGGAAAGAGGATCAATGTTTTCGGAATCATCGTCCGATTCGAATGCTGTGGCTTTGCGCTTGGAAGGGGAGGTAGTATTGGATGATAGAGCTGGAGAAGATGTGAGTTTCATGATCATAATAATAATGGGTATATTATGTAAGTAAGATATGCGGGTGGGGTGTGTAAAGAATGATTGAATAGGTAGGTATTAAGTAGCAGAGTCGAGAAAACAACTGCCAATTGTTGCTTTCAAATGAAAGGGGAACTTTGCATACCATTCTGACGATTCTTGAGACTTGTGAGATTCTGTAGACGTGAACCATTCAATGGAGCGAATGGCTGCCTCGCAGTTCCCATTGGCATATGTGAAGTCATGACTGCGATTGCGATTGTGATTTCTGAAACCGAAATTTGATTTGTTTTCCAATTGTTTATTCGTTCGATCCTTTCTCTTTTTGACAATTCAAATAAATCACTTGTTGACTGTCAATTGAATTTGGTTTGGATGAATGAAGAATAAGCAAACACCTTTTCAAGAATTGGAGAGTGTACGGAGTAGACAAAAGCTATTAGTCTGTAAAAGGAGAAGCTCCAATGAAAAAGTGGTGGCAGGAAAAGGAAGAAAATTGATCTCAAGTCGCGTTCGTGAAGGTGGAGGAGAAGTGGAGATGGAATAGAGTTGTATGTACTTGTGCAGTTTGTCGGTGTCGGTCTCGGCGTTGGTGGTGTCTGAACAATATCGGCAATCGGATGTCTAATTTGTTGTGATGGGAGTTTTATCAGACATAAACAGACGGGATGTATTGGTAAATTCAATTCCAGGTTCCCCACGTACAATAATAATAAGGTAGGTTGATCAAATAAGAAACTTCAATAATTCGGATGAAAATCACGAATATCAGATCGGATCAGATCAGATCCAAACAAAACAATAACAATAGGTAAGTTTCTCTAATGAAATCAAATCAAACTCAAATCAAATCAAATCAGATCGGATCAGATCACATCAAATTAGATCAAAACAAGTTGTAAAGGACGAAAGAGGAGAACTGTGAGAGGGAAGAGGGAAGAGGGAAGAGGGAAGAGGGGAATGCAGGATATATTAGAATTAGAAAAGCCTCGTTGCCTTCTCCCGTTATCCGTACAGTATCTAGGTACCCTCCACCTCATCCAACTCAGCTCCAAAATGGAACGAACCTCAGTTACCTCATTATTACCTACCTCACACTCACACTCAGACACTCACACTCACAATCCATTGATTCAATTCATCCATTCAATCAAATGAAATCCTGTCTTGCCATGACTTTTACCTAGCACCTCTCACATTACAATTCCCCAATTCCCTTACATTATTATTGTCTACCCTCATTTCATTTCCTGGCCTTACAGGTAACAAGTTACCATTCATCTACACTGTACTCTCCTCTTTCTGCAGTAGCGCATGCAATCCGCCCACCAACATCCCCCCATTAGCATCCATTACATGCAATTTCATACATGTCGTTTTCGCGTCGCAGCGCGTAACCAACGTGATTCCCACCAATCACCCACTCAATCTCTCTCGGTCCCTCTCTTCCAAGGTCTCCAAGGTATCAGGGACGATGAAATGATCATAGCTTTCCGAGGGTGAAGGAGGCACAAGCGAGACATGACCACTTCATGCAATCTCAATTCTCTCTCTTCATTGGCCGTCGCGAAAAAATGTGGATGCACTTCATTCATATCGTTCACTTCATGATGCAGGGGGGGTTTGGGAAATTTCCATTTTTTTTTTTCCATTTGCGGTACGAAGTAATTGAAGTGGTTCCATGGTTCCATGGTTCCATCGCGAGAAAACACGAGTATAAGAAGATGGGTTCGCGTCGTGAATAAAAGATGAGGGGAAAAGTCAAAAAAATTCGTGTTCTTCTTCCAATTTCGAACGTGAATTGACTTGGGTTAGGGACGCGATGGAATAATGGATTTCTATTATTATACACCTGCAGCTCTAGCTCTTAGCTCTGGCATATCCCTCGCATCGCCGAAGCTCGATTCGATTGTCTATCTGTCAGACACTCTGTCTGAATCTAGAATGGGATTATACAGCTTCGTTCTGAGATATGATTATCTGGGTAATCTCACGTCCATCATACTGACTGAATCAAAATCAAGGTTTGTTTCCACGCGCTCATAAAGGTCGTGATGCATGCGACCTTTTGCACAATGCACTACTTCATCAACTTATTATTCAATGCATGCATAATTATTGGAATTTATTCACTCTGCCGTTCTCCACCGAGGCTATGCTACTTAATGTTGTACTTGATTTTTCTGCTGTGCATAACGTGTCATATTGGCTGTTAAATTTTGAGTGAAAGGTTGAATATTCATTTTGCTAAGATACTTAAATCCTTGTACCTGCTCGATGCCGTGCGTATTGAGGTGTGGTAAGGGAGGCTCCAATGGATAACTTGACTAGCTAAATATGAAAAGTATGAAAGGGAACAACGAAACGAGTGACAAGAAGGAAGAAGAATCTGTGGATCGTGCAGTCTCCCAACCACTTAATCAATCTCTCCCACTCGTGGAGCACCACCTTCCCAACCAACACGCTCATAGTAACGGAAGACTAGATCGTATCCGTCAAAATCGTGTACGATCCTATCAACTCTGCGATATCCAGGAATGTTTTCCATTCTTGCACTTCTCAAGCGAGCGGCGCCTGCACTCTTCATGGCCGAGGGAGAATCACCAAACAACGTCAATTCTCTTCCCTCTGCCGAGCTCGCTTTCGATACAAATAGTGTGACACTGAAACGCCCTGGCTTGAAGATATCAACAACGTTCGCAATAATATCAGCCGTTCCACGACCAGTCTGGCAGCCAGGAACATTGGACTCGAACGATGCATACGAGCATTGAGGTTCGGGCGTAACATGGACCGTGAAATAATGGGTGGCAGTGCCTGCTTGGTCTGGAGCAGGAATAACTCCATTGGCCGAAAATCCACAAGGAGTGAAGAGATAGGCATCAACACGTGCATCGGGGTACTTCGAGGTAGGATAGACATCTGATAGACCGCAAGCTTCGGAGACTACCGTACCAAGTGCGTGACCCTCGGTGCCGAGTTCTTCGGGGAAGGAAACGTCGTCACCTGGTGTGACAAGGCCTCCGCTGTGATCAGAAGATGTGTTGCTAAAAACGTCGAAAGTTTCATCGGTGTTAGTACTTCCTGCTGTTGTGCCACTGACACTCAAATCGGTTCGACTTAATTCACCCAGGCTTTCTTCTGCCTCTCTTCGCGCCTCCAGAGCCCTACTGGCATACTTGTTCTCCGCGGCCGCAACCGCGTGATCAAGATAGAATTGCTTCGCATTGTTTGGCTCCAGATCAGTCATCAAAATCTCCAAGGTTTCATCCGGTCCTTGGGCACAATCGTCTTCCAGGGTTGACAAAGACCCGACAGGCATATTCAAGACCTTTGTCTCAGTGATTGGCCTCTCTGCATCCGGAGTTTGAGGTGGTGTAAGGTCAGTGTTGGGATTGGTCAAGTATAGATACCAGTGATCTCCATTCATCTTGCCAACCATATATGCACTACCACCTAAGAACATGTCATCGAGATATTTGACTTCATCTTTCCAGCTACGGTGCGGACCTTGCTGTTTCTCAGGGAATAAAAAGTTCTTTCGACTGTAAAAAACTCGGTAGGGTTTGGCAGCTGTCTTAACTTCTTCAATAGATTTACAATGTTGGGCAGGGAAGCCAGCATGAATGGCCGCAATCCGCAACATTCGACGAAGCCCGAGCAATAGGGTAGTAGTACCGCAAGTCTTGAGAATAAGCTTGTGGGGGAAGACGAACATGCTGGACTCCGAGAGGAGGTATGCATCAACGTGTTCAGACTCGACGACTGATAGAACTTTACAGTTAACAAGATCTAGCATCCCAGTCCATGTTTCGGCCGAGACGGACTTGAGTCCATCTTGTTTAGCTCCAATAGGTAGATCCTTTGGAGATGGAGCAAACCAGACTTCTAAAAGTTTTTCGGGGCCTGTGACTATTAGCTTTTTTCTTCTCTAGAATGAGACTCTGGTTCACGAACCTTCGAATGCATTGCTAGAATCGAGATCGATAGTAGCATCTCGATTGATAGTAAGTTGAGGTGTACCTTCAGAAGGCGAAAATGTATATTCGGACGGGATTTCGAGGTTGACCATCTCCGAAATCTAGACTGCGAATATGCTCGTAGTATTGAATTTTGTGCTTAATGCCAGGTATAGTTTACTTTTTTTGCGAATTGGCAAAGTACTGCGAAGCACTATCTGCCACCCAGACGAACCTTGCGGTGTTCGACCGAGAAGAGAAGGCCCACAGAACCGTGGGAAATGGTATGTGCTGGCGAAGCCAGCAAGATATTCAGAATATGGACGTCACGTAGGGGACGTTAGGGAGGTCGGGTGCAAAGGGGGATGAAAAAGTCTTTTTCCGAAGGAATGTTGGATTTGTTGGACTCGCTCTGATAGATGCCGATACCGTGAGAAGATATCGGGTCTAGCAGACGAGTAGTATCTGCAGTTTAGGTATTCGAGTTTGTTTAAATGTTCGGGGGTAGGGGGCGTGGCTGGTGTTATCTGGGCCTGGAGAAAGAGGGGCAGCTGTCAGCAAAATGGTTGACCTGATCAAGAGATTGAAATCTCTGCAAGTATATTAATCAAACCCCGGTTTATCAACGTGGTGAATTGTTTTTCAGAAGTCACTAGACTATACTGACTAAACCACCAGGATGATTCTTAACACATGGGAGAAGTATACTTGGGACGATAGGCCTCAGTTTGGAATATCATCCGTAGGAGATCATGAGATTGAGATGGCAGAAGAATATACTGGCAGATAAGAGAGATATGATAGATAGATAGTTGAAAATCCTTACTTTGCTGGCTTGGAAAGGAAGCGTAGTAGATCTTTAGTGCTCATAGAGGATTGTGGGAGTATTGATAGGGTAGTTGTTGATATCGCAGCCAAGTGTGACACAACACTGACTGTGACTTAATTGCAAAGATTGCAATTTCAATAATTGGATAAAATATTCATTGAAATCCTACAGGACAGCAAGTGGAAGGAAGATACGAAGGTATTTGAGGTGTTGAGGTGTTGGAATAGATCTTCAGAAGGTGAAGTGTGGATTTATTGTTGCGGTGATTGCTGGCAAAAACTTTTTTCTTTTTTTGGGGGGGAGGGGGTTTGGGGTATGATGGATGATGGATGTGTGGGAGACTACGACCAGGTATAGGAGTAGGGAGGTAGGTAGGCCTAAGACAACATGCGTCATTGGTCAGTTTATTATACTCGAGTGTTGCAAGTTGTGAGCGTTGGCTGTTGACCCGTTGACCGCCTACCCGAAAAAGAAAGAATTTGAAAGTTCTAGAACGTTTTTGATAGAACCTTATTTACGGTCTCCCGACTAATAAAGTACCTAGGTACCTAGGTAATTATCAGGTAGGAAAAAGAAATCTCTCTCAAGAAAAGGAAAGAAAAGAAAGCAGCAATATAATGGATGTGATAGTGAACACGAAGATGAAGGGTTGGGAAGGGGATTGAATCTTGAAAGTACGGCAGAGGGATTTTCTATTAATTACTAGGTATTATTATTACTACAATATTAATTATTGACATCGAAATTTTCGCAGATCGCTCGATCATTTAGGTGGGAGACGATGATGGGCATCAACAGCTTCTTGGCGAAAAAGAGCAGAACTCCCCATATGGAGATATCAACTGGATATCCTTTGCTCCACCCCGCACTTACCATAAAGAGATCTGGTACGCTGGTATATGGATATACTCCGTATATGTCCACCCCACCAAAAAAAAGCAACCTTACCTAAATTGAAAGAATGGCAGAAACTGCAAGAAAGTTTAAATCGAGGTAGGTTCAATCATGTTGGCTGAAGTTTTTTATGCTTTTTTTTTTCTTCTGATGTCTTGGCTATTTTGGCTTTTAATCCAACGAAACATTTTTATTCTCAATATTTACCCCTGGGATGTGATTGGCTGGTTGAGGGAGAAAGTATTTTGACTAAGCTAAATGCATTCACATTTGCATTAGGTATGAGGTTACTTCATACCTAAGTAGCTAGCTACCTAGTAGCTTCGGTTCTTGGTACTTGCTTGCTTTCAACCCAAATGAAATTGGGCAGTATTCTTCGCTTATACAGGATAGGCCTAAAACGGGGAGCACAAAGAATACGAATCCATTGGAATTTGGAACATAGCCTGTAAGTATGGGCTATTGATGCGACTGGCGAAGAGCTATGTACCTACTAGGTAGGTAGGTAGCAGTAACCTTATCATCATGCTTCTAGCTGTCGAACTTGACAAGCGATATCTGATTCTGGGTGGTCACACACAAATCTGCAGCACAATGTTATGTATCAATCATTGGTAAGCGATGCAAATCACCACTCAGTTGAGGAGAAGCAGGTATGGGAGTTATGCTTAGATGTCCCTGTTGCAGTTTTAAGATCTATCTTACGATTTATAAGATGCTCCGGTTCCCCGCTAGCAATTGAAGATAGATGGCAGCCGTTTGTATACATAAATCTTTTCTTGACGTTTCTGCTTGTGTTTCAATTTCAATCTCCTCTCTAAGCCATTTGAATTGGCTATCATTCATACTCCACGTACTCTTTCCCAAAGAGAAGAGCCCGCCCCCTTCAGGTATTCCCCTATACCAAGAATTCGAGGCCATTGTAAACAACAAAGTTGTTGTCGGCCTCTACTTCATCAACCAACATTACTCCATGCCCTTGAATGATGGGATGAATGGGAAATCCCGCGTTTCAATGCTAGATATACAGATTCTACTGGAACATTCACTATGTACCTAGAACCATAAGGGAGCGGGGTCTGACTCCCTCCCCTCAAGTTCAGTCTTCCCTCCTGTGCCTAGCCTCCATTTTATTGGACAATGAAAAGTTTTGTTGCATCATCATATCTTGTGATTATTTCTTCTAGAATCTTAACATTCTATATATCTTATTCGTGCCCATTCACCTACTCGTCTCGGGTAGATATTAATGCTGCATAAACCAAAATTCATCTCATCTTCACTCTGTACTCGAATATTCACATTCATTTTCATCTTATTAGTGGGCTGGGAACTTTTATTACGCATCAAGAAATGTTTGGTTAGCTCTTAATCATTTGATATTCCCCAAAACCATATCCGTACTCCATTCGGTCATTCCACTTTCAGAACATCCTTATGTTGGTGTTATACAATAATTCATATAAAAAAGTAACAACTTCTCGTCTCAAGTTGTGAAATGGGGACATGCTACATTTCATCTCCAAGATCAAGATTCTTGATTACTCATCCCATATATTAAGTACATTGTTATAAACATACACCGTTGTCGTGCGTCCATACATACCCGACTCCACAATACGCATCTTATTTGTCTATTCATATAGAAAACTCATTTTGATTCGCGGTTGATTTTCAAATCTTCCCGTCAAGCGAAACGTCGTACTAGGTCGCTAAGGACTCGATTGTAACAAAATAGATGATGGAGCAGGATTGTTTGCAAGACGGGAACCTTGATGATGAAACATTTGTCGGATGTTGCTGTTGATCGATATGGATATTGGGATCTTCCTGGCTGACTAGAATTGCAGGTATTTACTCAATTTGACAAACTAGGTACAATTGTTTTCTTCAAATATGGAATGGAGACGGTTTACGCCATACTAGAATTCTTTATCGCTACCATTGAAGATTTTGGGGAGGCCACATCATACTAATCCATAGTACACTGTGTATTTCAAGGTCGCCGAAAGGTTTGATAGATGTTACATAAAGATCCGGAATCAAGTCCTATTTTGTACTTGATATTTACACTGCATGGCGTACCAATATTACGCTAGGTATACGAACGCGTGAACAGAGGGGGTTGTGCGATGTCATTTATGACTTTTGAAGACGATTTATATCCTCTGTTTTACGCAGAGATTGGATAGCTACTATTGAAACCTTTAACGCATCGTTTCTGAGTGATAATTTCATCACAATGTTTTCACATTTTCCATTTTCTATTGCTACCTGAGGGGTGGTTGGGTTTACGTTGGCGGCGAGTTCTCTTGAGAAATATGATAACTCGGCCAATGAAGTGACTAAAGCCACTGCCTTTTCTTTAACTGTAAGATCTTCGAATTCGCGTTTCTTTAGGGTCCTTGTCCAATTACTGACCTATCATTAGTATGCATATCCATTACTTGCCTATCTTCCGCTCGCAAGACCTTGCCTGGAACCGGATAGCGTTGGATTCAATGAATTCGACCACCAGACGGGATTGGCGAATCCAGAAGACAAAGAAGTTGTGCGCCTGAATGTCGATACTCTCTACTCCAGCATGATAGTCGACCTTTCATCTCAAAATATTGAGCTCGGGATTCCCGAAGTTCCCGATGGTCGATTTTATGTATTTCCCTTTTATGATGTGTGAGTTTCTTGTAATTGTGGTGATGGATCCATATCAATCAAAGTAGTTATGGAAACAACTTTGCCAACATTGGAAGCCTCGAGGGCACATCCCCTGGAACGTACCTTCTTCCCCTGATAATTGGGGTGTCAATTTGACGGACGAAAATCCGGATTATCTGGGTTTCATCAACTTCCCTACTGCTTGGGGAGGTGTCTTCCTCAGGATTTTGTTTTACAACAACGACACTGATATCCCCAATGTTCAAGCCATTCAAAATCAGATTACAATTACTCTTGTCGACCGCGACAGCCCCTCAATGTTTGATGGCGCCTCCCTTGGAAGAGGTGATCAGCAACAGCATATCCAGCACCGCAGTAAGCGTTGCTCCGGGAGCTCTCAATGAAACACTTGCTACAGAGCTTTTAGAGTTCTTAGCTTTTGTCAATCCATACGCATCACCAGAATCGAGCGCTGCAGAACTCACTCTCGCGTCGAATCTTTCAATGGCAGGAATAGTCAACGGCATATATACACCACCCGATGGAGTGGATTTCAAGGAAGCTGTTGAAATTATCAATATTACCAATACAGAAATGATGTCATACCCATCAAACTTAATACTCTACGCCAATAACTGGATTGGCACAGCCGCCGATGAATCCGGAAACTTCGAGGGGTATTACGACATGCGAGCCGAGGTAGCTTGGAAGGCGTATCTCCAATTGAGTACGGATGTTGCTATATATCCTTTCTTACATGCCGCCGGAATTCTACCCAGCTGGACCGATCTGGAGGTCTCCAGCACTTCCTCCATTCTCTTTACCTTCTACGGCAAGCCGCCAGTATCTTGCTTTTGGTCCCTGACCGTCTACGGAGAAGACAGTTACTTGATGCCGAACGACTTCGGCATCTATGCACTCGGCGATCGAAGTAATCTCGCCTACCCCGACTCGAACTTAGTATATTCAGACAACAGCGAACGAGACGACGTATTTCAAATCCTGATCCAAGCATCGAATATCGTGCCTCCGAAAAACTGGACGTCGAACTGGCTTCCGGGACCTAGCGGAGGTGGCCAATTTCAGATCAATCTCAGGTATTATGGTCCACAGGCATCGATCAACAATTTATCTTATGTGCAGCCGTTTGTCAGCATTATTCCAGCGGTTATGGATTCACCGGAAAGTGAAGAACAAATCTATACCACAGAGGGAAGTATAAAAAATCAGGAAACCCTCTTCTCAAATGAACTCTGATGCGTGGAGGTTGGCGAAAATACCTCAGGAGTTTCAACTGTTACCTCGACTCCAGAGTCATGTGGCTTTCTTTGGGTTTGGCTGATGGACCCAGAAATGTTTTGTGTTTAGAGCTAAATCAGATGTTCACAGTAAATCGTCTTCTAATGTATTATGTTGGCCATGGATACACAAGTCAAGATGGTAGATATTAATCTTTGATTCCACCCCCTCCCACTGCTATCATTCAGATATGATAAATAAAGCCATTCTCATCATGCATCATACATCATGTATCTATCATATTAGATTTTGAGACATGCAACTGAACACAAACCCTTCTGAATCCCTTGCGGATTATTTATTCTCTGAAAGTCAACCAACTCCGACTTTCGATCTTGTTGCTCGCAACGGTGATGAAGCAAGCCAACAATCTCAACCTCTATAGCTCATGGAAGATATACTGCTGGCACTGGAGATGATGAAACTGTTACCTCACACATCTGACAAGCTTTTGAGACCTGCCACAAAACTCCCTCCCCCATACCACAATTATCCTTCCACTCTCATCCCATAATTCACTGCCGCTCACCACTCACCACTCACCACCTTTAAAGTTAAATCCACAATCGTCATCCACCCACCCACCAACCAACCAGCACTTACTTCATTCATCCTCCCGTGCCCCCAAAAACCAAAACCTCTCTCTCTCTCTCTATTTATTTATCTCCTTCGCCTCCAAAAAAAAAACAAAAAAAAACAAAAATAGCAAAAGATCAGTCTGCAGCTTGATCTCCCAATGACATCCAATACTATATGGACCACTGTACCTACTAGGCATCTTGACCCCATGATGAAGCGGGTACTATACCACTGCGCCATGGGAGACTCGTTCGGATATTGGGATGGGTGATATTTGGGTTTATGTATAGTAGGTCGGGTGTTGTGTATTCACTAGGGACTGAGTAATTGGTGGGATGGTTGGTAAGGAGGAGGGTACTTCCAAGGTTATTTTTTGTTTGTTTGGAAAGGATTATTTGAGGGAGGATAGTCTATAGAGGAGACGGATATAATGAAGACACTTGAATTCTCGAATTTAGGAGGCCTTTTTTTCATGATGGAGCGGAACCCTTATTAGTTACTACACAACCAACACTTGTCCGCGCGTTATCATCTGGAGATCAGCATGATTGCTCATTCCAAGCATTGATTGCATGCGAGGGAGCATCGCGAAGAGAGATGATTTGAGAAGGTGGTATCGCCGCAGAGAAAGCAGACTCCTTAATCTGGGATGATATGATGGTACCAGTTTCATATGCGAAATATACAATGGGGTAGCGTGATAAGTCACCCACAACTTATGAGAGGTTTTAGTAGGTATTTTACAATAGGTATTCTACATCTGTGTCATCCATCCATGCATGTGATATGCACATCTATGATATACCAAGAGGTTTCAAGACTCTCTCCCTCGCCACTCTTGTTGCAACATCACCACCCTGTTGCAATGCGACCGCTCCAATAATAGCGTACAACGAAGTGGCCATTACAAGGTCAATACCGGATTTTTGCAGATTATCTTTCTATGGAAGATATTAGTAGCCGTATAGGGTATCTCATATAGGAAAACTATGCGACTTACCATTCTAGGTTCCCATCTAATAATATCCGGCATACCCATCTGAGTTCCCAAGCTCGCCAACCTCTCTTTGCTCAGAATACTATCCACCTTGACATTCATCAAGTTTGGCAACCCGTCCAGAGCAGGATGTGAAAATGGTTCCCGGTTATCTGTATCTTGAGGTAACTGGGTTTGTGTCGCAATCGGTGATTGTAATAAAGTTAAATTTGTCTGCAAGCTCAATATCCTACGTCCTGCACATCATAAACTCAGTATGTGCTCATCACCCCCAATGTAGAACAGAGTACGCACCAAAATATGCCAGCCGATCATTAAATCCTCTTCTCCCTTGATCAAAGCTTTTGTGTGTAATAGCAAGCCATTTGACATCATCTGTAAGTACTTGGTCGCCTTCTCGTCCTAGAAATTGGATATAAAATCTGTCTAATCGTTTCGGGTCGCTATTAACCTCCCATAAAGGTGCATCGCGGTTTGCTCTTGGGTTGAAAGGCAACTTCATCTGTGGTGGTGTATATGACCATCTAGGTTGCGCCCCTCGTTCTTTATATTGATTATCTGATTTCGAGGGTGATGTTGAGAATTGTCGGGCGGTATTTGAGCGGGAGGATATGGGAGTGGGACACGAGCATCTTTGACGTGCTTGTCTGGTGAGGGATTGGATTGATCTGGTGGTGGTTTTGGATGCCATTGTTGTGTATAATTTGTGGTCAATTAGTCGTAAAAATGCCCCCCTCCTCTAACAAAATAATAATTCCTCGATGTTGAAAGCTCAAGATAGATTTCTGGAAACTTTATCTAGGCCCTATACTCCTTTTGGACTAGTCATAGCTTCGCGTTTTCCGACTCGCCGACGCGTTCACAAAAGACGACATCATTTAAAGTCCCAATCCCAGTTTCCGTCCCAGGAGTTTTTCAAGCTTTACAATTTTGATTTATGATGATCATGAAATTCATGAAATAAATTTACAATATTCTTTTGCTATGGCTACCAAGGGGACTATTGATTCGAAAGAATCAGTTGCTTCTTCCATTTTCATTCAAAAACTTGCTTCTGTCCTTCCTAAAGACGTCACCTTTAAGGTCTACCATCTATCGACTCCTCCCACCAAAACCTCATCTTTATATTCTGCACCCCCAAACAGTCGCCCCGATAGAACCTATTGCGAAAGTCATTTTCTTACCGTTTCGATCCGAACTCCATCGAAACAAGATGCATCGGAATTAGTAGAAGTATTAGTTTTCGCAATCGAAATTCTCATTTATTCCACTGCATACGATACTACGTTCTTCGTTTCGAAGGCCGATTCAACTGGTTATCTTCACTTATTGAAGCTGCCAAAGGGAACCCCCTCTCCCATAAGAGATATTAGTGCTACATTTTTACAACATTTGGTCGAGCAACATCAAAGGGAAAACATTCGAAGTATTGTTTCTCTTTTCGCGCGAGCTCAAGATCAATATCTTTTCCCCGGAAGCATCGAATATAGTGGGAAGCATGTACTGGATGACAGAGGCTTGGTGCGCTGGTGGTGCCGGGTGCTTGATCCGCTGATAGAGCAGACGGAGACCTCCACCAATCTGCGCAAACCACAATGGGATTCAGTGAAAGGCTTCTTGATTGTGCCTGGACAGGATAATTATGAGACTAGGTCGTATCTCCCAGCAAGAGTAAAACTTCAGACTGCGCAGAGCTCCTGGACTATTGGCCATCCGCTCCGTCAAATTTCGAGACATGCAGACGATGTTCCTCCACGATGTTTAGTCCCACATTACCCTGATGATCCTAAAGCAAGATTCTTAGACGAATTGGACGATGAGATAGGCAGGGGCAAGGATGATGCGAGTGGGCAATGGAAGAGTGTGAAGACTATCGATCAATTCTGGGAGATGATGGCATATCGACAAGAGTGTTCAGCAGGACGACTTGTTGGATTCATATGGATTGTTTTTACACCACCAGTTCGGCATAATAATGCGGAGCTTGTGATTCGTAGTAGTCAGAGTACGATACAGACTAGCGATAGCCAAGATATCAACTCTTCATTTCTATCAATTCCAGATACAACGACAGCCATTTCCACTCCATCGACATCCTTCAGTAGCTCATTCCCATCTCAACAGTCGCCTTCTAAGCGCAGTGATATTCTGCCATTTACCGAGGAACCTACTCCATCATTAAAGTCTTCTACTCAACGAAAGAAGAAGAAATTGACGGGAGCTATCATTCCCAGACAACCGCGCATCAAGACCGAGAATAAAAATTACTTGCTCGATAGGCCCGAAAACACCGCCTACTATAGTTGGAAACCAGAAGGTCGCGGTCAAGTCATTGTTGATGAAACAGACTACCATCGAATCAATGAACTACTCCTTCGACTAGACTTTGCCGACCTCGAACTAGCAAGCTCGAGTTCAAAAAGGTGGATCAACGAAGTCGGCTCAGGCGCTGGACGTGTGGGCGATGCATGGGGCCAATTAGTCACAGGAACTAAAGTCACAGAGATTATCAATAAGACGGGTGGAGCAGGCGTTACCACCCTTAATGTAGGACTTATGCGGAAGAAAAGAAAATCGAGCTCAGAAGAACCCCACGAGCCGACTCCTACCGCGACATCGACACCCCAGGTCAATGTGCTTGGAGGAGGCATGATTCGAAAGAAAGTAAAGAACTAACGTGGTTGCTACTTTGTCTGGCGTATATTGGGTATCGTTAAAGGTCTGCATTAAAAACAGGAGTTGGATACGGGGGGTTCCCGAAATATAAATACCCAGGATATGGATAACGGTTAATAATCAATTTCACATTGTTATACAATACTCACGTGAATTCGGTATACAATCGCAATATTAATCCAGTGCAGTGGCTTGCCTACGATTCTTGCCAGATGCGCCAGCCTTGTAGATTTGCAATGTCCAGATCGAAACAACCAAAATTGTGACAAACTGTGGTTTCATTGACCCCATTTTTGGAGCGGTAAATGGGTAAGCGAGATCCCCTTACTTAGCCGCATTATTCCGGTGCCCCATTGGCCCACTCGTACAAGTACGCCAAAAATGAGATGTTGATTTCTCGTTAGTCGGCTGCTTTTCCCATCATCCCCAAGGAGGGTGTAGTTTCTCAGAATCTGCCTTGTTACTATTTATTACCATCTTCACTCGAGTAGTTTGATTCTTTTCCAGTAGTGAACTTTTTTCTCCTTCTGTGATATTCCCCATGTATTTATATCAACTCTCCTTGCAACCATCTTACTTCTCGTATATCATATCACCTAACCCTCTCGCCCAAGCAACGACGACTTTGTTTTCAAGCCTCATCTTACAGATATCGACATTCTTCACTGTTACAAATGCCCTCTCTGTGAGCAGTGCCACTACACCCATGAGCCTTATTGCTGCTTCAACCGTATTCACAAGCCCAGTGTACTTCCTATGATTACCATCGGGGGGGTAACAATTGCACATGTTACGATTCCAGCGAAGCGAAAACCTCTTTTGCTGTTTCTACCTGCAGCCAAACACTTACGCCCGACAAAAATGGATATCTAACTCCCAGTGCATGAAATGCTCTTTATGAATACTACCCAAGTTCTACATCAGCGTTGGCTTTTGCTGCTATCTTTGGGTTTCTCACTCTACTCTAGCCCATATCATACAACTTATCTTACAAAAAGGTATTGCCCCCTCTGCTTTACTTAATATCACGTATCACGAACTCACAACTATATAGGTATACAGGATCTAGATAATTGCAGCTTCCATCTGGGGTCTCATGGTCTTCATTCTAAGTATTTATAAGCCCATAACCAACAAGAGAGCGCCCTGGAACTCCTGTCCTCCATCTTCGCCCCGAATATCTCGCCCTTGATCAATCCCTACCACTACGTTCTACTAGCCATCTCTTCCCTCACCATCTTCCCAGCCATTCTCCCATGGGAATTCATGCCCAATTTCTTGCATTTCTACTCTGGGTATTAAATTTAGCGGCATTTGTGCTAGAAGTTGTGGGAGCGACCATGATGGCCAGGGGGAATTTGGAGCGGGAACAAAGGAATGCTGATTATCTTCATATTGAAAGTGTGGTCGTGCAGATGCTCATTTTTTGATTCGTGGGTGTGCTGGTGGGGCTTTGGAGGGAGATAAGTAGTTTCGGGAGAAGGGCTGGGATGAGTGCTGAGTGGACGGGATTGGTTTGGGTGCTGTTTGAGGGGCTTGGGACTTATTTTGGTGAGCGTTGTAGAATGAGATGATAGGTTGATTATACTGAGTGAGGTAAGCCTCTAACAAAACTATGCTCTCCTTCCAAGAATCGTATTTCTACATCCTAGGAATAATCCAATAGTCCTAGCCTCAACCGCCATAAACGCCATCTAACCCGGTCGAGTGGTATCAGGAGAAAAGAAATTGGAAAGTCTCTGGGGCATTCGTCTACAAAATCGAGAAAAAATAAGAAATATGAGAAGAATGATGAAGCGGTAAGGTATACCTAGTCCATTGTCATTGGTAGATCCAGGAGGTCTGAGCTGGACTTGGATATTGCCATTTTAGTCTGGTGTTTGTTTGCGGGTACTGGAGTGAAGTATATGCCTTTTTTGGGTTAGTTGTGTAGAAATCCATATTGTCGTTTGCTTTTTTTCGGTTATCATGCGATGCAATCAACCCTACATATCGGATTTGAGCATCCGCGAAAGAATTGATTCATTTTCCGCAAAAAGGAATTCCTGGTTTTTGCACATGATGGCTTGAAACTTTTGACAATAGTGCAACATATATTGTTTAGAAATTCCGGATTCTTCCTGAACATTTATACTCTAGTTGATGCGTCAAGTCAAGATGTCTGGCGCTGAGAAAGTCGATTTGGACCTTAACCCCAGACCTTTCTTCTACAAAGCTTCCCAAAGCCTTCGATGCCCTACTATCTTCAGGTCAAAGAGTCCCATCGATGAAACGAATGTATTGACTCTGCCGGCACCCAGACATAATATGGTAGATGCGATTGCCTCTACACTCAATTATTGGAAACCTTCCGCACTCCAGAAGCTATTGGATCTTAGCACGCCTCGATTTTTCTTTGGCTTTTCAAGTTCGACTTTCAAAGAGTTTTATATTGAACGATCATGGCAACACGTTCAAGTAGGTGTACCTGCGCTGGTCACCATGATATATACTAATTCTCAAGCAGGTTTATGGGCGTGGTATCGGACTATCGTATCATATTCACGATGATGGATTATGGCAGTTGCTTGCAGCAACAAACACCAACGAATATGACAAACCTCACTGTACTGATGCAAAAGACGATGAGTTTATGCTTAAGTCTTCTGAAACATGTGTGGCCGAGGTGCTTTTAAAGGACTTTCCATTCGATCCGGAGGCTGAAAAGTTCAGGTTCCGTTGTTACATCATCACGAAAGAAGGTCGTCGTATACAAATCGAAGATTTCGACACCATTGACAGCAAGAAGGGCACAATAAAGATTACGTGCGAACTCACCGAGATTAAAGAAATGCTTCAGAAGACTTTGGAAGAGTTGGGTGCTTCGAAGAAGAGAAAGCGTGGAAATGATTCAGATAGTGAATGAGTGGGGGGCTCGGGAGGTACGCTCTGGAGGGACTGCATTGGGAAGATTTTAGGGAATGGGATGGACCTGGAATAAAATTTGTATGTGGAGATTCATCAATATATGGCAACACTCAGAATATTGGATATACTTTAGCTTAGTCCTTATTTCGTAATATTGATCATCGTGATCTGATTAGTTCGAGCGGCCCTACGCTGGACTCTTGAGAAATCAGCCTTGCTATGAAATCTGGACTCTCAAGTGATTTAGTCAAACATGTAGGTTGCCTCATTGCCTGTTATGTACGACCAATAAAAAGTAGCTGCAGTAGCAACTCTATGGATCTGCGCGGGAATATGCAGATTGAAATATTGAAGGTTTCAAAGTAGGTAATGTTCGTTTGCAGCATTATTTCTTATCTTGCGGGCAGAACTTGCAAGGATGCAATTTACCAGGACATCCGGGAGGATTCTGATCAGGTATTTATTCCCCATCTCGTGTTACCTATCCATCTGATGTGTTTGCTTATTCAAAAAAGAGAAAGGGCAGCTGATCAAGAACTTGCTTTTTTATGATTTTGATTTTATAATGCAAAACTGTATATATCACTGCATTTGCGCTGCACCGCACCACATCGCACTTCACTTCAAACTTCAGATTAACCTTGAAGATCTTGAAGATGTCTAACACCGAGCTACCGAAGGGTAGCATCAAAAAAGTTGATTTCCTCAACGCATCTCTTCCTGCAAACGCTCCTAGTGGCCATCCTCATGTCATTGAATTCAATATCGAAGGGGAAAGCAAGCCTCCAGCTGATCTGACCGCCGTCGATGCCATCGCCACTGTTTTACGCCATGAGAATCCACAATGCCTCCAAAAGCTGCTCGACATGAACGTAGACATCATCGCATTCCAAACCATGGAAGATGATAATCATTACACCGCTCATATTATCCGCAAGCTCCGTGAAGTTCATGTAGGTGTTGGTAGAAAATCACCACCTCGTATCTCTTGCTAATGGTGATATCAGGTCTTTGTGAGGAATGAGATTACACAAATTAAGAGATGGAGCGTACGGTATGAAATCACAGACAGTGGGGAATGGGTATTCGATTTATACGAATGGGACTTTGCCCCTTCGGTTGATTTTGTAATGAATTTTGAAGATTCGGCAGGAGGCAAGGCAAGAGATCAGGCCTTGGCTATGTTTATTTTGTCTGATTATCAGAAAAGACAGGCTAAGATTGAAGAGTATGAAGAGGAACTTGAGATATTGAAAACTTCCGACCCAACGTTTTCAGAAGAGGACATGTGTGGGTTTTCGCCAGCATCCAGAAAATGGAACCTGGATGGAGATGTGACGTGGAACTTGAATTATTTGTACAGAATGGAATATCCATACAAGAATATCCATCCAGAAAAAAGTGTGGAAGAGAATCTTAGGCTCTCGGGAATAGGAGTTTAGTCCAAGGTTTTGAGTATCTCTAGCTTGTAGCAATTTGATCTATCGGATCCTCATTCAGATTCTGCCTAGATTTGAATTTGACTTTTTCCAACCGTTTCTAAGTGAGCCATGCTTTTCTTGTGAGCTTATATATCTGCAAACCTTCATAGTTCTATTTTGAAGTAATCTCAAAATAATAAACTTTTCCCAAAGCTATGGAAATGTCTGATGAGGTATCGTCGAACCCATCTCGATTTTACCATCAAACTTTTTGCCACTAAATCCGAAGACTTCCCCCAACTTGTTAAAACCAGCAGCAAAAAGGACGCTAAACAACCTACTTGAATCTCGTGGATGTTATCTGTACCATCATGTTCAAATGCAACCCAATAGCTCCTCGTGACCTTCTGTATGAGAATGAAGACGAGTCGGCTAACAATTTGGATATTGATGCTGACTCCCACCGTTGTTATGTAGCTTACAGTGGTGATGATAACTTGAGCCAACTTGGCTTAACTTTGACTTGTGATTTGAGAGTACTGGATTAGTTTAATAAACGGTTACATTCGTTTTTTAACGCTGGTGATTCCAAGGGCTTATTGTTCTTTAATGCTAGAGGGCTACTAAATCAAGATTGAACATCGAATTGTCCCTCTTTTCCCCTCAACATCTCACAGTCAAACCAGTCTACCATGGGCTTCGCCAATCTATTCGAAGCAATGCCTGGAAGAAAGATGGGGGATGGATTTTTTGAATGAGTTGACCTCAACTTCAATATCAGCCTCGACCTTCCCGCAAATGCTCCTCGAGGCTATCCCCATATTCTCCAAGCAGACATGTCGAATCAGGCCGTGGTCCCGGAGGATTTGTCTTTGGTCGATGTCTTAGCGACCATAATTTTCGAGTGGAACCCCTCAGCACTCTATCACCTCCTCAACATAGAAAACGAAGAATTCTATTGTGCTTTCGAATGGTAAGCGGGATGTACTGAAAATGATCCGAGCGAAAACAGGTTTGCATACATACATCGCATGGGTGAGTATGTTCAAGTTGCAGTGAGTCCTTTTTAACGAAGTAGTATGATAAGAAAGCAATTTCACTAATCACACAGTCAGATTATGGGCACCGATTCGGATAGCGAAGTATCTTATCGTATTTGCAATGATAGAAGACGGGAGATTAAAAGCGCCCAAGATCGCCATCCTGGTTCGGATATCCCGTTCCAGCAAAGATCTAAGCATTTGTGAAGCCAAAAAGGGAAAAATGGCCCAAGTTATAGGTTAAAGATCCATGGTCAAGCGTTTCCTAGAATATTTACTATTTTCTATTTGGATGTACGAGCCTGAAGTTGAGGGCACCAAGGAAAAATCAAGTGGACGGATTTCAATCGGGCTAAACGATGCCGGACCGGGGTCAAGAGCTGGGAATAGACGTGAAAAGGGCTTCGAAACTCCAATGAATGAAGATACAAACGCAAAACTTACCAAGATTGAAGCCCAGACAGGGTCTTTGAGAAAGAGACGCCGGGATGATTGATGAGAAGGTGGTCAGTACGTCAATTTACAATGGAGATATTTTCCAAACACGATTTAATGAATCCAAATTTGAGTACCAATATGAACTGAATAAGCATGACCCATGAAGTACAGATTTTGACCAAAGAATCCCTAAGCATAGGATCAAGATAAAGGATGGTGTGGTTACACAAGTCAAATTTGGGCAAGGTTTTAAATTGTGATAGTTATGTTGCTAATGCTCAATGCGCAAGATTGACGGGTGAGTGCATATCACTCCCATAGTATTTGCCTTTTCTTGCGATTTAGACAGTTGCGCCTATGCTCTGTGGCTTTCTGCTTAACTCAAGTATTAGCGACCTGTACTCCCAATCGAAATACTCAGCCAAAAATACAAACACCATATCTCCACTGTGAAATGTCTTCTATCGGCCTCCCAGAAAATCCACAACAGCCTCACATCTTCACCTTCGAAGAGGATCAAGGCAAACCAAAGATACTTTCGGACAACCTAAAACTCATAGATATCATCACCACGGTATTGCATGAATGGAATTCGCTGGCACTTGAAGCTTTATTCAACATCCTCGAATCTTTCCGGTGGGAATTTGAGTTGGCGGTCCCTGGTGCTATAGTTAGCTTCGCTGTCAGCCGTTCTGGCCATATGCTTCGTGTAGCGATTCGTGTAAGATTAGACTCGCATCTGAGGAATTTGTTTTCTAACATTTTTTAGTGTAAGAGTGATATACGAGGGAATGACAACGACGAGGACTGCGAATTTGTCTACAATTTTTTGTGCGATGGTGGTTGCCATATCGTCGCATTTATATGCAAGGGGAGAGCATACAAGAACTTTGCCAATCCACAGCTACTTGCAGTGGAAGCAAAGTGGGAACAAAGGTTTGCGCAATGCATGCTGGTGTCTTGGGAGGGGATAAAGGAGTGGAAAAGCGCGTTTGCGATCGAGTTCTCAGACTATGGGAGCGCGAATCATATGATGTCTCAATGTCGTTTGAAATGGAGTATAAAATGGCACCAGGAGAACGATTCCATGACAATTACGGATGACTTTTCGAAAGCAACGCTTGAAACAGAAGACAATTCAAGCTCCAGTTCTTTGTCGCGTGTCAATTTTCCTTCCCGCATTGCCACCGACCCAGTCCTACCTACCGAGATTGAAGAGCTCAACGATAAAGTAGACAAACTCGAAGAGATGATCAAGGATATGAAGTTTTAGGGGAGTCTAGTATCAAAATAGCAGCGAAGGATTTTCAACGGTGATGACAGGAGGGAGATGGATTTTGTGAGGATTTTGAAATTATGTGGTATTCCTACAAACAAAATATAAAAAGCCGAATCTATACAGTGAAGACTTCTCCGTTTAGTGATCTACTTTTGACCTTACTGGGTCCTTTCTTCATTTCTGTCCACGTCCCATCAGCATGCCAAGTCCCTGCTTTGGTGTAATCCCAACTTCTAGATCCTTGCATATATCCAAATCTAAAGTATTCTGGTTGTAGCAAAGAAGAATTTCTATACCAGACAAAATGCTTATCACTTGCAAATCCTTCATCGGTGTATCCTCTGAAACGCTCTACGTCATTAACTAGTACACTAATGCCGTCGAATGGTTCAGGTGGTGGAAGCCAGGAAAATGATATACTGGCGACATTGCTGCCCATTGAGATTGCTGGAGGTGGAATTTTGGGCAGCGCAGAATTATGTTTCGCATCTCCATGAAGCGCCGCGGGGGTTTGAAGCACAGGATCAAATCCCCATCGTGCAATGCCGTTGATAAACAAACCGACCAATAGTCCTTGATAGAGAAGTGAAGGTCTAGTCTGCATGCTGGCGCCCGGTAACAGCAAAAGAGCAAGAATATAATGATGTATTCGAAGACTGAGACCGGGAAGCAAGAGAGATATGAGTATGGCGGCAACAAATATCCCATACAATCCAAGAAAGCGAATCAGACGGCCTTCTATGCGCAGGAAGAACACTTGTTTCACGATAATAAGGAAGAGTAATATGATGATAAGTGCAAGAGCAAGCTTAGCACCTGACTGTTGGTTGATATCGTGAGCGTTCAAACGTTGAATAGGAATCCAATCAAAGGTGTAGTTTGAAAGTGTTCCCACCCAGCAACCACCTAGCCATAATGTGGTCTTTTCAATTTGAGCCGTGAGCCCACTCAAGGCACGTTCGACACCCATATATTTGTATATGACGAATGCGCAAAATGCCGCAGGTAAAAACTTTCCTAATATGTTTGAAACCAGTCCTGCCATACTAGTATGATTAGGTGGATCAGAGCCAAGACCAGTATGAGCAAAAAGTCCGGTAAAGATGGAAAAGAAAAAGAGACCAGGAGATGTTGTGAAAACCGATAGCAATACTGTAAATGTGAGAGAAACAAATAGCAGTGACCAGCGCGAATCTTTAGCCTTGCAAGTAATTGTTTTCTGGAATGCAAATGACGATGGGAAGGTCGAATCAAAACCAATACTTTTGATCCCATGCCTTTTCGAGCTCTGATAACTGTGGCGTTCTCCAACCAGATTCACAACTCCACAACCTCCCTTGGTATTATCGATGACCCCAGCATGTATCGCGGATCCGCAAATAAAGCTGTCACTTCGATAGAATGCAGTGGTATCGTCGTCCGTGGGCCCACCAATAACCAATGGCCTGTAGTTGATTTCCTGCGCCCCCACAGCTCGAGGATTGAGTACCTTTGCGCTGGCACAATTTGCAGGGCATCGAAATGCAAATCCGCTTCCATTGAAAGGGCGACAATCATTTCCATTCAGCCCACAATCATTCCCAGGTACCCAATACGTATTCCCGCATCCAATATTGCCAGGTATTCCCCATTCCCCTATCTCGGTAGCAAGTGTGCTCTGGCGTAGGACGAGAGCAAATGTTAAAATCCAACAAAAGTAATATGCTACGAGAAGTGATATCCTATGCCTCCTCTTGGGTATGTATCTATCCAAAAGTCGCAATGGTGCTTCCTGAAACCATGGAAACCATGGTTTGATAACATTTATGCGCGGTGGATCTGGACCTTGAGCCCAATGGACGGCTTGTATACAGATACGTCTGACTGGGGTTGGAACCCATCTAAGGTATCGATAAGAAGACTGGTCTTGTAGGAAACGAGGGGTAGGAGGAGAATCGTCGTCTGATATCTCGTTCATAGGTAAGAGTTGAGTGAGTATGGGATCCTCGATCGGATCATCGGGGTGGTCATTGTCTGTAAAATACTGCCTGCCATTGCTGCGACCATTTTGGTCTCCCATATTGATATTGTATTGATCTAATCTTCAAAATTGAAAATGACTCGATCCGAGAGTTCCGAAGGTTGCGCGTAGTTTCTATTTCGCAGCTATTATAAATTGATTGAGCATTTTAGATATGAGATGAGTCCAGCAAGCTTAGATTTTTCAAAATAACAAAAAATGGCCAGAAGAGTGATGCACTATGGTATTGAATGTTCGTTCATACTCGAAAGGTACTGTGATCCCTTACATGAGAAGTAAATAGTTGATACCTATTGCACTCCCTTCGTACACGAGAAATGGATTCCTCTCAAAGATGTCCGGAGTACTTATAGTAGAGGTCTTTAGCAAAATTTCTTAAGTTTCTTAAGTTGCTAGCTATGCCTAAAATGGATTTTGTAGAGATTTTGTGGATCGAACTGACCATTCAAAGCTTTTGAAATCGATTAATAATCAAGATCCAATTAAATTTCGCTTAGTTTTAGCGTTACGCATTGTTGCTTTTTTCATAATTTTCATAAAAATTGCAAGGGTTAATTGGATCCACAAAAAGATAGCAACATAAGAAACGGTCTTGACAACTTGTCAAGGCCGTTTCTTACGTTGCTATCTCCCAAATAGGCAGGCTACTTTCCCAAAAGGGTTTAACTCAAAGCTTGGACTTTCGGTTAAAATTTAAACTTTTGAAAGCTATGCCTATTTAAATTTAGCTTCGAAAATCTATACCTATTTGGGGGCCACTAGAGTTAGCTAGCTTAGAAAATCTAAGAAATTTTGCTAAATCCCTCTAGTCGAGAAATGTTGGACGTGCCGCACGGACCCGATAAGGATAAGCTCTCTCTATCAGCAGATCTACAGTAACCGTTCATAGACTAGCGTCTTGGACATCTACGCTTATACTGTTTAAGCTTTCAGCATACGAAAAATTATACTTTGGTCAGATATATCGGTGCCGGTAATTGATCTGTATCTGTTCTCGACGCCAACGTACATTTTTGTCCAAAATCACAAACTTTGAGATGTTTATGAAGTCTGCAAGTGCTTGTCTCAAAAGTTCGGTCGCTCTGTATATAATCTGAGGGTTGCTGGCCTGCAGAAAACTCAGTATCTTGGCGATATTTCATCGACCTCTTTGCTTGAACCTTTTATCTCACATAACAAAATGACTGCCATCAATATGGCTCCCAAGAACCCTACGAGGCTCGGATTTCAAATCTTTAGTGCCTTGGATCATAAAACTTCGGGACCAAGACTCGGAAGACTTACCGTAGAAGGACGGAAAGATCTGGAAACCCCGGACTTTTTAGCCATCACATCTAGAGGCGTTATACCCCATATGACGCCAGATGTGATTGCAGCACATGCACGAGTACCAGGTGTTCATTTCGCCTTGGAAGACTGTAGGTTTCATCTCCTTTTATCACGTGCTTAAATTCGTTCTGGCCTGATCTTTTCTAGTCATAGAAAAGAGCAATAAAACAACCATATCTCCTATCTTGAACTGTCCAGGAGCAGAACCACCTCTTCATGCCTTCACTGCTTTGTCCAGGTCAACTATATCTATTTTGGCACCGAGACGGACACCAGCTGTTACAGCTCCTAATGGCAATAGCAATACGGCTATTTCTGTGTTCACTTCAACAGGATTTCAACCTCTTTCTAACAAGTCTTATATCGATTCGATCAAAACTTTACGTCCAGATATTGCCATCGCGCTTGCCGATGTTCCCTATAGCACCATAGCTGGAGCCAAGCGTACTGCCAAGATGGGCGATAGAAGTGGACAATGGTTGGCTCAACTCTTGAGTGACAAAGTTAAAGAACAGCCCGTCTTCGCGCCAGTATTGCCCATAGATTATCAAAGTCAATGGGAGTATATAAATTATATATCTGATGAACTTGTGGATGAGGTTTCGGGTCTAGCTTTCTATGACTCGAACCTTCTTCCCGATATTCCAGAAACCACAGCCATGTCTTCACTTCCTCGTCTTTCACTTGATGAACCATCGTCTCCACATCATGTTCTTCGACAAATCTCACTCGGCATGGACGTTTTTACGATCCCATTCATCAATTTTGCTACAGATGCCGGCATTGCATTAACCTTCGAGTTCCCATCTCCCACTACATTTCAATCTCCGAGCGAAGGTGGTTCAGTTCTTTCTCTGGGTATTGACATGTGGGCGTCAGCACATGCTACCTCTCTACTACCTCTCTCTGAATCCTGCAAATGTTATGCATGCATCTCACACCACCGAGCATTTATCCAGCATCTACTTTCAGCCAAGGAAATGCTTGGCTGGGTCTTACTCCAAGTTCACAACCATTATGTTCTTTCTGAATTCTTCAGATCTATACGACAGAGTATCAAAGAAGACACATTCGAGAAGGACTGCGAGGAATTTTCAAAAATATATGACAGTGAGCTACCGGAGAAGAGTGGGCAGGGGCCTAGGACTAGAGGCTACCAGTATAAAAGTGAGGGGCCAGGAGAGAGAAAGAAGAATAAAGCGGCTTGGAACAATTTAGGGGCTGATTCTAATGGAACTGGGTCGGAAGTTGCGCTCGTGCCGGATGAGAACTCGCAAGAGCTTGAACAGAAAGGGTTCGCCGAGAAACTCGAAAATTAGATTCGTAGATAGTAGTTACGATGACGATGATATCTTAGATGAGAAAATGAATCCACGATTCCATAACAAGCTACATCTATTCACCACTGTGTCTATTTCATATGTCTCTTTCGAGCTCTAACCAAAGCTTCTCTTCGTAACATTCCCAGAACTCCCGGGACCCAACTTGACTCCTCCATGCGCCTCAAACCAATCCAAGAACTGAAACATACTAGCTTTTGGAACTCGCTCCAAAGAAGTCTGGTTCAACCACTGCAAGCCAAACTTCACCTTACTTCCCGCAAACCATTCGAAATTATCGAAGATAGCCCAGCCAAATGCACCAGTGACATTTACACCTGAAATCGCCCATTAGCACAAAGCCCATGATTAAGATACGACAAGGGGAAACTCACCATCCACAACCTTAGCCGTAAGAATATTATCCAAAAACCCCCTATAATAATCCGCCCTTCTCAAATCCCATAATACCTCCCCCAAACTCCCCATCTCCCCCTCAAACGGCTCCGCAAACCCAAATTCACTCACCACAATATCGCCCACTGTTGGAAATAACTCTTTCGTAATAACATTCAAGAACTTTCGAATTGCAACCGGTGTACTACTTAGCCAGCTTACTCCTTCATCGGCTGCTGGTCCTAATGCGAATCCATCGGCAGCGAGAGAGCTTGAACCTGCGCATTCGGGGTATGCGGGGTGTGAGGGGTTGGCTGCGCATGCTGCGGAACCACCGGGTATGGAGGTGCCCAGGAAGGCGGTATAGCCATCTATGGCGAAGAAATCGCAACTTCCTTTAATCAACTCCTTTTCCGCATCTGTGAATTTCGGGAGTAAGGATCCCAACGTTTCTTTCAGCATGGGGGAGTAATCACCGTCGCGCCAACAGCCGTTGAACCAACCTAGGGCAAATTCATAGTTGCGAGATACGGCATCGAGGTCTGCGGAGGAGGAACTGTTAGGTGAGTAGTAGTTACCAGAATTCTTGAAAGTTATGCGGCCGGAACCATGGAATTCTTCATGATACCATTTTGCTACTTTGGCGTGGGCTAGAATGCTGTAGTGGGAGCAGGCGATGCGGGCTGGGAGGCCGCCTGTTATGTTGTGGTACGCGGGATAGTATCCTTTGGCGTTACCGGCGGGGTATGAGGAATATTGCCAGTTGCAGTATTGAGCTGTGGATCGGGGTTAGGAAGAAGGTTATTGTGTGATATGTCAGGGGGTACCATACGCTCGTTGAATGTATACCAGATGGGTACATAATTATCGTATCTGCTAATGACAAATTTGGCATAATTAAAGAAGTCGTCCACGATTCGTTCATCAGTCCAAGCTCCGTATGAATTGAATAGTGCAAGTGGTGTGTCTAAAATGTATCAGCAAGCTGAAAACTGACTCCATAGATGATAAAATACCCCAATGGAACAAGGTGACAGCAGGCTTAATTCCATTAGAAATCATGCTAGCAATAACATCATCATAATGTTCGATACCTTGCTGGTTCACAGGTCCGTTTCCGAATGGGAAGAACCTCGGCCTTGGATTCCTGGTGTCAGCAACCAGACCCATTGTAAGTCATGCGCGATGCTTACCACGAGAACGATGGCGAAAAGTATGGTACTCCTAGGCTAGCAAGACGAGCAAAGTCTTGTTTGTATAGCCAATAGTGACTAGCCACGATGTCACCCGTCGAATTGTCTGCCACAGCTCCATAATCCCGATGTGCGATCAAATCCCAAATGGAGGGACCTTTGCCTTCGTCTTTCGCAGCTCCTTCAATCTGGTATGCACTCGCTGCCAAACCCCAGATGAAATCATCGGGTAGAGTTTGGTTAT
This sequence comes from Ciborinia camelliae, assembly GCA_025890175.1. Classification (NCBI taxonomy): domain Eukaryota; kingdom Fungi; phylum Ascomycota; class Leotiomycetes; order Helotiales; family Sclerotiniaceae; genus Ciborinia; species Ciborinia camelliae. The sequence continues at coordinate 1,060,396 of JANPYM010000004.1, forward strand.
TGAGGAAAGTATCGTATGTGGGTATCTGCACAAATATCAGGTATGTGCCTTTCAATGGTGAGACATTGGCATACTAAAGGATGGAAGATTCCTGGGCGAGGATAGGATGAAGGTTCTGGCATTGGCTCCACAGTCGTCGTGATCGGTCCTACCGCAATGTGTCCCACTTGATTCCATAGCATAGCCAATTCCTCATTGGTATACTGATAAGTGATTGTTGTCGTCGCAGCGGAGACATTGTAGACCTTGGTTGAATAGGGATTGGTAGCAGTAGTAACTGAAGAGCTTGTAGATTGTGCAAAACGAAAGAAAATATGAATGCCAAGCAGGCAATTGATCTTAGATGATGGCATCGTTTCAAAGTACGAAAAGCGACGAGTGCATACACCTGGCCTGGAAATTTATTACATCGACTCGCAACTTGCGAAATCGAGCTTTATAATCTCTTCAACCTGCAGATTCCGTAGCTCAGGATGATCCCATGTCATCCGGCTAAACACCAACTGCAGGGGCACAACAAGCAATTCATTTTGTTTTCGGGACGACTTGAATATACCCCATCCCATGTAAGGACATGACATGAGGCCATCGATTGTATGATACACGACTCACGAGGTTAAAGTAAATTGAACTTAGATCAGGAGACAAGTACATTCGGGATGTCGGAGGGAAAACTACCGAAGCTTTGTTTGATTCATAGTTCTGAGTCTTGGACTCTTGGTATATCAAAATGAAGGAGATGCAGCCATTCAAAAGTTGTAGCCAACCCCGCAAATACCTTGGCAGGTGGATAATAGATTTTCCAAATTCCAAGGGTTGAATAGCCCCGCCATGTAAATTGTAACAATAATAGTAATAATGATACCTAATAAATTATAATAGAGGCATATTCGTGCTAGCCTACTTAGGTAGGTAGCTACAGATGTGGAGTTCACCATGATATAATGTTTGTGTCCTGAAATGTAGGGAAGCGTGGGCAGGGGAATGTCGCCGTCGATGATGACAATCAATCAAAGGATACCTACTGATGGTTATATCTCCCAGAATGAACTATTGTATAGTAATATGTATATTGATCATGAGACTGAACCTGCCATAGATAAACTGCTTCACAGCCATGTGCTTGCTTGCTCATACGGAGTAACAAGTAACCAACTTGGAAAGCTGGCAACTCGTATGTATAGATATATAGATCATAAAATGAAACAACAACGAGATTAATTTCCTCGAGGTCGAGATTAACGACAGATCCTTCCTTCTCAGAACATATGTTATGACGATACCAATAGCATAACGCTACCGGCGTGTCATATCCCCTAGCGCTACCACTTTGAAGATCAAGCAGCGTCGTGGATTGATGCTCATGAAGAGGAAAGAAAAGTTTTGTCGCGAAAATTTCAATAAATGGACCCGAGTTCTCGATCACGTGCTTATAATTCTTAGTCATTGATGTCTTTGAAATTCTCGAGACTTGATTCGTCTAATTTTATAGAGACATAACCGAGGCGCGGGAAACCGATACCTTCCGCATCAACGACGATAATATCAAGATCTTAGTGCCGTTGTATCTTTGTTGTGCAATCGATCCCTTTCAATTGTTCCGCGACAACGTTAGGAATATAATCAATTTAATCAAAATGTTTTCACAAAGAGCAACCCAACAATCGCTGCGCCGGCGTAAGTCTCCCAGCCCAATCTAGATACCATCCCACCTCGATGAGGACTGCCTATACATATCGTTCATCTGCTAACACTTCTCGCAGTTGCTGCTGGTCAGCCATCACTCATCTCCCAATTAGCCATGAGGAGACTCGCAGCTCCTGCAGTCATAGGCGCATCAATGCAAACTAGGTTTGCCCCTCCAAATCAATTCCCGAAAGCTTGACAACAACTAACATTCTTTAAGACCAGTAACCACCCAAAAGTTAACCCCCAAAGAGAGCTACAACATTCTCGTAGAGCAACGCAAACTCCGACCTACCTCCCCCCATCTCACAATATACCAACCTCAAATTCCTTGGATTATGTCCGCCCTCAACCGTATCACCGGCTGCGTTCTGTCCGGAGGTTTTTACGTTTTCGGCGCAGCATATCTTGTTTCGCCTTTATTCGGTTGGCACTTAGATACTGCTAGTATGGTGGCTGCATTTGGAGCTTGGCCTTTGGCTGCAAAGGTTCTGGCTAAGTTCTCGCTGGCTTTGCCATTCACATATCATTCTTTCAATGGATTGAGACATTTGGCTTGGGATATGGGAACGACTTTCAAGAACGCTCAGGTTGTCAAGACGGGATGGGCGGTTGTTGGTGTAAGCGTTGCTAGTGCTTTGGCGTTGGTTGCATTTTTGTAGGTTAGGGTTGGGAGGGGCGAATTGGGAAGAATTGTAAGAAGAACAAATGAGGCATGGGCAACAATCATTGATTTGTGAGGACTCGCGAAGGATTTCATGGTGCTTGAGTACATCGTTGAAAATTTCTCGTATTATATGCACGTTAATGTTCGATTGTTCCTGGTTGCATCAGCCACCCAGGCCAACTTTCGCGTTGTTTGGAATAATAAATTTCCTAAACCTAAGATACCACCATTATGATCAGCTATTCTTACCAGACCCATATCTTCAGCGAAACTAAAAACGAAAGCCCTCTGTTTCCAGCCCACCAAGTCATTATCAGGGTGGTGATATTGCCAAGTGGTAACCAATCTGCAAATCTCCCCTCCATTTCAATATATATCTCGAGACAAATGAAGGTCCATTCAATTCAAACAACTACTCTCCCACGATCAACGAATACCACCTCGCTCCACCGAAAGTTATCTCAAGCAAGTCCACCGATCAGAAGCGTCCCGAACAGTCTTGGAAATTCGTTTCATACGTCGAGCTTTGAATTTATCACCCTAGAGATCTTACCAGAGGTGTAGCTGTTAGCAGAAGAAAATTGACCGGGCTTATATGGACTTTGATAGGAGTCGAGCAGGGGCGTGTCTTTATGTCTAAATGAGGGTGTACTCTGATTTGGGTTGTATTGATAGTCAAGTCCACCACCGCTCCCATAATTTCCTTTTCTATGGTTGTCGTAAAGGTTTCTATCATCGTTACTAGTATTTCCTCCGCCAAAAGTCATCTTGTAGCCTGAATTGAAATTGTTCTCGGCTCCAGACTCATCATATGTACTTTTAGATGGACCTTTTCCACGCCATCCAGCACCTTCAATCCTCAGAGTTGGGTCTCCCACATGATTCTCATCTTCATGATGGACCTGTGGGTAATGAGTCCGTGGCCGATGAGCGTGTGAAGATTTTCCCTCATGTTTACAATGGGTTTTCGAGCAGTCGGTCCCTGAGCGATGAGGGCGGGAAGTCCTTTTCTCGCGTCTATTCTCGAGTTCGCAGTGGGTATGTTCACAATGGATATGGGAGCAATGGGGTTCTGAAAACCTGGGAATAACTCCGTAGAGATTCGGCACCTCCCATTCTGTCTGTTGTATCTGTTGAATCTCTCCAGGTGTCATTCAGTCTATCCCAGGAAGACCACCTACGGCTATCGTTGGATACATAGCCCCCTGGTGACCAAAGTTGTAATCATTATTTCGTTCCATATAATGTTGGGTTGAACTCCGTGCATGGGGATTACCATCTGATGGCGTAGAGTTATCATATGAATTTTTTGAATACATAGTTGCAGTAGTCAAAGGACCTAAGATAGAAATTGGAACCATGAAACCGGATTGGCAATCATTTGTAAAAAATGGCAGCATGAAATTTGTTATCTACAGTAGGAGTCGGGCAGTGTTGCCCATCAGCTATCCCGGATTATTGATTGGCTGCCCGATTTGTCTCATTCCGCCCGAATAATTAGTCAATGGGGCGTTTTTGTGACAGGGTAAACCAGACGGGAATGCATTCAGCCTCGACAGCCCGATTGTGCAGACATGAGTTACTTCTGCAGTCGTATGCGTACAGTACTTTATTATTGCGACTTTTTTATTCGCATCAACATAACCTCACCGGCTAAAGACCAAATTTGTATGCTTCCCGATTCTCATTTTATTAACTCTCATATGGTAGCAGCCTATCAAATCCGTCTTGGGGGTTTCAGCGTTAGAAATTTAACAAAACAGCTGCTACATCTCAATGATCCAGACTGTCATAGGCACACATAAAAACTGTAGATTTAGTCGCCTTCCACCATACAGATTTGAGAAAATATGGTCATAATATCGAAACGAATAAGTAGATTAACTTCGTCTCTTGGATCTCGTCGAACATGCCATAGGCATTACGGACATTGAGACACCATCTGTACGAAAACCAGTTACCGGTCCATGGTCACTCTCGATCATGGGTTGCGATTCCTGAGATTCGCTTTTGTAGCATTGCGGATGAATGCTCGAGCCATATGGATGCAGTAAATTGCCAGCCGATGCTCCTCTTGTATTCTGGTGATTCTTTCTCCTTCTCCTTGCACATCTATTGGGATTGTGATTTGATAAATCCCCAGGCGTCGAGACCATGTTGCAATCCTCCCCAGCGTCCTCTGAGATCTCCAAATATCTCCACTCTTTCACACATAATCTGCATCCACAGTCATCTTCTACAACTATAGGAAGGAGCGATTCCTGGCCGTGAAATGAAGAGCCTAACAGTACTTGGTTAGTTATATCTCTAAACTACCACGTACAATACTCACTACTAGTGTAATTCCCATAGACCAAGTATTGCCCAGGGTAATAAGAATCTTGATCAAGACCGAGATAGTGCATAGTTGAGCTCGAGCCTGTCGAATTTACACCCTCGGCGGCACCATTGGTATTGTCATCTCCTCCGTTACCACCATCTCCCCCACTAATATCGCCATCTCCATTTTCATTACTATTATCCTCGTCTTGGTTTTCTTGGCCACCGAATTTTATCTTGTAACCTTTACCTAGATTATTCTTGGTTCCAAGATCATTATATTCCTCTTCAGATGGATTTTCTCCGCGCCACCCAGTTGCTTGAAAATAGCACTCATATTCGTCGTGATTCTGACGAGGCTTGGAACAAGCTCCCGCATATCTACCAGCGTTCTGTGAATGCCTGAAATCAACCTCCATGTATGCATGAAACGTATTATACTCTTGTTCATCAAGATCCGACATTCTCCTTAAATAAGAATGGAAGCAATGATAGTCAGCATGGATTGTAAAATTGGATGCGAATATGGAATTTGATTGAGTCCAGATGCATATGAAGCGCGAGACAAGGTTTTGGCAAGCTGTTCGGGCTGTGCTGCTGACACGCATCAGCTAATCCGGCTTATTGCATCTAATCGATCGGAATTACCTTATCCCACTCACCAGATATATCCCTTCCACCCTAGGCATTGTTTTGAGGCTTCCTTTTGAGACTTCCTTTAGAGTATTTAGATATGAGAGGAGATAAATCGAGGTTGATTAATTGGTTGGATTTCAAAAATATCACATTTGAGTCACATCATGGAAAGTATATTATTGTTTGAAATGGCATAGAATCATCAAAATGCTTTCACTTAATGATGATGATGGAGGCGTTGATTTTTAAGCTTCAAAAATGTCTCTTCTGAGGGTAGAAGGGATAGTTAGTCCCCGCGCAGCCTAATGATGCGTTCGTTTATACAGCCACACCTGATATACTTCATTTTCTTATTTGCATCACCACTGCCTCGCCACAAAACAGAATCATCAAATTTTCATGACAATGACAGCTTAAATAAAGAGAGGATGTCAGTACCAGAGTATCTTCCAGGATTCGCTGAGTTTTCCCATTTTATCGCAAGTGATGATGTACTCTCTATCTATCGCCGCTTCGAAACCTTAAATGCACGGAATAACTTGTATCTACAAGCTGAACTCCAGTCTCTTGAGTTCAAGCTCAATAGGTTGGACGAGGAAGATGCTTCTTTCATCAGAATTGGTGCCCCAGGTAGTGAAAAAGATAATATAGAAGAAGCGGCACGAGTATGGGAAAGTTTCTCTGCTCAAGTCGACGCAGGAGTTGATAGACAAGTGAAGAGAATGAATCTTGTTATACGAATTCGAGAGGTCATGAAGGAATATGGTAGTTATTTGAATTTGCATCAACTGGGATAGCTATCACTAATTGGTTTGTACAGAAAAGTCCCTCCTCCGACGCTCTCAAATTCTCTCCCTTCCCACACCCAGCTCTCAATCACTTGATGCTTTCACTAGTTTCTTCCGCACTAAAACGCCATTTTTTGGCCCCAGTTACGAGCTTTTATCTTCCTCGGGGTCTCTCGTTTCTCTGAAGCAACAAACCGAAGGGCCGGATCGACTCTCAACATTTATCGAACGCTATTTCGGCTACTATCTAGCTATCCCCGATACCACTCGGCCAAAGTCATGGGAACCACTCTATTATTTCCCAGCCCGACGCGTCGCTAGAGTTGTAGCGTTTCTCAGCGTTCTAATATGTGCACTCTTAATGATGGGTGCAATTCTCACACTTTATTACATCCCAAGCACACAAATGGGAAAAAGGTTAGCTGCAGTTGGTGCCTTCACAACCGCATTTGCTACAGCGGTCGTGCTGCTGACGAATGCGAAGCGAGGTGAAATTCTTGGGGTTTCTGCTGCGTGAGTATTAACTTCATGCCATTTTGGTAGTTACACAAGTTAATTTGAGCTTTAGATATGCGGCGGTGCTGGTGGTATTTTTGAGTGCACCATCGCCTTGAGATTTGTAGGGCTTTACGAATCATGATAGGATTTGTCTCTCCCAGCTTGGATGACAGGTTCCAGCGCACGTTCACGTTTGTAATGAGGCACTTCCAATACAAACACTCAAGAATAGTAGGTATGCACGCTGCCGCATCAGCCCTGAGCAATTCCGATGGAAAAGAAAATGGATGATAAGCCACAAATTGCTTTTTCACTTACCTTCAAAGCCCGCTTGAAGTCCGATTTTGTGACTTTTTTTTTCATGGCCAGCGTGTTTTGACTCGTCTCAATTATCTTGTGATCGAATAACCTCTTCAAAACAACCCGCTCTCCCAGAAAAATCATCTACTTTCACTTGAAACTACGACGTCAATAATAAACCAAATATGTCAGTGGTACATCATGGACCTAAACATACTAGCCGAGCTAGATTTCATCGAAGGCATCAAAACCAGAATCGAACCAAATTTCCCCCAGTCAGTCGCACTCGGCCTGCACATTCTCGTGTCGTCAATACTAGTCAGGTCCGTAAAACAAAGCTACGAGAAATCTCAGGCAACTCATCTACCACTCCTTATACTCCTGATCTCCACCACTCTCCCTGCCGACGATTTGGCAGAGCTCTCGAAAACTCCCGGGGACCTCTGCAACAATACTTCAAGCAGAACCCTAGAAAGGTTCTGTTAACTCGTCATCATCATGCCGAAGAAGCAAATTTGATATCGAATGAAGTGCCGATAGGATGGAAAGGGGAGCGTGAATGAGGTTGATATCTTGGAACAGACGCAAGCATATGATCAAGAACTTCGAGCTGCAACTTTGCGTATGCAAGAACTTGCAGCTTCTCGGTTGGCACGAACTTAAATTCGGTTGTAAAGAGGCCTCCAGAATCTACCATCTCTACTATACACAGAGCAAAAGTTTACACTGCATCGGGGTCTTGTATCTGCCAACCACAATCATGTCTTACCGACACCTGCTATTGTCTGCAGAGAATTGGCCAAACTTCATTAGACCAAGGGGGATCCAAGAACTGCAACGGCATGGTTTGTTCACCATTAAATCAACAGTGTACGGCAAAAGTCAATTGATATTTCGGGGAATATGGAGCACTTGATATTTTGTGTGGCGTCAGGATTGGCAAAGGGGAAACTCACGCCCGAGAATCTCACTTGGGCGTCTTTGGGCAGCGTGTTTTGAAGATATTTGTTTGCTTTCGGAGTTAAAAAAGGAGGGTTTTATTTGAAGGGTAGGAGGGAATGAACTTACATATTCCTTATGCTGGCATGTTTAGTTGCGATCCACGAAGATATCCATACGAGGGGGCGTCTTGGAGGGTGAGGTGATGCGGTTTACAAGCTTGCGAGAGAAATAGAAATCAATACAGCAATTCTTTACTTCACTCGTATTCGTTCCATCACATCCCCCTATTGCGAGTCACTCCCCACAACATATCACAAACCTACCAACTTCTCCAACCCTTCTCCTCCCCCAAATCCTCATTCAAATACCCATCCACCTCTACATCCCTACACTCTCTAGCTGAAAAGTACATCTTTATTCTAATCCACCACATCCATAAATTAATACCCAGATTCGCCGACAATTAGAAACAGCAGCATGATATAAAATAAACGACAATAATGATCAATCGTTTACACTCTCCACCTCCACAGCTCTTAAGGGAGACAGAGGATAAAAACCAAGTGATCATGCTCGAAGATATATACATGAAACTTTTCATGATTGGAAATCCAAGGGAATTTTATTCATTCATTTGAATCCTGCAAGTCTTCCATTCGAGAGCATTAGCAGGCAGGCCAAATACTCTCTCATGATGATATAACCTTACCTTACCTAACCTAGTGTCTTCTCTTCCGTTTCCCGCTAACCATCAATTGAATTCCTTCCCCATCGAAAAATCCGGTACGAAATCCAACTTTCCATCCATATTCATATACATAACAGCAACACACTTAAGTACATACATAGTACATATATAGCACACGCAGCTTTGAAGATGCCATATTGGCTAGATCTCCGTATAATTAATTGTATGGTTCAAGGATGATTGGTGACATCTGGTGTCAAGAAATCATAGACACCTATCATCGAGGTAAATAAAGCTTAATCGCAAAATACCTATCTAGTGGAATTCCTAAATCCTTTTGCATTTCTAGGCAAAGCTTGATTCAACTTGGTTAATTGAGAATTCTGAAACCTGGGCTGCATGTGGCTTTGTGATGAGGTTGTGGATTGTGGCCCAGCCATATGGAAGGTATTTCATTCATATCTCGGGCTACCTAGGTATTGATTGGTTGGGTAGGTAGGTAGGTACTGTAGGAATTTAGGATGTTGAATATGTATGCTTAGTAGGTAAATGATTGGCATGATAGGTAGGTAGGTAAGCATCGAATGGCAACTTTTTATTCCCAAAGGATTAGATGAAGACGGGAGACAGGAGAGTCTCTGATGCTGATGCTGATGCTGATGCTGATTTTGATTTTGAGTAACCAATGATCCTACTCTACCGGTACTTGTGCAGTATCTTATCCATCATATAACCCTTACCTACCTACCTCCTACCTACCTAGCCTTCATTCCACAACTCTCGCACAAAACATTCAGAAGATCTCTAATTAGGTACCTACCTACTACCTAAGTACTCGTAAATATTCCGATTTATATTTCCCATAATTTAAATGAATGTATACCTACCTAATGGGATGTTTGTTTCTAATTAATTATTATCGATTGTAATATATTCTTTATTCTATTGGGGCACCTTATTACCGCATTAGATATGGGGATTAAGGGGTAATACCGTAATACCTCCTAGGTAGGCACTCCCCAGACATTTCATGCAGCTATTGAATCCTCCGCACGCCACTCCGCACAAACATGGAACCGTGCAGCGGGAAGTTCAAATTAAGCTTATGAGAGATCTTTTGATAGAGTTTGTTTCACGATTCATGGTTGGTTCATCATTCATCCTCAAGCAAGTATCCATCCTTGAGTTTAATGTATCTAGGTACCCAATAATGGATAAAGGTACCTAGTATTTAGGTTGATCGGACGGAACCTGTCATATTTAATTAGGTAGAATTGGCTTATTAATGATTGATTGATTGATTGATTGATTGATTGGCTGGCTGATTGATTGATTCCTCAAACTGAATCCTGGGCTACTTGTTATCAATTGATTATAAAAGATTATATAGATCAGCCTTCCTTCTTCTTATAGGTATGTAGGTACCTTACACTCTTATATATTACCCTCCTTCCTTCCCTTCTCAAGGCTCGGTGTATGTGCATGTGCATGTGCATGTGTATGTGTATGTGTACTGTAATTGGGTACCTTCCATTCTTATACTCTACTCCGCACAGTATATCCATCCCCGGGTACTGGCATAGGTGGTGCTCAACATCCACAACGTTGATCACACAAATAACACAAACTACCTACCTACCTACCTACCTACCTGCCTACCATACCTGGTACCTATGTGGTGGCGGTATATGGAGTACAGTCGGGTACATTCAATATCAGATCCTTCAGTCCCGGTCATTAACCTACATTTCCATTTCCCTTTCCATGTTCAAAGTCGACATTTAAAACTTGACCTTTCTCCAAATCTTCTTCCACCTTTTGCCTCCTGCCTTTGGCGTCGTATTTCTGCTGCACTCACTTCAATCAATTGAAACTCACACATTATTATTATACCTACACTGACAGTATTCTGTGCGAGCTTGAGTTTGGAAATCTGGTGGCGTCAGGGTATTCACTTGGGGTGTTTTCCCCCTGCAGGAGAAGTTGCATCAACCCGATAAGAGGGCACCCATACCACCCATACCACCCACCGCCATAGATTTCGGAATCAATCAATCTCCTGTATAGAAAATTCCTATTCGCCCAACAGGCTCATTTCACAGTAACACGACCTTTATTGGGAATTAATTTGGATTTGGCATTGGCATACCAAGTCACGACGCTTTAAAAGGATTCAGGACCACTTTAGAGAACTCTCATTGTCCCACAGATCTGTACTCCCGCACTCAAAAGGACAAATAACGACCATCTACCAAAGACAATACATACTGTCCATCGATAAATATTCTTGAACTTTCTAGTTTTTTTGTCTGGCTTCACGTTATTGAGGCTGCAGTGACTTATATGAGGTCATCATGTTAAGATCACTTCGAGGTTTGGTTGCAGGCCTCTTACCAAACAGCAATGATCCAAGCTACGAATTAATTCACACAAATGGAAATTCCTCACCGGCATCAACAACTTATGCTACCAAAGATGATACATTCTCTCAATTGAGACGATCATTCACCCGATTCCTCTTCTTTCTCATACCCTCACCTATTCAGCGACAACTTCAACCAGCATATTTTAAGCCTCGTCGACTATATGCAACATCCTACCTTGATGGACTTCGTGGAGTTGCTTCCCTGTTCGTGTTTTTCTGTCATTTCACCGAGGAAAATGTACAATACATGATACCTTCATATGGCCTGCCAATAGGTGATCCTGTTCCATCCTCTTTCATGCAACTTCCTTTCTTTCGAGTACTTTACAGCGGGCGACCTATGGTTCACATCTTCTTCGTTATATCTGGATTCGTTCTATCCCTGAAACCTTTGAAGCTAGCCCGGGCACATAATCATGCTAATCTTCAAACAACTTTGTCATCATCTGTCTTCCGTCGGGGAATGCGACTTTTCTTACCTACTACCGCCTCCACGTTCATGGTTATGATATTTATTCGTATGCGCTGGGTCAGAGTGCCAGGCCTCGAGACCTTCTCCCTCCAATTCATGGACTGGATGCATGCAGTCTGGACGATAGGTTATTCTTGGGACTGGGATAAATTGTGGTGGCCAAAGTATGATGTTCACGTCTGGACCATTCCCATTGAGATGGCACAATCTATGCTTCTCTTCGTTACTATTTCCGGCTTGGCCAGATGCAAAGTTTGGATTCGTCTCTTCATGTTCGTCGTCATTATGATATATAGTCTCAAGTGTGGGCGATGGGCTGCATTTGAATTCATTGGTGGCGCACTGGTAGCAGAAGTGGGACTTATTCAACAAGCACGAGCTGAACGAAATTCCAACAAAGAGATGGATGAAGAATCTTCCAATTCATGGAAAACTTCAGCAGTTTATGCATTCTGGACCGCTAATTTTATCTTTGCTATGTGGATCGCAGGGTGGCCAAACGATAATGTACTGATGACTCCTGGACTCAGTCGGATAGCGCCTTACACCATGGAGCCATACTGGTCTCAGAAGCGAGGGGAGGAACAGGCATTCTTTTGGTTTGCGCTAGGGGCCATGCAGGTTGTCTTTGCATGTCAACAACTTCCTCTATTACAAAAGTTCTTCACTACTGGGCCCGCGCAATATCTTGCCAACATTTCATATGCATTATACCTGATGCATGGACCGTTCCTCGATGTTTTTGCACATCGGTGGATGCCATATGTTTGGTGGGCCGTAGGTGGACGCGAGAATAGTGGCATGTGGTCTCGAACTTTTGCATGGTGGGGTGGGATGCTCGGGCTGGCCATACCTATTTTTTGGGCGGCGGATATTTTTTGGAGGGCCGTGGATACCCCCTCAGTAGAATTTGCAAAGTGGTTAGAGGGGAAATGTATTGTGAAAGAAGATTGATAATGTGGTGGAGGGGGATTGAAAAAAATATTTTTGGGGGCATTTGCAAGGCGTTCAAAGATATCTTGGGATGTAAACTGAGGGGCGTTTTATGAATCGAGAAATTCCAAGCAAGGTATGTTTTGGACGAAATATAAGGGTAAACATGACGGCGGTATTATGTATTATAATTATTACCAAGCGGGGAGTCAGGGTGTAGGGAAAGAGGTCGATTTGGATTCACCTCATATAGAAAATAATTTAAAGGGCTAGAATCAAACATTCAACACAAACCATTAGAGAGGGTAATGTGTAAAGTTACAACTTACAATACTGGTACTTGAGTAGGTGATGTGATGTGTGTGACATTGTGAGACATTCATGTACCTCTCAGCTGATGCGATGAGCCTCGGTAGGTACTATTTGATTATTAAGGAGGTATTCAAGAATAATCAAGATACGTACAGAAGCTTACAAGTAACAAGTGATTAGGCATTATTATTTTTCTTCGATAATAATATCTTATATCTTGTGTGATGATCCGTTCCGGGAAAGCAGGGGCGGGGGTGGGGAAGCGGCTTATAACTAACTGGTGATTAAGTTACGGGATACGGGCCACCACCATACATATTAGCCGCCCGCTAGGTATGCCATGGGCCTATGGCTCGTGATTAGGTCGCTTCGGTTCCTGGTGAAGAATAGGTACCTAGGTATTGTATTGTATTGTATTGTATTGTATTGTATGTGCTTTGTGTTTATTTGTTTATTTTTTGCGGTGGTTTATTATTTATTGTTTATTGTTTATCGTTGATTGGTTCATTGGTGGTGTACAAATCGCCCCTGAACTGTTGAAGAGTAATCACATCACATCACATCACATATCATTGAAGATAGTATTCAGCTGAGAAAGGGCAAAGGGCTAATCAGCTCGTAAGCACGATACCAAGTTTGGATTGTGGTCCTATCCACGGTCCTACCGTCCTCCACTAGTGTGGGTGTGACAAGTTTGACAACCAGCTTATAAGAGAGGGTCATACCGCACTCGGGTATGTAACGGTGTAACCTTTTCGTGCAAAGCGGGGCGATAATTCTAATGATGGGGTTATGTTGCATTATTGTATCACGCTTTTACTTCCTTGGTCTTTACCTTGTGTTACACTCCGTTTTTCTAGGGGATTGGAATGGGTCTTGAGGTGATGATGGATGGGTTCGAGAGCTGACAATATTGGGTGGGTATGTATGTATGTTCATGGTGGAGTTGTGAGTGATGGGGTGGGGTGAAGGGCTGAGATGGTTTGTGTCACTGGCGATACTTTGATCCTGGATCGTACGTTTCTACCTATAGGATTTTTCATAGGATGAGGGGTTCCACGAGGGATTTGCATCGGGCATTACTTCCTGCATTGGTCTTTGCAGAAAGATTACGAATTTTCTGTCTAAGGTTGTACAATACTCAGTTCCCCGTTGGGCGAAGTGCACAAAGTACACAGAGTATGCCTTAGCACGGAGTTGCATTCTTATGCTATGGACTTGTGAGGGGGGGTTAAATATGGATATTTCCCATGGACAAAATGGGGGAATGGGTGTGTCGGTACAATCATATGATCGTACATAGGTGCCGTACGAGCTGTACGGGTTGGACTACGTACCAAGTAGTACCGCAACATCCTCTACATAAGAGATCCACCTTAGCATAGTTTTATAGGAATCAAGAATCGTCATACACATACACAGCATCAAGTACTTTACACTCTGAAGCATCATCAGGTTGATACCAACAGGATGATAAAGGGTTTGAGGAGAATCTTGTGAACAATCCGACAAAGAAAAAGAATCATTCGATTCCAAGATACCGAGATTATTTTACTGGAAAGCTTCAGGTGAATTTTAAGAAAACCCATAGGTTATATCAGGAGCCTTCACACAAGGAGAATACCACCTCGACATACCAATCAGAACCAACATCTCAACCGACATCTCAACCACAAGTTAAACCACAAACAACAACCATGTCGGCCAAATCCTCTCCAACCCAACCCCTCTGGACCTCCGACACCTCCAAAACCAATCCAACAATTATCTCCGACATCGAGTCCGCAACTCACAGCATTCAATCAATCTTCCGTGATCTCAAATCCATCACCCCCGAAGATGCAAACACGCTCATCCAACTCTTTTCCTCGGAAATCAAAGGGGTTCAGAATGACAACACGCTTCTCCTAGAAAAAACCGTACAATTACTCTCATCTCAACCCGAAACTTCAAAGATTGGGAAAGGTTTGACGGCGAGTTTTGTGAATACGCTTTGGGATGCCTTGCCGCACCCGCCAATGAGGAGTTTGGATAAGAAGTATAGGTATAGGGATGCGGATGGGGGGAATAATAATATTCGGATGCCGGAACTTGGGAGGGCGGGAACGGCTTATGCGAAGAGCGTTAAGGCTGAGAGAATGGCGAAGAAGAATTTGCCTGATCCGGGAGAGCTTTTTGATGGGTTGATGAGGAGGGGAGATGGGGAGAATGGAAAGGAAGGGTTTAAGGGTAGTCAGACGGGTATTAGTAGTCAGTTGTTTTATTTGGCTACGATTATTATTCATGATCTCTTTCTCACGGTAGGTTTTCTTGTGTTATTTTTGAGGTTTTAATTCCTGTGGTCGATGATGGCATTTTTTTTCATGGATTTGTCGAAGAGGCTAATCATGCGGAACAGGATCATGATGATATGACGAAATCAAAGACGAGTAGCTATTTGGATCTAGCTCCTCTCTATGGTTGTAATCAAGAAGAACAAAACGTGGTTCGAGCATTCGAAGATGGCAAACTCAAACCGGACTGTTTTTCTTCGAAGAGAATCTTGGGATTTCCTCCTGGCGTTGGAGTTTTCTTAATCATGTTCAACAGATTCCATAACTATGTGGTTGGGATGCTTGCTCAGTTAGTATTGCCTTGGTGTTTTTGAACCTCTTCACAAAGCCAGAGTTAACCATTCTGAACTTAGAATCAACGATAATAACCGCTTCACGAAACCCAAATCAGATGCGGAAAAATCTGCATTTGATAAATATGATAATGATCTGTTTCAAACTGGTAGACTTATCACTTGTGGTTTATACATCAATATCGTCTTGAAAGATTATGTTCGAACGATCCTAAATCTCAATCGCACGACTTCGAAATGGGATTTAGATCCGAGAGTTGAGGAGACGAAGAATCTTTTGAATAAGCCTGCTGCTGAGGGCGTTGGGAATCAGGTCTCTGCTGAATTTAATTTGAGTACGCTCCATACGCTTTCCTTGAGAAATCTATAAATATAGAGAACTGACAAGATCAAGTCTACCGCTGGCACTCCGCCATCTCCCAAAGGGACGAAAAATGGACCGAAGAAGAATACGCTAGACTCTTCCCCAACAAAAACCCCTCGGATGTCACGCTCCCCGAACTTCTCAGAGCTCTCCATAAATTGGAAGCAGAGCTTCCTACCGATCCTTCTCAACGCCCCTTCGCAGATCTTACTCGTCTATCTAATGGATCGTATGATGACGAATCCCTCGTATCAATTTTCCAATCCTCAGTAGAAGACCTCTCCGGTGCTTTCGGTGCCTCTAACGTCCCACCTATCATGCGCTCCATCGAAATTCTCTCCATTATTCAGAGCCGTTCTTGGAATATGTGCACGCTGAATGAATTTCGCTCGTTCGTAGGATTGACACCTCATCAATCGTTTGCGGATATAAACCCGGATCCGATCATCGCGAAAAGACTAAAGGAATTCTATGGGAGTCCCGATGACGTGGAATTTTACCCGGGTGTGGTGGTTGAGAAAATAAAACCGCCCATGGTGCCAGGCAGTGGGTTGTGTACGGGGTATAGTATCAGCTATAGTATTTTGAGTGATGCGGTGGGGTTGGTTAGGGGGGATAGGTTTTACACTACGGATTATACACCAGATAGTCTGACAAATTGGGGGTTCGTTTCCTTCGTCCCTTTTCCCTTACTCCTTTCCTTACATGCCCCCCCAATATTGAAACAATCACTAACATAGCCAACTAGATACAACGAAGTGCAATTTGACACGGATATCGATGATGGCGCTGTACTTTACAAACTAGTCCTCCGAGCTTTCCCAAACTATTTTCAGGGCAATTCTATCTACGCACATTTTCCGTTTGTAACACCTCAAGTTAATCTCGAGATCCAAAAGAGCTTGGGGAGAGAGAGCTTGTATAGTTGGGAGGTACCGAAGAAGAAGGCAGAGATGTTGAACGTGGAAAGTTGGGAGGAATGTAAGGGGATTTTGGAGGATTCGGTTAACTGGAAGGCTTGTTGACCCCTTTCATTTCTTCATGATGACGTTATTAACTTTCTTGGAAGAAAGGTTGCTGATTATTTGTGGAATAGGTAACATGGGGTCCAGCAATTTCTCTCCTAACTTCACACACATCATCATCCAGCCTTGCAAAACCCAACACCCCACAACCTATCCCCCCTTTCTGTCTTGCAGGCGACGCAGCCCCAAATGCTACTTCTCGTTCTCTCGTAACATCCTCTTTCTATGATCTTCCCACCGATCATGGTCACAAAAATGATAAAGAGTTTCCTGATTGGTCATCTGCCATCAACCAATTCTACACCGACAACACGGCCGATTTGTTTGAGAAACATAAGGTGCTCATTCCAACCATTACTACTTCTAACAATGCCAATGGAAACGGAAATGCTAATGGGAACGCACACGCTAATGGGAATGGAAATGGAAATGGAAATGCCACGTACACAAAAAGCTACAGGATTGATCTCGTAAGCGACATCATAAACCGAGTGTTCACCCGTTTCGCCGCCGGCGTCTTCGATATCCCTCTTAAACTCGGGATGGGCAATACAGTCGACGTGAACGTAATCACAGATACCGAAGACGGATACACCGAAGAGCAGTTATACGAGACTCTTTCCATCTGTTTTATATGCATCTTCATGAATCTCGACGTGACGAAATCTTTCGCCGTTGAGCAAGGAGCTCGAGCGGCAGCGAAGAAAGTCGGCGATATTTTGATGGCAAATGCGAAAGCGGGAAAGTTGGGAGAAGCGGTAGAGGGGTTGAAAGGGAAATTGCATAGTTTGTTTCATGATGATAAAACCGAGAGACGGGTGGAAAATGCAGTGGAGAGGGAGAAGGAGAGGTTACGTTTGAAGGGGTATGGGAGGGAAATGGTGGAGAGGTTTGTGGATGGCGGAAAGAAGGTGGGCTGGGGTCTTGAGAGGGTGGTCTGGGAACAGATGTTTGTGCACTCTTTTACTTTTCATATCCTTCCTTTTCTTCACCCGATACCTCTTTTCCATAATCCTATTCCCATCCATCAAAATATGTTGCTAATTCGGCTCGCACAGTCTTCCAACCTCAACAGCAGGGGTGGCAAATCAATCACAGCTCCTCTCCCAAGTCCTAGACTACTACCTTAGTGATGCCGGAAAATCACACCTCCCACAACTTTATACTCTTGCGCATGAGAGCACCAAGGAAGCTGATGATTTGTTATTACGCTAGTATGTTTTCTTCCCCGTTTCGTCCCTTTCCCTTTCCATCTTCCTATCCACAAACAAAGAAATAAAACTAACACCCACCCCAAAGTTTCCTCGAAGCAGCCAGAATTCACGGTTCCGTCGCGGTCTTCAGAATCTACGACCCACCCCAAAGCAGGACGGAAACCAGCACACCAACAGCCATTACACCCCCCAAACCAACCCCAGGAACCATCGCTCTCCTCAACCTCCCATCAGCTCACCTGGACGCCAAAATGTTCCCCTCGCCGCAGGACGTAGATCTCGAGAGGCGCATGGAGAGTTACTTGATGTTTGGGTGGGGGAGACATAGTTGCATTGGGAGAGACGCGGGGTTGGCGGGCATGGTGAGGGTATTTAAGAGTATTGTTGGCCTTGGGAACTTGAGATTCGAGGCGGGCATGAAGACGGTCGAGACCGAGGTGGGGATGGGGTATCTGGATGGGGAGTGGGGGGCTGTGGGACCGTTTCCGACGGGGTTGAGGGTTGTGTGGGATGAGTAGGGAAGTTGTAACTTGTGAGCTGGATGGGGGAATGGGGGTTTTACTGTTTTTTTTTTGTTTTTTTATGAGATCACTCTTTTTTTTTTGGATACGGTGGGATTTTGGGACTCGGTGACGGGATATAATATGTTAGTTATTATTTAGCAATCTCGATCCTGCAAATTCACCATTCCCAAAAGCGCATCATTCCTCTCTCTCAACGGAATTTCTAATGTCGTACTATTCTATAACATTATATGATACCACTCCATCGAATTTCAGTATGCCTGAAGTTTTTGCTTTTTTTTTGTTTGGCTCTATTTTCAGAGGGAGGGCTTGTTTGTGTCTGTCTTCTGGAGAACTGTTTTTTTCTTCCTGATTTCGAGGGGTTGTGTATGGGCGTGGAGTTTCGTTTCGAGCGAGTTGGAGGAAAGAATGAGATAGTATGGGATGTGTGATTTGCGTGGTTCTTTGCGCGGATGTTGGGATGAGAGGGGATGAGAGGGGAGAATATGGTTAAAGTGAAGAGGGGATACATACCTACTACCTTTGGTTGTGAGTGGAATGATAGAATAATAGACATAGAAATT
This sequence comes from Ciborinia camelliae, assembly GCA_025890175.1. Lineage (NCBI taxonomy): Eukaryota > Fungi > Ascomycota > Leotiomycetes > Helotiales > Sclerotiniaceae > Ciborinia > Ciborinia camelliae. Next base: position 1,079,378 of record JANPYM010000004.1, read on the forward strand.
AGATACCAGGCAGGAAGTGAGAGGTGGGACGAATTCGTAGATGTTATACATATTATATATAAATTAGGTACCTATATATACATTATATACAGTGATAAAACACCTATTGAACGCCTGTCCTCTAAGTAAAAAACGCCACTCAAAACTACCTAATTACCGCCAAATACATGTACTTTTTGATTGCCCCCATTCATGACTCATTAGACGTTACTCATAAAGACCCCGATCCCAATTTTTTGTTCCCTCCGTATCCAGATAGCCCCCCATTTTTAAAATATAACATTCCATTTCCATCCCCCACCGTATCCCCTTGCACATGCCATTGCAAGCGCACTAGCACCATAACATAAACCAGTGAATAAAATCAACCCCCAATATGCACCATCGCAAGCCTCAATCAAGGCTCCAGCAAGCGGAACACCAGTTAAACAGCCAATGCTGACTACTGAATAACAAGTCGCATAATATCGACCATAATCTTTGGTTTCGCATAATTGGCCTACGCAAACAGGCGTTAAACCGACGTTGCAACCACTTGCGAAGCCAATCCCTATGGCGGAGCAAATCAAACCCGGGTAAGTGTTTCCAAAAGGAAGCCAGATGGCGAAGCAGGCAAAGACAGTAAGAGATAGTGCTATAATAATGGTATTGAATCGACCAAGTTTATCGGAAAGTAAACCTGGCAAGAAACGACCAAAAACAGATGCAGCAGACATAATGGGTAGAGATTGATAGGAGATGGCCGTAGGGAATCCTTGATAGAGAGCGTAAGATGTGATATAGGTGACTGGGAGGAAGAATGCCCATTCAAGAAGGTAAACGCCTAGTACAGTGAAGGCGAATGCCGGCTTTTTGAAGATTTTAACATCTGGGTGAGGGCTTTGAGCCGTTTGTGAACGAGGAAGACGAGGTTTAATAAGGACATTGGCTATAACGGTGACGAAAACGAAGATAAATCCCATTACTCGCATTGTCCAAGAGAACTGAATATGAATCGCTTAGTAATGAACTGTGCAACATAGTGAAGTTTGGGGAGAGGGCATGCTTACACCAATCTTTGGGATGAGGTTTTCCATGAGAAGTGGAAATACCACCCCTCCAACTGCGCCTCCAGTAGCTGCGATACCTGTTGCATTTCCACGCTTCTTATTGAACCAGTGACCAATGACTGCAACTGACGGCGTAAAGGTGAGCGAACTGGCAAAACCACCAAGTATGCTGAATACAACAATCCACTGCCAGTACTCTTGGAATCATTAGCTTTTTTATGTATTCTTTGGGGGTGTGTTTGACAACTTACCAGTACACTCTCCAAATAGAAAGACTGAAAGAACGAGTAAAATGCTTCCCGGTAGGACCAAATATCTTGGTCCATAGACATCAAATGCAGGTCCAATATAAATGCCACCGATGAACAAAATGAATGAATAAAGGGAGAAGATCCATCCAATTTGCGAATCAGAATATGATGCCAACTGGTTCGTAGCCAGGTAGGCTTGAAATGAACCTGTGGAATTCATAATACCGAAACTGCAAAACATGCCACACCATGATCCAAAGACCACTAGCCAAGCTTGCAATCCACCCTCGGGGTAGTTATATTCATCATCAGAATCCGAATCGGAAGACTCATCTGCAAGTGGATTGGGAATTGGAGTACAGGTAATGATGATCTCTTTCTCCTTCTCTTTCTCTTGTCCTAGAGCTCTAACTATAGAGTCCTCATTGAAATTCTGTTCGAGATCACCTCTTGAAGGGAATTTGGCCTCCGAGTAGTCCATGGTATGCTGAGTGCCGAGGGAGACTTCCTGTGTGCTTTCGACGTGGATGTGATGTGTTGAGGTAAAATTAAAAGGAATAACCACTTGATATATGATACATGCGCCAGGGTAACTCAGGTTGAGTGAGACTCTCTCCTGGTTGTCAATGCCCAATGCTACGATACAGCTTAACTGAACATCAACCCCTTGCAAATCTAGCCCTCCTTCCCAGAGCCGATAGCAAATATACTCTCAGAGCGTGATCACTATAAAGCTCCATATTGCACACACTAATGGCTTGAAAATGCTAGCTCGTGAGTCGTGAAAGCAACATACTCGAAGAAACTTGCCAAACTCAAAATCTGGAACATCATCCGCAGTTCCTAGGCATTGCTTCGAACGCTCTGGAGCACGAGGTTGGGCTTATGTTCCTCGTGATACCCAAAATAGTGAAAACATTAGATGAAATTGCGTTAAAGAGAAGAAAAAATTTGAAGAAAAAGAAGAAAAAAACGAAATGATTCTCCACCATTGCGGTCAGCGGGGAAGGTTAATAGCTCACCGTGAGCCTGTCCTGGTAGTCTTGTTGGGCCTTTATGGGGCGGGAGAGGTTACCAATTCGGATAATCAATGCGCATTTCAATAAACAATATGGAGATCGTTTCATTTCAACGGTACCGATTGGGTTCTTGGATTCTTGGATTGTATCCATTTTCTTATTATACACCTAGAGAAAGTTAACAATCCGATGTGAAAATACTTAATGGTACTTGGACTGATGTTTCGGAGGTAACAAATATGTTGTTGTCGTTGTCGTTGGTGTTGGTGTTTTTGTTTTTGTTTGAGGGAGAAAATAAAAAAGATTGAGAATGAGAATGATTTGGCGATACCCGCGAACTCTAAGTAACCTTGAACCCTAAAAGTAGAACCTATAGTGGAATTAATTCTCGGCGGAAGTTTCTCCGGATTGTCTTTCATCTCCATCTCTATCTCTATCTCTAATCTCCATCTCCATCCCGTCGCTGGCATCTCTAATCATTTCTCCATTGATCTTCATCCTCATCTTCATTTGAATTTTGGATGGAAATTTATCGACATACCCATCATCCATCCTATGATTCCTATGCTTCCTATGCTTCCTATGCTTCCTATGCTTCCTATGATTCCTCTCCCATCCCCCCCTACATGATGATTGCCCAAGCTTCATTTTCCTTAAATCTCAATGTCTCATATTCTCATATATGATATGCCTCCCTAAGTTATAACAACGTGTCCAGTGTCCACTGTCTATAAAATCAATCAGCACAACCGAGGAAGAGCTTTTTTCCCATGCAGACTGCAGTCCATCATCCATCATCCAGACTCCATTCTCCAGTAGTAGGACATGCATCATGCATCATGCACCATACATGCATGCCCCCCTCAAGTGATTTGTTCTAGAATGGCCAGATATTAATCCCTCTATTGGGCTAGAAGTCTTGGGAAGCGCTTAAAAGTTTAAGACGGATCGGGGTCGTGCACAAGCCGTTCTTGGTTGTGGGGATAATCATGATAATGATAATAATGATAATAATAATAATGGTAAGTGGTAACATTATCATACATTGCTTATTATTATTGAACGGTGAATCATTGAACCACGGTTGAAACTTGAAAGTTTACTGTCAACGTATGTCCACTTAGCTCTGGGCACGATCGGTGTGGAATAGTTAGAACTTGGGTACTACTACTGTACGGAGTAGGAGTAGTACTTACTGTGTGTCCGTGTGGAAAAGGCAAAAAAGTATAAAAAAAAACCAAAAAGCCAAAAAGTTTCCAGTTCTCAATTATAAATTTATAAAATAGGGGTATGTACCTACAGGTTACTACCTACTAACTACTACCTACCTACAGGCTACAACAGCACCGGTTATTATTTGCTTCGGGGCTCATTTATTCTGTAGTGGAGCCCTGTGGAGGCCTTGGCTAAGTTTGCTCCCGCATTACAATTTACTTACTTTACCAGTGTACAGAGTAAGCTTAAAATTATTGTCGGCCCCAGTGGAGAACTTTTTTTTTTCTCCCAGTAGTGGATTATTCTGGAACTTCTTCCCAAGTGACCAGACGGCAGGGCCGCGCAGGCAAGTCAACAAGTCAACCTGCCAACCTGTCAACCTGTCAAACTGCCAACCTGTCAAGTTTCAACCTTACCTTACCTTGAGGGAAATCCGCAAGAGCAACCCTTCCCCTATCGTTATTCGCTACAATTGCGTATAGCAGACTAGTGTCTAGTCAATCTCCAATTCAACGGTCCATTATTTCAACTTCCAGAAGACAACACCCAGCAACGGATCCACAGCTTCCAAAGTTCTCTTGCATATCTAAATATACACAGAGTACTGTACTAAAGATTGGGCCAAGAAAAGCTGAAGATTCGGGCTATTTACGGAAGTAGTCCGTCCGTCCATCCAAGACTCTGAACTCTTTGAAAATGGATTGAGTATTTCGAAATCAGATTTTGAGATGTGGTGTTGTCAATTATCCAGTACGTGGCTTTGAGCTATCAATAAAGATGATTTGTGTTGTATACTTTAAAAACCTCAAGGCCATAAGCAGGGCAACGGGCGCCAGAACCATATGACAGTTTTCGCCTGACACTCATTACAGTGTGTATTGCATGCAATATATTAGATAGGGAGTCGCGAATTCCCAGAATATTGGATCTTCAAAATTTCGATAATGTATCTACCTACAAGTGCGGCCAACCGGTATGTGTGTATCGGGGGGGGGGCAAGGAACAGTCACAATCGGCCGAGTATAGACTTATATTAACAATCGAATAAACCGGCTCTGTGAGGGCTATTATCATGATAGGAAACGAGGAAATGTATATCCAGTTCCTGCTCATCTCATCTCTATATTTACGAATTTTTCACAATATTTATTCATCTACTCCAATAACCATAGCAAGTCAAGCAAACCTTGAAGAGTACGCCCACCATCGAGCGAATTTAGTAGCCGGTGAGAAGAAGTACAGAGGGGTAAGTCATTCCATATATGTTTTATAGCCCAACTTCGATAGACTGGCTGACTTTGTAGATTATGAATTTGGCGAATCTCTTTCACCTATTTCTCGAGCCGCCAGTGCGATCGTTCCTTAGATTGAACGTTTTCACGGGAGGTTCTTTTTAATATTGCAACATACAGAAACTTACACCCGGAATCTTGTTTTCTCCACATCAAAGAATCTACAGCAAGGACTGCTCTACTTGAGATTGTTAAAAGAATTGCCAAAGGGGGCGATCCTGTACGCACACAACGCTGCCTGTGTGTCGATTGATTTCATTATTGATAAAATGGTCGAGACATCTGGGATGTACATCAGTGCTTCAAACCCTTGGACTCGTGGGATGTCAAACGCGAGAAGAAAATAAAAAATAAAATTTGTATACCATCCTTCTCAATCTCATGCAACCAGAAGCGCAGTAAAAGTCCTTTGGGACCATGGTTATGAGCCCGATTCACTCGTGCCAATGTCTCTCGCTGCGTCAACATTTCATTTCGAAGATTGGCGCAAGCCACCTGAAGAAACGGCCCGGATAGGTAAAGGGAGGTTTGCTGTGTGGCTAAAGCGTCGATCCATACCTAGATCAAGATGCCCAACATGGGAATACAAGTGGAAGTAAGTATCAACGAGGCTTGGGATACATTACAGGTTGAGATGAGGCTGGTGAATACGATGATTCATAATGAACCAATATTTCGTCCATTCCTTCGACGGCTATTCGAAGGATTGTATGAGGATAATGTTAAGTGGATGGCGATCAGGAAGAGTTGAAGGGAAGTGATACAGATTCTGGGGAGTTGGGAAATGGCAAGGGTGACATCGGAGGACATAGAAAAAGTTTTCACAAATGATGAAAAATCAAGGAAAAGAACGATGAAGGAGGATAAGAGTCCTCTGGGTGGGCTTGAGCCTCAACCTTAGAAAGATGAAGACATCCAAACTGGTGAGTTCTTATTCCTCATATCCTGAGACAAAAGCTAACCGTCTCAAATAGATATGGAAAACCGCATGGATGTCAAAGAACGCTATCCCGATCTGATCTCGGGGGATGATCGTGTGGGCCAAGAAGAACTCGGTCATACGCTTGTGGATCTTACGTCCATCCTGCTTTGGTTCCCGCAAGGAACAATGCAAACTCCGCAACTTGAACATTCCACTCTTTTTTGCATGCAGGAGAATGCTTGGGTGCTGGTGCTGGTGATGTAAATGATCATGAGCTTTGGCAAGGACTACCAGAATCCCATTTATATTCCCGAAACCCTAAGCTTTGCGGCAACGTAGCAATGTGCTTCTTCTCAGCACTTGAGGTATCGTTCACGGATATTCATTTCCTAAACATCCATTGCTCGAAGAGCGTTTCAAGAAACATCAAATTTTGGTTGAGCTTTGTCCAATCTTGGGATGGATCATGTGTGTCAAGCGCTCCATGCATCAAGGAGACCCAAACAGAATCCTACCCAAGAAAATAGAACAGAGATACTATGCACGAGCCGCGCTATTCATATTTTGTTACACTATTCGCTCCCCCGTTTTCTTTTACCTCTTTTGACAATTTGATATGGTAAATTTCCACAATACAACGCATATCTCTTCATTGTAGTGATTTTGTGTATATCAAATGCTTGATGCAGTGCATAGAAACGTTGGTTGGGTGATATTGCGAGGAGTAAAATGGTGAAAGTTTATAGCTGCAAGATTAGGAAATGTGCGAAGAGATTAAAATCAATATTATCAGGCCTTACCTATGTCTAGAATATCAGAAGTTCCATAACAGGAGGAATTATTAAGTACCTATCATCTGTACCGATATTTCATTGCTTAAATACTCGCATCAGAAGTAGCTGTCCCTGCACGACAAAACTCTCAGGTGTTACCCTCTCTTTCAGATGCAGAATGTAAAAGATTGGATGGAAGAAGAAGAGCGAAGTGCTCAAATGGCGTGGGATCGTGACGAGGCCAAAAAGATACCACCTAAATTCTGGGGGTATAGTTATAGACTTGGAAAGCTCCGTCCTATGCGCGAGGTATCTCTAGAGCTATTTCGTCCGCAACGCCGTCGGCCTCGGGATGTCGGCCTCGGGATCCTTTTATCAACAATGGTCGTTTCACATACACCGAAGAGGATGGGTGGTAGTGTCATGCCACATGGGATTAGCTTCGATGGTCTTGTGCCTAGGATTTGTCTATACCCTGGAGTCGAGGATGATATTCTATAGAATAGTTCATAGGCATTTAATGAACAATTGATGGAGGAGTTATTAAAATAACGCGAAAGAATATTTTGTCATAGTATAATTCATGGGGGGCTCCATAACGATTGGCAAGACAACTACCATACATTATATAGTTCACTACAAGTCAGCTAAATACATCAAACCCGTCCCTTCCGCACAGCCAATATACTCTGCATCCAAATCTTTCGACTTCAAAACACACAACTCCACAAACAAAACCGCCTTCCCCTTTTCCAATTCACCCCCAGGACCATAAAGACTCATAACCGTCTTCCTCAACTCCACATGTCCCTTATGCGAGCGTCCGGCTTGCTCAAAGTGCGCCAGATCCAAGAAATAAGCAAGTTGATTCGCCTCCGCAATCGCATTAGTATCGAGCTCTAAATCAGCACTTGGATCGAATTTCTCATTTACGATTTCTGGTGTGGGGTTCTCCTGCCCAATATGTGTGGTAAAGGCTACCACGCCGTTTTTGTTGCGTGCTGTTGCGAGATGAGATATCCAGGATTGGGCGTGTGGATTTATTTGCTTGAGCCAGGCTTCGGTTTCGGCTGGGGGGATATGTGGTTGTCTTTGGCCTTCGCGGACAAAAATTAGATTCTCGGGGGGATTTGAGATTGTGACTCTCCCTAATTTTATTTTAGCACTACGAGTACTGGGTATATCGATGATTTTCCTGGTTTCGTTAGGTTTTGCTTTGGTGGGAGTGACATAAGGTGATGTAAAAGTATCCGAGGGATCAGTATGGGAATCTGGTGTCTCGGAGAGTCGATGACGGTATACGCCCCAGTATCCTTCATCGTCACTTTGTTTTAATGGAAGGAGGGTCCCCATTGCAGATGCCACGGGTTGGCTAGAGGCGAACGTGAAGCGGGATTTGGGGACTGTCATTACTTCGCGCCAAACGCCTGCGTCGGCAGGGAGGGAGGCCCAAAATTCTTTCACTGGAGATGACCCTTTCCATGATTCATAGGAGGTGGATGACAACCAGTATGCGACGAAAGTTGTGGATTTGGGGCCCTGGCGTGGGAGTCCGTGACTTTCGTCTTGGAGATGATCAACGCGGTTGGCGGACGAGGAGAGAAGTTTATAGAGAGTGGATATAGAAGTGGCTTTCTCAGGGGTAAGTTCTTCGTGTTGCACGCCGAAGATACCATAGGTGAAGACGTAGTCTTTCCCGTCCATATCAACCAAGAAAACCATGATAGGCGATGGTTATAATGTTGATGGTAGTAGATAGTGGGAATTTCACTTTTGTCTCTGAATATGCGTAGCAGGTCCTAGCTTTTGAACATGGAAAAATAGTCCTAATATGAAAGTAGTATCAATGGAGGGGTTCGAATACCTTTATAGGTATTATCGCACAATGGTTTGTGGATTCTCTAATGTCCGCATGGCATGACAGTAAGATTGATCTCATTTTCATGTTGCTGATGTCATACCAGCATGATATGAATGAGCCATAGCCTGCCTAGTAACCCTGGTGGTGTTATTATACGTGCAGTAAGACTGCGTGCGGGCTCTTTAATAATGGGATCTAAGTTCAGCAATAGGCTAATGAGATTGTAAGAGAAGAAGAGTTGATTCATGAAGCCACTTGACTCAAAGGATGTTCTCGTTGTCGCTATTATTTCTTTGTTCATATACAAATAGGTATACTTATTGTACCTAAGGTAGGTATTCATATTTGGTAGCGGTAGTAGGAATTGCTATTTTCTCCACACATTACCACGTTTTAGGTTAAGGTTACTGTAGCTGAAAGCTCGGACCACACCTATTTCAATATAATGGAATGCTCATGCTCAGTAATGCCAAGAGGTAATTCATCAATGATTTTAGGTATAAGGGCAGGGCAGAGTTGATGGAGCTTGAGCTTATTAATTAGTCGCGGAAACATTTCCACTACTGCAGATTTCTTCACTCGTCAACACTGAATAGTCGATGCCTCCTGGCAGGGCAGTCATATCATGCCATGCATAGCCTTTCATACTAACCGCGATTAGTGCCAAGGCCAAAGACCAACATGTGCTCTATGTGGAAAGACGTGCTATTATCCCCCTGAGCTTTCACGAACGTATGTTCTCAGTTGAGAGGTCAAAAGCCCAAGCTCAACTCGGGTTCACAGACGCAAGAATTATGACGATGATTGTATCCGCAACCTTGAAGATAAACTTAAGGCTTTGGGGGCTCAGTTAACAACGCATCGAAACTGGGTGTCTCAATCTCAGCACAACGAGGAGCATATGAGCCACGAAGTTTTGCCTGCACCTGCACATGCCAGTACTGACTACACGAACTCTCTTGCTGATGAGCCTGAAGTCATTACTTCGGGCAAGGAAGAGGAAATCAATGATTCGCGCTCGAGGTTGCTATGGAGGAGCTTGTTTCGTTGATATTGACTATGGATATCGAGGAGAAAGGTGAACCGCCATTTACCATTCCGTCAGGCAAGGATAAGTACTCCTTGAGACAGAACAAAACGCCAATCAGCAACTTAAATTTCGATATCAAATGTCATGTTGTAAACTCAAACGAGGATGAGTACCACCCAGAAACACGTCGGCATATAGTCGAATGTTTTATGACTACATTCAATATGTACCATCAATTTGTAGAACAAGCAAAGTTACCATCCGTTCTATCGGAGACCATGTTCTCAACGGAGTTGGATTTGGGGTTTCGGAACCATGCCATACTCTCCGTGGGTGCCTTTCTTTCTCAAAAATCAGGTTCCAAAGAATTGAGTAGCCATCATGCAATATCTGCCGAGACTATATTATTGAAATGTATACGGGAGTGCTCCAGCGATTTGTTCGTTCAAGGGCTTGCACTATTGTCATGGCGAGAGCTGATGCTTGAGAATAAAATAGCATGGCCTATACTTATATAGGTCGGTATATCCTTCCACTATCTCCGCTCAAACAGCCATTAGTGAATCACTGCAGCTATTGCCACAGGATTAATCCTACATCTTAGACTCCATGTGAGCAACTTGGGACTCGGAAGGCCAGTAGTATTGTCGTAGATGTAGTGGCTCCGACCAACAAGTGAAGCAGATCAAGATCAGAATCAATCCACATTCCCAAGGCAAGAATGGACGAATGTGTCTACTAATATCGGTACAATCCTACCCAATCTTGATATTGGGGAATTAGCAAATGGGCACACGTACACTAGTTTTAACAATGACAGCGGGCCATATGGGATCCAAGTATATTTGAGAACGCACTAGAGCATGTTAATCCCTCAGAACATATTTCATATCAGTCAAGTCTTTAGTGGCTTTTCGACGAAAGCATTGCCGGTTTGTAGTGCAGAAAAGTACTTTAGGAGAGACCAGCAGTAGAATATGAAATTCCTACTTGGTAATTTGTCTGACAATGCGTTATTCACCATAATCTTCACCATAATCTAGACACCTAGGCTTATGTCAAGTCACACGAGCAGTCACACGAGCAGATGAATATTCAGCGGAATAAGCACCGCTATACATCAAGCCACCATCTTATCAGTCTTATCAATTGGCGGGTATCTTATCCGCATCCCTGATAATAGCTCCCTTCTTGATTGTATGCGGCGAAATGGAAAGCTATGACCGGGGAAGTTGAACTTATCTAGCTAACCTAGGTCTTGGAACACAAGATTGAATTATCTGGCAGTACTTATTACTATCTAGTCACGATGACGGAATTCTGAAATACTTTAAGATCCGTCCTTTGAATACCGGTACATAGGTAAGGACAACAACTCGTAAGATCACATTATACAACCAACCTCTTTAACCATCATTCATCTCGAGATCATATTAGTGAAAATATGACCAGCTCAACGTCCTCAAAATATCGCGTTGCTGTTACTCAGCACGAGCCAGAATGGTTTGACCTACAGAAATCGGTGGAAAAAACATGCCGTATTATCACAGAGGCTGCTGAGAATGGTGCCCAACTCGTTACATTTGCGGAAGCATTTATTCCTGGCTATCCAGCGTGGATATGGTGAGAACCCCCGAACTTCAAAATCACATTTGTGAAGCTAATTGGATTGTAGGACTCGTCCAGTCGATCCAGTCCTCTCTACCATTTACATCAAAAATTCCCTAGTCATCGATTCTGATGAGATGAGGACCATTCAAAATTGTGCCGCCAAGCATGGAATTGTCGTCTCTCTCGGATTCTCCGAAAACGACCATAACTCGTTATATATTGCGCAAGCTATCATTGACGGAGATGGGACGATAGTCATGAAGAGAAGAAAGCTTAAGGCTACACATATGGAGCGTACCATATTTGGAGATGCTTCCGGGGATAGTCTTATGAATGTTGCGTCGACTCGTGTTGGAAAGGTTGGAACCTTGGCTTGTTGGGAACATTGCCAGCCGCTGCTAAAATACCATACTTTACATCAACGAGAACAAATCCATTGCTCAGCGTGGCCGCCAATTATCAATCATACTGGTGGGCCTGAGCTATGGTCCATGTCCAGAGAAGGTAAGGAAGTATTCTTTTAATACGTTCAGACAAAGTGTAGCTAACTTGCACACATTGTTCAGGATGTCAAAGTCTTTCCCAAGTATATGCGATAGAGTCCCAGACATTTGTTCTGCACGCCACGACGGTCATCACAGAAAAGGGAGTCGGCGCAAACTCTACAGAAAGAGGGATATTAATGTCAGCACCAGGTGGTGGGGCGTCGGTTATAATCGGGCCTGATGGTCGGGTCATGTCGAAACCTCTTGATTCTACAACTGAGGGGATTATCTATGGAGATATTGATCTAGATCAAGCCATATTCGCACGCAGTTTCTTGGATATCTGTGGACACTACAGCAGGCCAGATCTTTTGTGGCTTGGCTGTGATACCCGTGGACGCAAACTAAGAGTTGACGAGAATTTGGAAACGAAAAACGCATGTTTGACGGAGTAGATAATTTATCCCTTTCACACTCAGGAGAAAAGTCTTTCAGACTTGAAAATCAACGCATACATCATTATCAACTGAAAAGATTTCTTTTTTCAGCTTCAAATACAACCCAAAATGGCAATCGATATTGTGGCTAAAGTGTAGCATTTGGAAATTCAATTAATAAATCCAATTCAATCTAAGAAAATCCATACCTCATTCATTCTAGATCTCGATTTTTCTCCACTCACACCAATATTTGAAAGCTCTATTGGAAGCCTCAAAAAAATGTTCCTCTTGAGTGTGGAAGGGATTTGAATGGTTAGCCAATTTTCAGGTACAGATAAATATCAACTGTGATAAACAATTGAGAAGCTATGAACTTTTTGCGGCAGAATTTTCGAAATGATAACTTCTTATGCAGACGGTGAAATATACATCCAGACTTCCTTTGTATTGGCCGAATTTCTATTCTATCTCATCACTTCTTACTAGAGTATATCATAAAGCTCCGCCAAAGTGGTCTCAAACAGGATCTTAACAAGGTCTTATCTAATAACCGAAATTTGTAAGGGGGGCATGTTAAAGCTAAGGCTAAGCGACCTCGAGAATTGCGGAGTCCGTCTCAAGCCCCTCAATGACACAATCTTCGTCTCGGAAATTTCGGTTAATTTTACAAGTTGAGATGATTAACGTTACAAGTTAATCTTTATGAGATATTCTGGGGTGACAATTCGATAGATCTAGATTAGTTAGGTATTATGACGCTGAAGTTGGGTGATGAAGCTTGTGAAGCTTGTGAGGGGCGCCTAAAGTTACGAGAGTCATCTTTCTAGGAGAATGCACATTTAGATTTCAAATACTGTGATGCAGCTGCTCGGTGTGTTTCTTCATTCTCTTCATTCTCCTCATTTCTTATTTCATTAGCTGGCTGGTCTGATATCCTTTATTCACAACACTCTTTTCACTTCTCCCACCTTGTCTTGCCTTACCATCTTTGCAGTCGCTGCCAGTTATATCGTAATTCTTGGTCTTGTACCAAAAATATTCATCAATATCACCATGAAGTTCTCAGCTATTCTCTTCGCTTCTTTGGCCATATATGCTTCCGTGTCGGCTACTCCAATGGCAAAGCATGGGCACAAAGGCCAGAAATCCGCTGGTGGCTTTGCAACTACAGCTGTAGCTGCCGCAGCTACAACGGGGGCCATGACAGCGATGGGCTCTACGGCAGCATCGGGCTCAACCATTGTGATGAAAGAAGTTGGTGGCATCCCAGGAAACGAATGTCTCACATTCCGAAATAACGGTAAGCCCCTCTCGCATTCGCCTGGCCCCGAAAGCAAATACAAACTAAGTCCCTAACCCAGGCGAAATCGTCGATGCAGCCTGCGTCGACACATCCGCTGATCGCCAAGTAACTCCCACCGCCATCAACGGACTATCAGTCCTCCTAGTCCAGCGTACCTTCACGGCGGATTTCCGCCCCGACCTCGTTAATGCACAAGCATGCATTGGGTTCAACGGGACGGATTATCTGGCGCAGGATTGTGCGGGCGCAGGGTTCCAGGCCGTGACATTGGTTAATAATCAATTGAAAAGTGGAACGAGTTGTCAAAGTGGTCATGATGGGAAAGCCCAGTTGACGGTTGATACAAATGGAGCGAGTTGTGCTAGTGTTACTACGACGGATGTTACGCCTGCTCCTTCATGAGTAGCGGGGTTGGGTGGAATAAAATGCTTTGGGAGATTGGGGTTGGATACTGTAGTATATAATAAAAGTCTAATATCTATCACCTGATTTTTATCTGTGCTTCTAAGAACGAGTCACTGTCAATTAATATCGAAAGCAAATTTTCTACGACTACTGAGTAGCTTAATTATATATATTATTGGGGAATCAGATCACATGGTTTCCGGTCACGTGATCAGGGATCACGTGGTAAGCTATACCGCATAGGGTATGGGGGAGTAGCATATAAGGGCAGCTGGGCTGCCACCAAATACATACTCCTTAGTCAAATCAATCTACCATAATTCTACCCTAGTACTTCCTTCCTACCGTATTACTGGCCATCCCAGGATATACGATTAATATATATACTATAAAATCTTGTAAAGTCGCTAGTGGAATGCTGAAAATCTAGGGTTTCTTGTTTTTTAAGCCTATAATTCCAGTAGTTGGTTGGCTATAATTTTCAAGATAAGCTTACAATAAGGTTACCAATAGCATATAAATCCTCGGGCTTCTCCATGACGGTCGAAATCCAGTTGATATTTCTTCTGAGCTCTCAGCTCTCAGCTCACATCCTTCCTCTACGTTCTCGAGATATCGCCACAAATAAGACCTCGAGGAGTCGAGTCAAGTCGAGTCAGTCGAGGTCAATTGGATATTTCACGAGGCGTCATGCACGAGGTTATCAATTGTACTTGTACAACGCCCACTTCAAGCTATGAGAACTGAGATTTCCAGAATTGGAATGGACAATGGGGTGATATGTTAAAAAGCCCCTTGAACATGGATCAAAATCCCCGACTCCGATGATAAGCTCATCTACCCTACCCGGTATATATTCCTATTCATCATTGGTCACTCGCCTTCCTACCCCCAGCTAATCTCTATATACATCGTGGCTCGTCATATTCTTTGTATATTCCAAGCCAAACCCCTCAGTTTACCGAGATTTCTAATGTATATGAATACTTCCAGAATGCAGATGCTGCTTAATGAAGTCAAGATTCGCGCTACGGAGTGCTCATTCCGCTTCCCCCTTATTTGCTTCTGGGAGAGCCAATAACCAACATTTGGCCCCACTTCATCCTCACTTGATCCTCACCATCTTAATATAAACGGTTTTTTATCTTTTCGTCTTTCTTTATTATTTGGTTCTTTGGTTCTTTTCGTGATCAATTGTCCATCAAACCCCAAATTCGTAATGTCAACACCAAATTCCTCGGAAACTACTCCGTTACTCAAACCCCCACCTGAACCTCAATCTGAAATTCTCTATCCCAATGGCGATATCTCAGATCCCAACCCTGCCGTTCCAGACGACCCTTCCACACTCTACGTTTGGATACTTATGATTGGACCTTTTCTATCCGCTTTTGTAGCATCCGTTGATTCATCTATGATTGCTACCCTCTCATCCCCCATAACATCCTCCTTCGGGTCACTGTCTCATCTCCCTTGGCTCGCCTCGGCATATTTCATAGCCAATGCTGCAATCCAGCCTTTATCTGGGAAACTTACCGATTTATATGGAAGGCGCAGTGGGCTTGTGCTTGCTAATATCGTGTTTTCATTGGGTAACTATATGTGTGCAAGTGCAAAATCCGAGTGGGTTTTAATAGCCGGGAGAGTGGTAGCCGGGCTAGGTGGAGGTGGAGTCATGGCAGTTACAACTTTTCTACTATCTGATTTGGTGCCATTGCGGGAGAGGGGCATGTGGCAGGGTATTGGGAATATGATATTAGGTGTAGGATCAGGAATTGGAGGTGTATTTGGAGGGTGGATTAATGATACTTTGGATTGGAGAGCTGCATTTTTATTGCAGATTCCTATTACGCTTCTGGCTACGATATGGACTTGGTTCACGATACACATACCTACTGTGGATGACGGGGAGGGAAAATCAAAACTCAAACGAATTGACTATTTGGGTTCTATCAGTTTGTTCACAACGCTCGTCACGTTACTCCTCGGTATGAGTGCCGGAGGTAACACAGTATCTTGGACTAATCCTATTGTCCTAATCAGCCTATCGTTAATATTCCTCATATTTTTCATCATCATCGAACTCAAATATGCCAAAGAACCCATCATCCCCCTTCCTCTCCTATGCGACGTATCCGTCGCCGGTGGCTGTCTCACCAATGCCTTCTCCTCAGCCTCACGCTTCGCAATGATATTCTATCTCCCCATCTTTCTCGAAGCCCAAGGCTATACTGCAACCAAAATCGGACTTCGTCTCATTCCCGGCTCTATCGGCACAGCCATCGCCTCTATGATCGCTGGAATCATCGTGAAAAGCACAGGGAGATTTTATAAACTCGGTGTCGCCTCCCAGCTCATCTATCTTCTCGGCATGGCTTTCATCTGTACATTCACACTACAGACACCTGCATGGCCTCCATATGTATGGTTCTGTGTCATTAATATCGGATATGGAATCACGCTTACAACAACCATCCTCGCGCTTTTATCATCGGTAAAAGCAAAAGATCAAGCTGTTATTACATCCGCGCTCTTTGCATTCCGTAGCACGGGAACGGTATTGGGGATTTCAATTGCAGGACTTACGTTCCAAAATGTGCTGGGAAAATTACTATGGGAGAAACTTGGGGCGATAGATAATGCAGTAGAGCGCATCCAGCAAATTATTGATGATTTTAGGGTGGTTAATGGGCTTGAGGAAGGATTGAAGGAGCTTGCCTTACAAGCTTATATGGGTGCTGCAAGGGCAGTATTCTTTTTGTTGTTGGGATTGGGGGGGTTGGCTCTAGCTGCCACTTTGCTTGTAAGGGACCGTGAATTGTCTCAAAGGATGTCACGATGACTGTCACGATAGTTAGAGAGGGGTTGTACTATCTGGGGTTTTTTTATTTATCAAATTCTTAATACGGCATAGCGATGTGCATTACTGTAATGTTGATTATGAGCCATCCATCATTAAATTCTTGAATTCGTAAATTCTCTGTAAAATATCCTCTGGCAAGTGATCTTTCAGTCCATCCTGTATAGTGATCATGGCAAGAGGAACAAAACTTCTCAGTGCAAAACCGTCAAGCCCCTAATCCCATCCTGCACGATCTACCCATCCATCATCAGTATAAGTGTATTGGCGATGATCGAAAAAGCGCGCCGGTGACAAAAACGGCTGTTTCACAACTTTCCCAAATTGATAAGAGACATCCGATGATTTCTTCGTTGCATCATCAAAATCCCACAGAATTTTCGCCCTTCGTTCTTCCTCTGCTGTCCAAGATTTCGCGTTTGATGACTGCGCGGAGTTTACTGCTTGCGACATTAGTTTTGGGGAAAAGGTTGACGAAATCACACTTACCATTTTCCCCATTCGCATTTCCGACATGCTTGACATACCGTCCAATGATACTTTTTCTAATCTGTTCGCATTTCTCCTCTATTATCTGCTTCACCAGCTCCTGAGTCCTGCCGAGGATCATTCCCTCTTCGAAGCCCGTTCCTACCCAAGTTCCACCAAGATAAGGTTTGAGATAAAGGGCCTGCTCCAATTTCCCTCGTTGATATTTTATATCGAATGCTTTATCATCTGAATCAGCGGATTGGGGGTAAGTCGTAAACACCAAGCCGATATCTGGATACTTCTCTTCCTCAAAGAACTTGGTCCATACTTCCGCCGAAAGTTTGGGGCGGGTTTTGAAGAACCATACATCTTGGCTTCTGGATCCGGATATATTCTCAGTAATGAACAGTGATATGTTCTTTTCGAATTGCTCCTCTGCCGATAGCAGGCCCCATAACCTGGTTCGTTCAGCTTCATTGCGCATTTTCCAAGAAACGTCAAAGCTTTTGCGCTGTCTTTTTACTGTGTCGATTATTTTCCTCACGCGTTCCGATTCCATTTTCGCCTCATATTTCGGGGTATCTCTGGCATACACCGCACTGTCGAAATAAACCCGGAGTCTTTGCTGCATCTCTTCTCGAGTGCCAGTGGGATCCAACCCTCGAAAAGCACAATATGCGCGCCATTTTTTCAAGGTCTCTTTAGGTGGATCGGTCAGTTCTCTTTCGGGGTACCCTGGTTTTGCGATTATTCGGTGACCGAGAGTCCACTTCAATAGGCCACTTTCTTTGTCTGCTTCTCCTTGATACACCAATTCACCTTCCCCATTCCAAGTAAAATCTTTCATGTCCTTATGCACAACTTCTATGGGGTGGATGAAGACTGCGGCAGGATTGGAAATGTATTTGGTTCGGATGTAAACTCCCTTGGGAGGCTTGTCTTTCTTTGCCTTTTGGGGTGTCTGAGGAGTCTTAACTTGCTTTTCTTTGGGTGTGATGGTCTGTGGATTCAGTGTAGTACGGGCTTGGACCGGTAAGAGTGAGGGTTGAGGACTAGATGACGATTCAATTTCATGTTGTGTGGCATTATTTTGCTTCTGTCGTTTCAAAGGTGGTTCTTCTTCTGAGCCTGATTGTTCTTTGTATGAAATGGAAGCTTTCGTAGATTTTCCAATTTGGGTCCACCTTCGGATTGCTGTAGCAGATTTCACATTCGTTGTTTTGCCTCCATTATCTACGCCCTTTTCTTTTGTAACACTTGCAGCAGCATCGTCATCCTTGCGTGGCCTGCCTTTTGTCTTGGGAGCATCTGTAATCGGGCCTGCAGTCAACTTTTCGTTATTTGATTGCTGAGAAGCTGTCCAATCAGACGATTGTTTCTGTCCTTTCTTGGGGGTACAAGATTTTGTAGCGTTCATCGTGCCAGATTAAAATGAGTACATAATCCTAAATAGCTAGCAAAACATGAGTTACAATAGTCCCTACTGAGCTTTATAAGTACAAGGTGAGTGGGAATGTTTAGTATAGTAGAATATTTGGGGTATAACTGCTTTGGGGCTTCAATACTAAGATGTCACATTTCTCAAATGCTCAACAATATTTGAGTGCAGATCACACACAATGGGGAGCAAATCCTGGTTTAGAGCTTCCAGGGCAGGAAGTTCGCAAACTTCTCCTCCACAAAGTAAGACAAAAGAGGGTGACATATGCATGACTTCTACATGAATCCATGTGCATATATATTGAAAATTTAAATCCAAAAAAGGACATGTTATGTTCGGCAAAAACGAGCTTTTTGACATTGGTTGTATCTGTATGTGCATTTTGCATGGTTTTTGCAACCACGCTCAACCTTTTCCATCTCATTCATACTAGGTATATGTAATTGCATATCCATCAATTCTATACTCCCATACAAAAGAAAGCAATATATCGCAATATAACTAACATTGAGGGGGAAAACACTTAGATGCGACTCTCGTATTATCGCACTCCTAAACCTGTATCAAATCATCAATGATCAAAAAGTAGGGCGAAGAAAGATTATGCAATGCATGACTTGCACGATTGCACCTCCGGCAAGAGGTGAAACCAAAGCCCATTGGCTAATCACCAAAGAATTCACGGGTACCGTTATAACTAACCGCCGACCCCACGTCACCCCATGTTGATGTCAACTCGCTAGCTAGTACCGGTCCACCCGGCCCGTTTGCATCCTAGATACCTACTAGGTACTGTAACGAGGTTTAGGTTCTAAGCTAGAAAGGGTATAAAAATTATATGTTAAATGACAACCTTTCGCCTTTCGGGGCATATAGCTGCTTTAGCATGATTAATATACTCTTTTAATCATATTTCTGGTAATTACTGGCCGTATTAGGTACCTAGTAGATAAGCTTGTCAACCGCATTCAACCAAATTTCAAAAATCTAATATTATATTATATTTATATTCTCATGACTTCTTGATGATTCCAAATACTCTGTAGAAATCATGCAAATCATACAATGCGTCAAACATCAATACAAGCAAACAGCATGAATGAATGATCATTTGATCTTTGGTTACACCCCCATGTCATCGCATGCATTTCAATACATTCATTATACATACTAGGTAGTATCATACACCAATCTGGGAAACTTCTTCTTGCATATGCATGCCTACCTGACCAAAGAGGGTTTTCAGAGAACGGCTGCAAAACACTCATCTCATCAGATACCTATAAGGCGCTCACCACGATCGGCGACTCACCTCTTGGGGCCTCAAATTCGCTAGAAACTGCGAATCATTCCTCAGATGACATGGATCCTAATGCGTGAGCCCGATGTAAACTTAACATTGATGCCCGCTCATCCTTATCTTATCTTTTGATGAGTATCCTAGACTCATATTTTCTGGGATTGAAAATGTAGCTTTCCGAAAGAGTCATACGTAGGTAGCAAATTGGCAGGTATATGCGAAGAACTTCTTGCAAACAAAACATTCTGGCAGCGAATATTGACCTAGATACAAAACCGCCGAACTGAGGAAAGCCACGCAGATTTTAGTGGAAAGAGTCAAAAGCAAGCAGGGTTTTTGGGGAGTAAGAAGGAACCACTTAGTGATGTACGAATGATGAATGTGAGATAAAGGGTTCGCACTATTTTGAAGTGCCCACTATGCTGCATTCATAGCAACTGCTAGGTAAGCCCCGACATTATCATTATACGTATCCGCCATAACCTATATACCAATATCTCATACTAAACACATGCCCACCCTAGACATGACTCTGCTTTTAAAATTACTCAGAGATTCGGAGATGCCATTAATTCCTGGTATCAGTTGGGTATCTTCTTTCCGTCCGCTCGATGTTTTTGTGCCACTTTCTTTTTGAAAATATCTATCTTCGGGCCCATCTCGTACTCAAAGTTGTCATCCGCTTCCAGCTGCGCTCCATCCATCAATAATTGCCTTCGGGTCTCCGGCTCCAGCTCACTGAACTCAAAATTTAAAGACAGATTGCGCATGTGAGCAACCAGATCTGAACTTTGTGTAAGAACTGGTAAAGTTGGAAGCGGATCAGGCGCCATATTTATTTGTAAATCATGCCGCTGCCGAGCTTGATAATAAGGTAGTAAGGCTTTGGAGCCATCTTGATCAATATGTGCGTCGAAACGATAGAGACCAAGCTCGTGATAGTTTGGACCTTGCACTGCACCAATAGCCTGGTCAGGATTTATGGTGATATAGCCTTGTGAAATCAAATGGCCCGAGATCTGAAGACCTGTCTCGAAATCTTGGGTAGCGTATTCATCGGGAGGCACAGGCTCCGGATGGTGCTTGATTAGACGGGGCCCTCTGAGGTGTGGAAGATCATGTTTTTGTTTTCTAGTTTGGACTCGTAATGAATCATGAGACTCCCCAAAGTCTGGATTCTCTAATTCAGGGTCATCCTCGCTTCGTGTCAATAGGTGTACTTTTCCCGTTGCATCACCGATAATAAGCTTAGAAAAGTCTGAGGAGAAAGCTCCGGCGCCTATCCCACCAGAAGCTGCGAGCACCTCACGTACAAATGCTTTTCCTCGCGGTCTCTGTATATCCCAGGCCTTAACTCTGCCATCAGAAGCACCGGTATAAAATCGATCAGAAGTTTTCCCCCAAGCAGCAAATTTAACACCGGTGTCTGCAACTTCACGAGGAAGGTCATGATATGGATTATCAAGTGATTCTTAAGTTGTTTAGCATGATGAATTATGGAAGGTTGTGGCAATTCTCACCTCCATGCGGAAGAACATGAATTGCATCATCTCCAATGGCTCCAGTATCCCAAACATAAGTATTTCCATCCGTACAGCTAGCCGTTACGTAGCACTGAAGAGGGCTATTTGGCCTGGAATCACATCAGTCGAATAATCAAAAGAGCGAGAATGACTACTTACATAATTGTTAACTCGTTAATATCCAATGCGGGACAATCAAGAACTCTGATGGGATAGAAGGCGGTATAATCATCCTTGTCGGTCCTTGCCGCAAATAGCCTAATTTGTGTTCTGGTCTCGCTTTTGAAAGAGCCGCAAGGAGATGTAGCAGCAATAAATTCTGGCTTGGTTGGATGCCAAACAACTTCAAACACATTCTGGGTACGCGCAGAAGCAATAGGAACCCTAGACCCATTGAAGGTATCCCATAGGCATAACTCTCCGCTGTTTCTCTTTTCTTCGGGTATATCAACTTCATCATTACTGATTGAACGCGGTGAGTAGCCAACGAGTAACAGATGTGATACACTTTTTGCTTTCCCCCATTGAACGGTGGCAGGATAGTATGCCCATGAATCGTTCATGTGCACTTCTTGTGCTTGTTCCGCGGCTTTCTCGCCATTGTAGGTATCGAATGCCGAATCATTTACATTGCTTTCATCAAGGCGATAGACACGCACGGCATTATTAGAAACATCAGAAGCTGTAGCTACACGATCGTGGTGCTCTGAGGTTGCAACGAAATTGACTTTCCCTTCATGCGCCCAGGTCCCCAAAATATCCATTGATGATCCAGTATCAGATGGCGAGACCCTCCAGACCTTAACAGTTCCATCAAAGCTTGCAGTGAAACTGAGGCCACTCTTTTGACTATGAGATATTGCCGAAATGGACGTATAAAGCCAAGGATCCTGGGTTTGCCTCATAGAGTCAAGAGCGTTCTCAGCATTCTCGCTCGCATTTACAATTGGTCGGACTATTCGGTGATCCGGTATTGCATCCAAAGTTTCCTTCTCAACAGAACCAACAACGAGATTACCCGGTTTGTTATATTGCATATTATGGTTATCAGAATGTGCAGTAGCACCACATATAAAAGCGTCACTACTTGTCCAACTGATGGCCCATATGTCACCACAACAATCTGTCCATTCAACTTTTCTTTGTAATGAATCCTCGAGTGAGGAATTAATCTCTCGTATGTATGATCTCTGACCACTACAAGATCGAACGGGGGCCAGGCCGTGCATTTCACGTTGTCTCAAGAGTGAAGAAAATTGTCTAGAAGACCTTTTAGGTCCTACGGTAAGCGTTCTGGCATTTATCGAAACTTCACCAGCAGCTGCATCTCTGAGAAAGGCAGTCAATGATTCTGGTCCACGACTGTGGATAAGCTCCTCGCCATCTTCACGAGATGTTTGTTGTTGTTGTGACATCAATAACGAAACCAGTTCAGGTACTTCCAGCTTTTGGTTTTGCATGAGCAGTGCCATGGTTGGCTTCCCTTTTAAATGTGTTTGTGATTGCAGAACTTGGCGAACAATCGATAACTCCCTTTCACAAAAATCAATATGGTAGACACGTCCGAGAAGTATCTGCCGCTCTTGATCGGAGGCACGTTCAAGACCACGGCGAATCCTCTCTCGACTCCTAGCGTCGACATATGGTCGCGGTTGCCCATCAATAGTTTGGCCGATAACAGTCTTATTGTCAGAAGGTGTCATGTCGGTTATATCTAGGTTTGTGTCAATTTGAATGGTATCAACGCCAACATGTTGTGAGCTGGCGTGTTTTCCACTCTTTGTCTTGGGTGGAGCCTCATTTTCTAGGGACTGAACGTCTGTCGGGGAAACACTTAATTCTGATTGAACAAATTGAGCTTGAGATCGCGTGTCCCTCCTTAGCGATGGAAGAGCACTCTTTGCTTTCTTTCCTCTCCGTTTTCCATTATGATAGCCAGCAGCGTGAACAGCAGCATCAACAAAATCGGTGGAAATAGATGTTGCTGGAGATGATGGATATGTTCGAGGTCTAAGATGATCTGTTGGAACCGGACTTTCCTTCAACATACCACTAGCTCGATTGAAGTTAGTTGCAATATCCTCACCCTCCCAGTCGGAGTTTGGATCATGGCCCTTCTGTTTGGACTCCAGAGCCGGAAGAGCCAGACTTTTTGCGACAAAATCGTCTACATAGTGTCTAGCTTTCTCTGATATCGTGATCTCATCCTCGCGCGACAATAACCCTCCGTGACGATTGAGGTTGTCGAACATAGGATTGTCCACGAGTACTCCAGCAACTGTGGTGCCAATCTCATGGAGTTTCTTTGAGCTTATAATTCGCTTATTACGGGCCATCGCAGCCTTGATATGAACAAACACCTGATCGTGGAGTATTTGGGACAACCTATCGTAGACCTGTGGGGCAGGTTCGAAGACTGAAGATTTTGGTACCTCGCTGAAGCTTGAGGTGGCTCTTTTAAGAGGTAGAGCAGCTGACATCGAGCCTCGTTGGTGACCTATAGTTTCTCCATTTCCTTGAGCCTGTCCATTGATATACTGTGCGGGGTGCTGTTCTGTCGTTCTCCTCATTGCCCGCCTTTTTGGGGGTGGGTTTTCAATTGTCGAGTGCAGGTCCTGATTAGAGATGTCTTCCTCCGTGCCCCCAAACGTTCGTCTTCTCTTCGGGGCATTTTCGATTATAGAGTGTGACTCCTGGTGAGAGGATGGGTTGTCGTTTTTGTTTCCTCCCCGATCTCGACTTTTTACGGCAGATGTATTAGAAGGCCGCGTCACCTCTCCTGACTGAGGGTATCTATTTGCGACAGTAGCACCTGGTAGTATTGGCGCATAATCGAAGCCATTATATGTAGAATTTATGGCCTCTGTTGACTGTGAGTCTGCTGGTAAGATTGGCGCAAAGCGATTGTCATAATATGAATTTATAGATGGTCGCGAACTTCCGGTCAAAGATGCTGGAAATGTCCCAGGAAGTATGAGACCATGGTTGGAAGGCGGAAGAGAGGGTTCGCTGGTAATCTCTTCGTCGTCTCCCGTCAAATCGATCACCGCTTTGGATTGGTAGGCACTAATATTTCATAAGTCGCGTGTGTGAAGTGAAGTGGAAGGGAAATTGTAACTTACGGTTGTCGAGTCATGGGAGTTGGGGCCATGATGGAGCAATAATCGAGACGCAGTTCCGACGGGAATATCGAGGTGGCATAATAGCCCAAGAAAGCAATTGTAATGAGCGAGAAAACTGGAAATAAGAGTTGAAATCGAGTTTAAGGGAGTTTGTGTGCATAGGATGGATGACAGGGCTGATAATAATGATAATAAGGTTGGGAGTAACCTTACCTTATCGTTATCGCGAAACCAGCCAACGGAGAAAGCAAATGCCGATGCTGCAATGCAATCCATACCTGAGGGCATTATTCCATTTTTGTGATGAATGCGTCCAAAAAAGCAATATCAACCAGACGGGAACCTTGGAATTATTATCAAAATTCAAATTGTCCAATCAAAGATTGGAACATCTATATTAAGGGGGCTGAGAGGGAAACCCGGGATACACAATCGATTACCTACTAAATTAATAAGCTTTTAAAGTCTTCAACCTCACCGAACCTCAGCCTTGTTTATGAATGGAATACATGCAAGGCTGTGATTTGATCAATCAATTTCAATACCATGAACTACCTCCTACTCTATTTGAACGTCCTGCTTCCAGCTAGCGTGACATAATCATTTAAATTTGCCCATCTGATAATGTTCTAATGACATATAATATATGTACATTAATGCCTCCACGCAATATGAAATCTTTACATCCTCATGCTTCACAAACTTTGAGCTTCTTGGCTTAGGCGATTTGGTATTTCTACAGAACACAAACTCATTACCAGAGAGCAGGAGAATCACAAATTGTCCTCTTTTTACAGAGGTGCCCACAATCATATGGATGTCTTGGTCTAAAGAGGCAGAGGTTCTATGCAGGTATAGCATCGAGAGCTGGCACACCATCACTTCCATAGAACCTCACAGTATTGCTTCACCAATTGAATCCCATAAATTTGGAGATAATGATTGCAGAATATCGCCATCTTAGTGCCATCTCATTGATATCTCATGGCAGTGAGTCCTAATGTCTGGGGGTTGATCTTAAATACAATGGCAAGGGGAGTTCCCAGGTATCATTATTCTCGGGTATGGTAGATGAATTGGGGGAAGGAACAATCAATCCTTTAAGCTGGGACCTCAACCTCCTTGCTAATATCTAACTCCTCGTGTCTTCGAAGATCCATTGGTTTGCCGAGGAGTGGAACAACGTATGGGTCGAAGGTCTTCCAATATGGGTTCTCGAGGTGGTATTTTTGACTCTGCATTTGTGAGAAGCTTCAGTTAGTATAATATTGATGGAGGATATGGCTTGTAGGAAATGAACTGTAAGGTTGCATACACTTTCTTGCTCGAATCTCTCTACGATGGTGAATGCTCTAGGGTCATGAACATCTTGCATGACAATCCAGTCGACAGTTTCCTTATCCTGCTTGTAGACTCGGGATGCTTCAATAAGCTTGGCCTTGATGCGGGGTATAGAATCTGGATGCTCGTTTGCATAGAGATGAACGGTCAGGGTGTAAACCATTTTGAAGCCTACGATGTTTGTTCGTCAAAGTTGTGAGGGATGATATGGAGTCTGTAGATGTTTCGAGATTCAATGTCAACTAGTCAGGCTGTGTTTGGATTTAATACTTATTGGAAAGGAGGAAGATATTTTGGGGGGGGCTGTCGTGGACTTGCAGCTTAAATTGTGGAACAAGAAAGGAAGGGCCGATGAATGGCAGGCAATCATGTGACCTTACAGATTCAGAGCCGAACCGCCCCTGGTGATGGAAAGTATTGAAGGTACTCACGACCACAACCACGACCACAACCACAACAACAACGACAACAACAGCCACAACAACAACACAATTCCAGAATCTTAGCCATAGCAATACTATATACTGACAGTATTACAAACCTCATCGCACAAATTCTTATGCCATTCTTCTGTTTCCTGAAATTAAACATAGGTTCAAAAATCCACATGCATGGATATCATGTGCCTTTTCAAGCAATGAACTTTACCCATATGGAATAGTACAAGAGACTTATTAATATTGAAACTTCAATATGTCACGAGCACCAGCTGAACTTCCTGGATACTATTATGGTACCTTGTCTGAACATCCTATTATTAATCAGCACTCAACTTACTGAAAACACGTTTAGATAGCGAAAAGAAAAAATATTTTAAAATACAGGCAAATGCACCGTCAAAGTCTGCATACTCATCTCAAGATGTCAGGAAACGCAAGATTGACGACGAGAACAAAAAAGCACAGTCCTTGAGAGTTCGGCGGAATGTTGGCCGTATCAAGAGAGCAAGGGTTCTTGAAAGCCCTATTACTGGTGGCTTTTTATCTGTTGGGTTCGGACAATCTGACCTGAACGCTGTTTCTACTTCCGTTTATGCTCAAAATCTTATCAGAACTGGCGAGAAATCTTTTCTTCCAGCGCCTGGAGGCGGGCTCTTATTCGCAGCGATGCCCCAAAAGCCCGAGTTGTACGACTCTTCAGTCCGCTTCACTGCTAGTAAGTTCCATCAAACCTCTTTTCAGGGCCTTCAAAATCATACGATACTTTGGCTGCGATATCAAATAACAATTGGAGGTGGCAACGTGACTAGCGATTAATCTAAGTGTACTTAGTTGTATAC
This sequence comes from Ciborinia camelliae, assembly GCA_025890175.1. NCBI lineage: Eukaryota > Fungi > Ascomycota > Leotiomycetes > Helotiales > Sclerotiniaceae > Ciborinia > Ciborinia camelliae. The sequence goes on from JANPYM010000004.1 coordinate 1,106,371, forward strand.
TCATATATGCTATTCCGATCAGTGCACTAGGCTCTCGATCTTTCATGTGTGATCTACTGACTGAAATTTACCAAGCTTGCGGTCCATTTATTTATAATTATTCAGTTGACTGCGAAGCGGCGGCAGAAAGAGGATGGGCGACAAATGTATTTAGAGGCGTTACGAATCCTATCCATAGTCCAGCGGGAATGCTTCTCCACCGCCCTTTTTTACAAAGTTTTACTTCGCGTAAGTCCATTCATCATAAACGCTAGAGCCTTTTAGTCCCCATAATAAAAGTTTGCCATCTTGAATTCATTCATATACATTTATACCTATGACGGGCGCGCGCTAACCGAGCGTTCAGTCAGTATCAATGAGACTCATGAACATGTTGCAACGACATGGTCAGGCGCTGCTGCAGATGCGGGAATTGTAATTAGCTTTTGTCCCCCGATTGCTAATGATCCATGTGAGCCATTCTAGAACTTATCTGAGAACAAATTCGGCAACCGGCTCAATCATTATACAATTTCTCGGCTCAGCCAGACGTTGATACATCCCGTCTATAAACGCAGCTAACATAATCTCAGTCCAGGTGCAAAATAATTCACGTGCCCCTATAATCATAGGCCCAGGAGAATCGCGAGGCAATGTTGATATTCTCTCGTCTACCTCAACACCTCCAAGTTCGCAACTTGTTTTTGTCATGTAAGTTGGCATTTTTCTTTGGCGTATTGATAGAACGCATGCTCCATGCACTAAGCCAAAAGAAACCATATATTTGGATGTCTACCCAGCATCTGACCCTCATATAAATTAGTGGTTCGAGCAAAGGCATTCTTCTGATCGACAAAAATTTCGATACATCTTGGATGCAGCGTCAAGCCTTCGAAGATACAGACAGTCATCCTAGGGATGTATTTGCATTGGAGTTTCTTCCAAATCACAATGATATTCTCCTAACAGGTGAACGAAGAGGTATTCTCAACATCATAGATCTCCGACTACCTCGATTTGGGCCCTCGACAGGAAAAATCCAACATACAAGTTGTATCACGCATATCAAGTCTCTCGATGAACATCGCATTCTTGTTGCAGGTTGTGCGTCCGATCTTTGCCAGTACGATAAACGGTTCACGAAGCCAAACACTCATCTTGCACCATTGATCAATACTAAAAATATTAATCCCCCTACAACATCTTATCTGACCTACCCAGATTACCAAAACAATGGCAAGATTCATGTCGGACTGGATGTTGATCTTGAACTTGGTATTGTCGCGGCAGCAGATCATGAATCAAAAATTAGGCTCTTTTCCTTACACGGAGGGCAAGTTCTAAATGGCTTCAATTTTCTCGAAAGACCACCTGACCGCCCCGGCCCCGATTTGTCAAGACGTGACACTGTACAGGTGAGTTGTATCAAATTTGTACAGGATACACGAAATAAGCCCAAGAGCTTATGGGCGGCAGTTTCAGACCATATTGTAAGATTGTCGTTTGACAGGAAGCAGACACCCTCAAGCCCACAGGATTTCTGGCGCTCAAATCTGTACAATATGCACGTGCCCGAACTTGAGGGAGATGACATCGATCATTCGAGTGGCAATGATCCAATACCCGAGGATGGGGACAATCTAATGCACCGCAATCAAATGACCTAAAGAAAATCAAATACCCGAGAGCGACATTTCCTCGGGGCCCATTCTACGTACGTACGATCGTTTCCAGATATCAATGGAGACTAGATGATCAATATGCTGATACTCTTCTCTTCGCGGCAGTCTTTTTTCCACAACAGTTTCCAACAGCAAGTTAAAATCACACCAGATGCGTCTACACTGCACGGCAAGATATACCGACGGGGCATTTCCAGTGTCTATACAATTGACGAGTTCCACTTGGTGCTAATCGGGGCACTGGTCCACTTGGATGATCATATCGAAAGGTCCTCCACATCGTCAACTTTGACACATGGTGTTTAGGGGTTGGAGTTCAATGAGGAAGTTTGAGGCATGCATGGCTAAACTATCTGGTGATATGGGAGTTAACTGGGAAGAGGCAAAAGGGTTAGAATCAGATTCCTCGCGGAGATTCTTCTAGCCAACCTGTTTGTCTTTCAAGCATCACACACGCATTACAATAAAAATAGAACCAAAAAGTAGAAATGTAGAGATAACACATCACTCGTTCACATCAAACATAGACCTTAACTCACAAACGCAGACGCAAACGTAGGTATAGTAATTTTGTAGAATTTTAAAATACGGCGTGTGACATGCACTTTTATTTGCCTGCAAAAAAGCATGCATACTGTACTTGTTCTCAGTTACCAATCTTGTGGTACCCAATCCCGTTCCATTCGTAATGACTTTTCAACACTCCACTCCGCTCCAGTTAGCTGTTTCTTTTCTCTTTCTTGTCTCTCCATACAAACATCCACCCTCTACAATACAATCAACCCAACCACCGTAAACGCCTGTTGTAGCCATCATACAAAAGTTTGACTTGGCCCAAGTCTCAAAAACCCTCCTATTCCTATTAGCTATTTCCTATTGCCGTTTCTGTATATTCACAAGAAAGTTAAAGTCAAAAATAAATGACATAATACGCCCCAACTCTTCTACGCCTAGAACCTTCCCAAAATAATGGATATATTTGGAATAATATTGGGAATTTCGTGCCAAGAGGTATCACCTTGCTGCACCCATCTCGTCCACTTTATATAGTGAAGCGTATTAATATTCAGAGTTTATTGAAGACGTTTTCGTTTGCGGTCTTCTTCCCGAAGCATCTCCTCCTCGTGTTCTTCTGCGCGTTCCGCTGTTTCTGCTGGATTTAAAATATGTGCCATGCTGCCTCGTCGAGTAGGGGGTCCCGAATTATCTCTAAAAATATTCGATAAACCTTTATCCCTGGATCCGCCCCACGACCAGCTGCTAAGATGATCTGTCGTATTTCCGTTCGTATAGGGGGGGAGTTGTTGGGCGAGACATACTATGTCCTTGCGATGCTCCTGCCAATGAGTAAAAGTTAAAACTGTCACGGATTCGTTGGTCGTCGTTGGTCATGTGTGTTGCTGTTCTTTTGGGAGATGATGGATAGTGTGATGATGATTGGCCCGACGCGAAGGGGGAGGAGTTCGCTTGCCATCCCAGTTCGTTACGAATATCAGCAGAAGTGTGGCGGCGTGGCAAATTGGTTGGTGGTGATGTTACGTTCGCAAGAGGGTGGGGTGGAGGGGCGGGTGGTGGCACCTGAGATCTCAGTGAACTTGGTGAGGATTGTGCCGTACCTGCGCCTCCAATGGAGCCGTACCCTCTGCGAGAATTGAGAGACAAATTAGATGGAACAGGAGGACGATGGAAGTTCTGGCGAGAGGGGACTCCAAGGAATGATGAACGACGGGGGTCATCTTGGGGTACTTGTCGTGGTGACGGGGGATTATCCAATGACAAGTTTGAGAAATACGGACGGCTTGAGCAAGTGGGCTCGTTAGGATCTTCCAGGCCTCTGATGGTTTCGATCAGTCGCTGATTCTCGCCCTGCATAGCGATAGCTATGAATCGTTAGCAATCAAGATAGTGGCCAGGTGACTACAAAATACATACCATCACGATGAAGAGGCGATTCAGGACTAGCTAAAGAGAGCATCATTCTAGACATGTCGGAATTCAACTGCACAAAATTAGTCGCCGTCCCTTTATGTTTCAATGGTGCGAAAAGGTACCTGAAGGGTACGAGATAAAGTGTCCATCACAATCTGGTTTCTAACGTGGAGAAATTGAGAGGTCTCGTCATTTCTCGCGAGTCTAGCATGCATATCATATAAAGTATGTTCCAATTGTGTCAATCTAGACTCTGTTGATTCTTGAATTGATTGAATTGGTTCGGCCGGAGTTCCTGGTTGCGAAAGCGGCGGCTTGGGGGCAGAGTATGATTCTCGATGAACCAAAGCATGTCGCGAAGCCCGTCGTTTGATTTCTCGTAAACTTACAAGGTCTCCACGCCTGAAGCTATTGAGACCGTGTTTGAACTCCCATAGCGGCGTTTCTGGAGCATTTTGATGGAAGACGTCACTGACTGCATTTCTAT
>JANPYM010000004.1:1110457-1177386 GCA_025890175.1 Ciborinia camelliae
TTCGTAATGACTTTTCAACACTCCACTCCGCTCCAGTTAGCTGTTTCTTTTCTCTTTCTTGTCTCTCCATACAAACATCCACCCTCTACAATACAATCAACCCAACCACCGTAAACGCCTGTTGTAGCCATCATACAAAAGTTTGACTTGGCCCAAGTCTCAAAAACCCTCCTATTCCTATTAGCTATTTCCTATTGCCGTTTCTGTATATTCACAAGAAAGTTAAAGTCAAAAATAAATGACATAATACGCCCCAACTCTTCTACGCCTAGAACCTTCCCAAAATAATGGATATATTTGGAATAATATTGGGAATTTCGTGCCAAGAGGTATCACCTTGCTGCACCCATCTCGTCCACTTTATATAGTGAAGCGTATTAATATTCAGAGTTTATTGAAGACGTTTTCGTTTGCGGTCTTCTTCCCGAAGCATCTCCTCCTCGTGTTCTTCTGCGCGTTCCGCTGTTTCTGCTGGATTTAAAATATGTGCCATGCTGCCTCGTCGAGTAGGGGGTCCCGAATTATCTCTAAAAATATTCGATAAACCTTTATCCCTGGATCCGCCCCACGACCAGCTGCTAAGATGATCTGTCGTATTTCCGTTCGTATAGGGGGGAGTTGTTGGGCGAGACATACTATGTCCTTGCGATGCTCCTGCCAATGAGTAAAAGTTAAAACTGTCACGGATTCGTTGGTCGTCGTTGGTCATGTGTGTTGCTGTTCTTTTGGGAGATGATGGATAGTGTGATGATGATTGGCCCGACGCGAAGGGGGAGGAGTTCGCTTGCCATCCCAGTTCGTTACGAATATCAGCAGAAGTGTGGCGGCGTGGCAAATTGGTTGGTGGTGATGTTACGTTCGCAAGAGGGTGGGGTGGAGGGGCGGGTGGTGGCACCTGAGATCTCAGTGAACTTGGTGAGGATTGTGCCGTACCTGCGCCTCCAATGGAGCCGTACCCTCTGCGAGAATTGAGAGACAAATTAGATGGAACAGGAGGACGATGGAAGTTCTGGCGAGAGGGGACTCCAAGGAATGATGAACGACGGGGGTCATCTTGGGGTACTTGTCGTGGTGACGGGGGATTATCCAATGACAAGTTTGAGAAATACGGACGGCTTGAGCAAGTGGGCTCGTTAGGATCTTCCAGGCCTCTGATGGTTTCGATCAGTCGCTGATTCTCGCCCTGCATAGCGATAGCTATGAATCGTTAGCAATCAAGATAGTGGCCAGGTGACTACAAAATACATACCATCACGATGAAGAGGCGATTCAGGACTAGCTAAAGAGAGCATCATTCTAGACATGTCGGAATTCAACTGCACAAAATTAGTCGCCGTCCCTTTATGTTTCAATGGTGCGAAAAGGTACCTGAAGGGTACGAGATAAAGTGTCCATCACAATCTGGTTTCTAACGTGGAGAAATTGAGAGGTCTCGTCATTTCTCGCGAGTCTAGCATGCATATCATATAAAGTATGTTCCAATTGTGTCAATCTAGACTCTGTTGATTCTTGAATTGATTGAATTGGTTCGGCCGGAGTTCCTGGTTGCGAAAGCGGCGGCTTGGGGGCAGAGTATGATTCTCGATGAACCAAAGCATGTCGCGAAGCCCGTCGTTTGATTTCTCGTAAACTTACAAGGTCTCCACGCCTGAAGCTATTGAGACCGTGTTTGAACTCCCATAGCGGCGTTTCTGGAGCATTTTGATGGAAGACGTCACTGACTGCATTTCTATCAGCGGCAGTGACCAATGGGCGAAATTTCTAACCAACCTTTGTGAAATCCATACATGTTCAATTGTCGTACAAATGAAGAAATGTTTGTGTGTTTGAAATATTGTCTACAATCTATGAGTAAAGGATGCAACTGGGAGGGTTTTTGACTTACGAGAGAACTTTTGCGAAATCGTTGGATGGTGACATTACAAAGCTGTCCTCGGTAGCGGACCAAGATATAAGATGTCGAATAGTATTATCTTCCAACATACTGACACACAATCAGTAAATAGACCGGTAATAACTTCTCTCAAGCTCTTACTTGTATAGCTTGTGAATGAATGCAGTTTGCACCACTTTGGCCCCTTGTGATCCTCCAGCTAGAGCTGCAGCAGCTGCATTGGGAGTTACCAAACTGCCCGAACTAGGTTGATCTCCCCCAATCATATGATCGTGTATGCCGTTTGTTTCGTTATCGGGACTTGACCTTGAAGGAGGTCCCATCATCGCGGTCGCGGGGAGTGTAACGTCCATTGCGTCGCCCGATGAAACAGAAGTTTGTAGGGTAGGCTGTTGAATAATTGGAACTGTCCGAGCAGGATTTTGGGCTAGAATGGGGCCATTGATGTAGGGGTGGCGTTGCGATCGATCATCTGTGAGGTCCATCATCGCGCTACCTGGGAACTTCAATGTATCTCAATCTTTTGTGCAATGTACAAGAATCAAGCTTTCAAGTTGGGCTTGAATTAAAACCAAAGAATGAAGGCGGCGCGAATGAAAGGCGAAAGGGGAAAAACACACCTCATCGCATGCGAAAGTCAATGGAGCTTTGAATTGCTAGAGATTTTGATGATGATGCTAAGAATGCCTTCTTTGTCTGATGCTACTTGCTATCCTGCAACTTCCCGAGACACCTCAGCCTCGCTGCACACCAAGATCCAGCAAATGAAAGGAGCTGTAATATACGATGGTATGCGACTTGTTATCGAAAAGATCTTGAGTAGGGATGAAAATTGTTTGCGATTTGTCGAATTGATGTAAAGATTTTATGTATAGAAACTACCTTGTGTAGTGGAGGTAAGGTACTAGGGAGATGCGGCAAATTATGGATGACGATTCGATTATAGATAGGTAGACAGGCCCACGGGGAGTAATGATATCCGAAGTACAGCACAGTAGTTTCAATGTGAGGAAAGCTCTATCGCCGTAGGGAAATGGTGGATGTGTAAGTTCTGGCTTCGATAGGAGGGAGGAATCATGAAATGAAGATACAAACAAAATCCCAATATAAAAATATACAAAAAATACCAGATGCTGTAATCCGTATATATGTATGTCCTTTTTGTAAGTACAGTAATAAATGTGAATGTCAAAATGTCCAGATGTCAAGATGTCTCTCGAATGGTCGAATGGTCAAATGGTCAAATTGTCAAATCAATAATAATAATGTAGATCTGGTGGATGTGGTAAAGAATGATGAATGATGATAGATGGATGGATGGATCATTCATGGATGGGATGTTTAAACCAGGATGAGCTGGAGCTAGAGCGAAGGTAGCTATTCCGGATATGAAATTCGAAGCCCCGCTGTGTAGAAAACCTTGGAAGTAATTGATACCTCTAGGGAGAATCTAGATAGACTGACTGTACGGAGGAGTTTACTAGTAACCTTGAAAGTAGGTAGGATAATAGGTACGTACCTAGGTAGGATAATCGTCTGTCTGTCTGTACAGCTCCCGATATCGCGTTGGCTGACTTGGGTCATTCTGGGTATGAAATTTATTAGATTGATTAAATTTGATTAAGAGCTAGTCATTATCTAGTAATAAATTATATTTTCATAAATGAAAGAAAAAGGAAAAGGAAAAGGAAAATTTGAGAAATTTCGGAAAACTCAAGGTTTACTTGGAAAATGAGAAAATGAGAAGGGAAAAAAGGGGGGAAGGGGGAAGGAGAGGAAGAGAGGTGAGGTAATAAGTGTAATAAGTGTAAAGTGTAATAATAAGCATAAGGTTGATTTACTTGCTGTACTGTATTATTATTATTATTATATACGGAGTTGATGGATATCATGGCATAGTACCTAGGTATCTACCTACCTACCGTTGACAGATTCATTACGGGTTACTGGTACGGACAGTATGTACCTGGTATGTATGTATCATTTTCTCATGGGAATCGGATCGAGCAATCTAACATTTCGAATACACATTATTAGTACATATCATTATATATTTCCGACATTCGATTGAACATGCAGAGAATTTTCTTTCATTTCTAGAAGCATTTGAACATGAGCTAGCAGAATACTACAGAATACCATTATCCCACGGTAGAAGCAGGAGAGAAGGAAGGGAAGAGGATGTGGCGGCTACAGTACATAATTAGGTAGGCTAGGTAAGTGGTCGCCAGGTAGAGCGAACGTTAAAAGCACGCACGGATGGAAGATGGATGGAAGATGGATAAGGTTATTAAAGGGGCTATTTTCTATTTTCCCTATTTTCCCTAGGGAGCATGGATGATGGATGGGATGATGGATAATGGATGATGGATCTTTCGTATAGGTAGGGAGCGAGTCCGAGTATTGCATAAGAAATACGGAGACTTCTTATTATTACCATTATTCATACATTCATTCATCCATCCATATATCCATCCATACATTCAACCATACGGAATACATCCATACATCCATATATCCATCCATCCATACTACTCGGTATCTACCCAGTTCATGATTAGGAATCAAATAGGGGGATTTAACATCCTTCATGGTTTCGACCCCAAACATACTCGAGAGATCTCAGTACGACTTGGACTGTAGTGCTGAGTGCATGTGTACGTACCATACATTCCTGCCACGCATAGAGTAGAGTACAGTATGTATACCACAATATAATATATTACTGCATTTAATATCAATAAATTAACCTTTCAGATCTGTTCGTCCTACCGTATCACTCCAATCCCGAATGGCGCATTGGTCATGAAACAGCTTGGGCACCACAAGCACGGTCAAAATAATAATTTCTGGAGACGGGGTGAGGAGGTGAGGAGGTGACGAGACGAGGAAAGGTTTGGTTGAAAGTATATCATACGAAGTACTCCTCGTTATGATATTCAAAGAACCTTAAAGAACTGTACTGAGTCCTGGCAGATCTCAAGGCTCAATACAATTCGGACCAACTGTCTCATACTGTGGTGTGGTGCAGTCGAAGTATCCAACTTGGTCGCATGTGTGAAACGATTTATCTCAAACATGTTGTGCCGAAACTTCTGCAGGTCCAGATAAAGGCTCCGAAAACGATCTATACCTATAAGGTACAATCTAGTATATAGGTACTGTATTGTATGAACGAACTAATATACAAGCCTTGGATTTTCAGTCACAGAATATCAAAGATATAATAAGGTTATATTCTTCGGAAGTACCAGAAGCTGTATTCAAGCTTCGGTCAATAGTGTAACAACTTTCTGATGCTGTATTATACTGAGAGGGCCGGTAAGTCTCCCGTCATCAAATCATCCGTAAAAGGAAATATTGTTTCTGCTGTTCTCGTTGGTGGTTTGGTTTGATTCAGCTGGCCAGTGGCTGCCGATATTTATTACATGTACTTGACAGTACCCCCCGTTCCATCAGGTCCTAGAATCTAGAATGTGAGTGACAGTATAATAAATGACTTGAACAAGAGCTCTAAAGATTGAAAAGGGGGGCTGTGTGCCAAATATGGGATCGAAAGGATATATATTGTATACCTAGTAGGAAGTATCAATGCCTCGAAAACATCAACTAAGGAAGCTCAATAGCTGGAGGTGTAAAATACCAACGCTAGCTTCCGCGTTTTGGCCTGGTATGCGTCTATCGTCTATCCTACGAGAAGATGTATGGTATGCGAATGTGAATGTTCTATCTCAAGTGGAAGCTTAAAAAACATCATTCACGAAAAGCTGATCTCATCTCGGAATCAATTGTGATTTGCAAGTGTGGATGATCACGTGCCTCGAATCAATTGAACCTTCTTGGTTCGATGGAACTGATTCATTTACAACTACCTAGTAGGTACTTCATTTCATTTTACTATCATCAATACATCTCTCATTATCAAACAATTATTGCACACTGCATTATGATATGGCATTAAACAGTTTAAGTCAGGTACTCAGAGGCATGAGGCTCGAAGATGGCACGTTAGATACAAACTTGCGTACATCGGCGTAAGTTAGAATGTTTTCTTACTACCTATATTCCACAATTGAGAGAAGTCAGTATTCTAGATCCTAGTATTGTGGCGGGGACTATAGAATTCCATACATATGAGATAGATCCTAACCATTAAAACAGGATTGCACATCTTCTCAACAATCCAAACTTGACATTTGGAGAATTACGCATGTTCAAGGCCCATTTTGATGATATTGACTTTCGTCGTGATCCCATCTCCAAGTTTCCAGTCGAGCTTGTTGTGAAAGTTGTAGAGTATCTCGATCTAGAGGACTTTATGACTATGCGTAGTGTTTCAACTGAATGGAGAAGAAAATTATATAACCAAAAGGTTTGTGCGGCGCTACTTCGAATACACTTTCGTGGAGCTTGGGAGAGCGTATACGTGCCGTTAAATGAAAAAGACAGGGAGTTAAGGCTTGAGAGTATATCCTCAGCGTTCCTTGATATGTGCGCGAAACACCTCAAAAGAAGTCGTGGCAAATGGCATTCCGTATCATCTTACCACTATCCCCAGACCTATGTAAAATCTGTAGGCCAGACGTTCCCCCGGGAACGATTCCTATACAACAATGGAAGGGTGGCAATAATAACGGACCATCTCAGAATTCAAGTTGACAACCTTCGGACGCATACTTCGATACACTACATGCATGAACAAAGAAGCCCTATCAAAACTTGTATGCTTTCCAACCAATTTCTTATAGCCTACTTTGAACGCCCGTAAGTTTTTCAATACCCTCAGGAGCGTCTTTGGGACCGTTTATCAATGTTGGATGATTTCTATGCGGGTCGAGATTGAGAGAGCCATGCTGAGCGTTGATGCAAAACAGAAAGCCACAGTTCAACGTATGGTCACTTGATACAGAAGCAGACCCCGTTGTTATCCATCTGGAGGGCTTCAATGCAATATTCTCTTCTCATAATAAGCAAATTGCTTTCGGTAACAAAGACATTCATGTTTGGATTAATGGCCATACCAAAACCCTAGCTGAGCCGAAGTTCGATGCTCCAGACGTTCCAAATGACACTTTGGAATTGCATCTTTGTGGGTTCATCTTCCACCCTACTGAAAAGAATCATTATTTCGTGTTCTATCAGCCCATTTATCAAGGCCATCCAAAAATTAAACGCATCATTATACAGGAGCACATATCAGGTCGACCTCACAAAACATGGCATCAGGATCTTTTATCAAGCGATTTCTCATTTCTCACTGCCACACTTATCGACGACTATGGCCTTGTCGCACTCAAATCCACGGAGAGTACACGACCTTGTTCGATTCAAACCCCATCACCTTGCAACCATGGGATATCTCAACACACATTCACCACCTTCAACATCATCACCAAGGAATTTGGAATGCTTGCGAACCATTCCTGGTCCTTCCCGATGGCTCCCACGTCCCCTTGGCCATACTTAGTCTGGAGAGGACAATCCATCGAGCTACATTCTGAACGCGCCGAATCTTATAAGGAATACAATCTTCCCTCGATAGCCATTTCAGGAAAGCCATCGTTTGCATTAGTATCTGCAAGTACTTGCGATCCGTCTACCACCCGGAGAACGCTCGGCTGCGTGGGGGGCGCTTATCTTTCAAACATTAAGCACCGGGCTGCTGCCGCCTTTTGCTTGCCTTTCGGAGATGAGGTAGAAGTCGAGGTCCCAAATCGACGACGCTCGGAAGGTGTATGGGGTGACGATGACTTTATAGTCTGGAGTGATCAGAACGGATATATCGTATGGAATTTTGACCCAGCGGTCACGTTACCCACGATCAATGTAATTAAAGCAAGGTCGTGGGACGGAATTTCCCAGCAGTTTTAGCTTCAGGAAATACAATCTTGACTTGCAACTTAGGAAGCTTAATGGATATATAGCCTGCCCCCCCTCCCCCCCCAAATGAGAGTTCGCCACTTCCGCACAATCGACAGCCTCACAGATAAATAAAATACATAATTATGAAAACAAAACCACAAAACCAAACCACACGAATGGTCTCAAGCCGAGATGCCTCACGTCACGTTACAAGATCTGAATCTAGATCCAACAATCCAATAGTGTCTAAAGCTTAAACACTTCGTAGTAAATGGTCTTCCAAATTTGAATTCTTTATGACACTTTTCAATGTCTGATTCTGCAGCCAACAATAGAACCATGGTATCTTTGAATGAAATGGACGATATAGCTAGCTAGTTGGCTAATTGCTTTAACCTGTTTGACCTGTTTAACCTGTTTAACCAGTTATATTTATCCCATCCTCAGACGACTATTTGAGGGTCCAGGATAGATGGGCATGGCCGGGCTTCAAAGTTGGGTTGACTTGATGACTGGTGTTGGTACCTACCAGTATTGGTTTTTGTATTGGTAGGTAAGTTGGTGGTTACTACCGATAGAGTGTGATGGAGTGGGTTTCTTTTGATTTGACTAGGGATTATATATTATACCATTAGAAGTTTGAGCTTCTGAGTGACCCAACACCTCAATCATCCTCGAATGATCAAACTTATACAACCCGCCCTCCGGATACCCACCGCCCTCAACATCCTTCGCCGGTAACCTCTTCTGATATTCCGGGAAATTTTTACGGATAATCTCGCAAATTTCTTTATTGCTAAGATACCCATCGGTGATGAAAAATCGCTTGCCAGCTGCTTCGGGCACCTCAAGTGCTTTCACGTGTGCAAGTGCTAAATCGCGGACATCGACCCAAAGGAATATTCCCTCATCTGGGATTCCATCTTTGTATTTTCCTTGGAGGAGATTGCGGACGCGTTGGTTGGATGCGTTCATCACACTTAGCGAATTAAAATAATGTACAACAGGACCCAATACCAGAGTGGGATTCATAGTACTCAATGTAAAATTGGGTCTTTCCTTTTCGACAAATTCCCAAGCTGCTTTCCCAGCGAAGGGTTTAGAGGAACGGTAACCATTTGAGGGGTTCTTGACGGCATCTTCGAGAATAATGCGGTTCCAGTCTGCTTCGGAGTAGATGTGACCGTGCCAGTTTCCTTTTGAGGGGTTGATGACGGCGGCAAACGAGGAGGTTACTACGACGCGTTTTACAAAAGGGGCGTATTTTTTTTATGGCCTTTAGGATGGAGGTTGTGCCGATGATGGCGGAGTCCAGGAGATCTTTTTTGTTGTCGGTTGCATTGAAGTGGAACTTGGGAGGTTGGTTCTAGCAAAGTTCACCAAAAATGGCTTATTCAAACACGATCAACTTTTCTCCAACCGAATTCAAATTCAAATTCACATCCACATCCACATCCACATTATTAAAAAGAAAATTGAGATATAAACTTACCGGACTACTGGTATGCAGCACAGCCTCCAGCGCTGCACCACAACTCTTCACACATTTATCGAAGGAATTTTCCTGTGCAATATCTTCTACGATATAGAAGCCTATTTTGGAAGAGGGAATATCTGGCTGGATAAGCAGTTTTGATAGCGTCAATCCTTTTTTTGGGAGCGGACAGTTGTGATGACAGTGTGGCCACGAGAGAGAAGGATGTCGAGGATGTGAGCACCGATGAAGCTGGAACCACCTGGAAACGCGGGGTATTAGTTTGGTATTTGGGCCAAGCGTGAAAGGATAGAGAGAGGATGTGGCTGCGATGAAGGGGAAAAGAGGGGAATGTTTGAAAACTCTCAAACATTCATTTCATCGCCCTCTCGTTTCTTCACATGGGATTATCTCCAACCTCTCAAATCAAATGTGTGATTTAAAACAAACCCAGTTTCATTCATCGCTCTCTCCCCTCAACAAGTAAGGAAATAAAACTGCAAAACCCATACATACCAGTAAGTAAAATAAAACGTTCATTTTCTCTCCAACTCCTTCGGAACTCTATGATCCCAAAATATCTTCAAATTTTGGTGTTGGTGCCAGTGCCAGTGCCAGTGCCAGTGTCGGTGTTGGTGTTGGTGTTGACAAGAAGTAATTTGTTGTCTACTCCTCCTTAACCGTAAATAAATTGGCAGGTACGAAGGAGGTGTAGCGATAGCAAGATGAAATTTATATAGGCAGGCGCCTACCCAGTACTCACGCATACACCATCGAAGTTTGCGAATCAATCAAGGGGCGGAATTTAAGCTCGCTCTTAACCGGACTTTTGTCACGATAGGTAGAAATATGAGGTGGGGGTAGAATCCGATGTCCCAGTTATCTATGATTAGGAATCCCAATATACATACCCCTATCCAATGTCCATAGATCTGATGAATCATGGATAGCAGTGGCGCCGAAAAGCATATCGGGGTCCATTGGTATCATTAGTATCAATACCACACGTATCTGACATTATTCTGAACGGCACTGGACGGATATATTCTTTAAATCCAAGCAGATACTTTATTCACCTACCTATAGGTAGGTATTTACTCTGCGTCCCTCTCATATCACCCCATCTCATCTCTACCCACTGTTTGTACTGATATGAATTGATATGCTATCTACGCTTCCCACATATATGAGCCTCGAGAAGATTCCTCGATATGAAAAGTAAGTTGTGCAAGGAAAAATGTAAATGTGGTATCAACATCCCGAACTCTTGAAATGCATGCGCTGCTACCATGGCCATATCCTCAACGCCGGCGCTCAAAATATCAGAGACAATATTAACAAAAATAAAACAATAACCGCCAAATTTTATACCACCCATCTCCCACACCCCACCGTATCATAACTTTTCACCCGCAAAACCTGCGAAACCCCAAAGGCTTAATTATTGTTGGAAGGCATGTCCTGACTTTCCTCTCCCGATGGTTTTGAAACTACCTCCTGATTCCATGATATCGAAACGACTCATGCCCATAGCTTCGAGATCCGTCATTCCCGAGAAGTAGAACCCGACGATGACGACTAGGTAGCTGAGGAGAAGGATGGAGCCTTTAAAGTAGTTGCTCTTTCCCTCGCCGTACATGTAACTAAGTAAGAAGACACAGAGGATGACAGTCACCATATCCCATTGTGGGAATATGAGGCTAAACGTCTTGTCGACAAGGTCTGAGCCTTCTAACCATTGTCCGTTAATAGCGCTGAATAAGACGAGAGCCGGAATCTGAAGTAGACACACTTGTAGTGCATAAGCCGATCCGATCTCCATAGACAATGCAATGTTGCCATTCATAGCGAATGAAATGGCGTTCTAAAAATTCATGTTAGCTTTTTCGTATGATATCAAAAGGAGAAGAGCTTACAAGAAACTCAGTGGTATTCGGAACAAGTGCGAATAATGTGATACCGAGGAACTTTTCGTCAATGGCTACATTTGAAAGAACTACATCGACTGTGTTGACTAGAATCTCTGCGATAAGGGCGTAAAGAACAGTGGCACCACACAAAATTACCGAACTCTTCATTCGGCTCCAATTTGGCGCATCATGACCACCACTTGTGCCATGAGCTTCCGCGTGAATAGCCTCTTCAGGTTCCGTAGGTACAGCGGCTGTTCTCAAGGGGGGAGGCTTGTGTGCATGGGCAGATATCCTTCGATGGGGTGGTCTGGCTGCATCTCGAGCAGCAATTGTAGCAGCCGTCGCTGCCATTTCGGCTACTTCCCGAACAAATGTTGTATTTTGAGCATCTGAAAACCCAGGGATCTGAATTTCCGATCTTGCATTATCTTCTGCAGCACTTTTGGGTGGAACTAAATGAGGTGTTTGTGTTGAACCATTAAGACTAACGTCTTCGGGAAATTCCTGCCGACTGCTGTCCTTGGGGCCGAGGCCGGCTTGCTTCAAGGACTGGCCAAGAATGCGCTTATAGAGTTGAGAATCACGAATTTCAGTCCCACGAATATCAGAAGCAGTTTGGGCATATCTTTGCGCGCGAGTTTGTGGAGCTCCACCTGAAGATTGCTGGGGACCAGTACCGCTTGGTTCTGGCTTTTGCTTCTCTTCTACTTCATTATTCCATATCACTGCCGCGTGAGTGCGAAGTGTAAACCATAGCCCAATGACATAAGAGAGGAATAGAAGAACAGCAGCAAACCAGCAGTACGGTCGGACAGCCTCGAGGTAAAATCTGTCATTCAATGCTGGCGTCTGTGAGAAATAGCAGCGGCGGCAATCACGACCTGATGTATCATATGTGTCGGTACAAGAGAGACAATTGAGCTCATGCTGTAAACAGAAGTTAGCTAGGATGTGCAGGGCTGTGAAGAGCTTTATTAACTTACAGTTCCATATATTTGATAGAAGAGGGTAGGACCAAACGCAGCAAGAACAGCGAAAAGGAGCATTGTCGACGTCACACCAGCAGACTTAACATTGAAACGTTGAGTTTTCCTTTTGATGGCACCAAAGCACATGGATAATCCAGGCAGGAACAATATACCAGCGAAAATACTTCCGATGATACTCCCTTCAACAAGTTGCCCCTTACCTTGGTTTAAGGCTATGCAATAGAGGAATACCTCTACCAAGGTAGAGAAAAAGGCATTGATTGCAGCGCCAAGTCCCATGGACGATTGAGCAGAAATTGAGGCTACAGCTTGTCCTATGAAGTAGGCCAGAGGGATAATGGAGAACAGGGCCATGATGAACAAAAACGCCGGGTGGGTGATGGTGATATTGAGGTCAAGCGCTTCTAACAGAATCCAGTAGTCAAAGATGACGAACAGAACGACAGCCATGAGATTAATCAAGAAGATGTTTGTGCCATCCACTGTATATTTCCAGTACTTGCTCCCTACAGCACGGTACGTGCAAACGAGAATCGAAGAATTTGGAATAGATCCACGAGAATATGCCGAGTCGGATTGGAAAGATAAAGCTAGAGGATGTCGTCGGAGGTGGTCAAATAGTAGCATTGTAACTTTACCCATGGGGATCCAAAATACGAGGAACCAACATATGCCAGAGGCAATAAAAAGTAAAGGCGTGATCAGTCCATAGAAAAAGAGGAAGAAGATAACACGTCCGGTATTCCATTGACCCCTTCCAAAGAGTCTTCTTTTGTTAGGGCGTGCTGAGTCTTCCCGTTGAGTACCGCGTCTTGAACGGCCAAGTAAACTATCAGTCTCGCTACCAAATGAGTCAATACTTCTCCTCGATCGGCCCACAATCGATCGTGTGTGATGAGGCCCAAAGAATAGTCTCCCATCCTCAATGTCTCCACTTTGCCATTGTTCGTATTCCGTGATGGTACGACCTTCTCCTTGATCTTCATGGGCATAAGCTTCGTCTTGTTCGAGTCGAACGAATTTTCCAAAGGGGTAAAATAAATAACCAGCAAGACCTAAAAGCACGCGACCATATTCAATAGCACTAGGTGCTGCTCCAAAGATGAAACATACAAGTGCTCCAGTCAATGCTGCAAGCGCCAGCCACCAGCCAAAGACAAGTGTCCAGATGATGTTGAAGAAGATCAGCCATTTGTTGACACGACCGCCAGGAGATGAATGAATGTCGCCCTCGGCTGTTTTTTGAACCGAGCGATTTTTTTTGTACAACGCCGGCTTCCAGATCCTTATACCAAAAGGATGGGTTTCGTTTATTGCTTCTTGACGATCCTTTAGTGTAAAACTCTCTGCATCACTTAAAGAATCTTCATCCTCATCGACCTCTGCGATACCATCTTCTCCCTGGAGAGTCCCTTCACCCGATGTTGCCATATGGTCATCTTTTGCTCTTTCACCAGTCGTGGAGGCCTCTGCTTCAGCTTCAGCCTCCGCTTCCGCTTCTTCTTCGTGGGAAGAATCTAATCTTGGCAAGGTTGGCTGAGTTGGTGCAGGCCGCCGCCGCACAGTGCCAGGAGCATGCCTTGAAGGTCCAAACCCAGAGGCAATACCCCCAATCCCAAGTCCTGCCTGCTGTCTATTCCTTTCTTCCTCCATCTCAGTCACATCATCATCCACTGAGAATTCTTGCCCTCTATGAGGGGCTTGTACGTTTGACGAAGCTCGGCGCGGCAAGGGAGGTTTCTTTGGTCGCTGACCCGTTCGTCCACGCTCGGAAGGACCCAGCATGGGCGATCTGGCTGGCTGGAATGATCTCGAGGATTCTAAACTGACAGGCTGAGGTCGCTCGCCGGTTATGGAGGATTCGCTGTTTCTGTGGTCGCCAGGTTGTGGAGTTTGGGGGGTCGATTGTATAGTTCCTATATCCGGCATTAGTAAATCTATAATTTAAACATCTGCAACAAGATGTCACTGATTGTTGCATCGAGCTTTGTGGAAACATAAAGAAATAGTGTACCATATCCTCCTGTATTGTCTGGTCTCCGCCGTATTGTTTCTGTTGATTGGAAACTTTCTGCCAGACCATCATGCTGTTGTGAAATAGATTCATATCTAGATAGTGGATGCCGCGTGTCTGTCGGACTCGTTGGTGTTGACATGCCGGATGGGGTTGGAGTATGATCTTGGGTATCTTTCCCAGACACAGAAGACTCGCCGGGAGTTCGAGACATTTTGTAACTCGAATTTTGAATACCCAACGAAGTTTTATCTGCCAACCAGTTAAGAAAAATGACCCGAACCGTAGCACATCGGGTATGAAATCAAGCTTGAGGCTTGGGTTGAGCTGAGTTCTTTGGTTAGTATGATTAGTTCCCGCGTTTGTGGAAGCTTGAACATGCGAAGAACACAGCAAGGCAGTAAAGAGGATCTAGGTAAGCAGATGATGCATTCGACAAGAGAAAGCTTTAAGTGAAATTTCCAGTTATGTTATTATGTGTTTTAATATGATTGTATCTCCAACTATTTAAAAGTTCCTGAAGAAGAAAGAAAAGGAGAGGAGAAGGAAAGGAAAAGGAAAAATAATGGAGAAATGGAGAAATCGAGATAATTACTGTGAAAGTAGGTAGATAGGTAGATAGATAGGTAGGTAGGTATGTTTTATTTTGAAGGCTGTGGCGCTTGGGTTCAAGGTTCCAAGGTTTATTACCTAGATACCGCCGACCGGTACAACCTTAGCAATTTATTTGAATCATACTACCTCCCTACGAACGGACTGTATGTACTACCTATAGTACTCGAGGATGCATCCCTCAAAAAGATCAGGTGGGAATGACCTCGAATAAATGGAATGGATGCGAGACTACAGCTAATCGTATGACTAATTAGGTACCTACCTAGATACTGGGTCGTACGCACTCCAACTGTTATTTTAGCAATAATATCATCATCATATTAGGTATTGAATATTGAGTATTGGCTGAAGGTTTACGGAACCTAGTATATGGATGGAACCCCTCAAGCCTTGCCCTCAAGTATACCTGGTATCTTTGATCATCAAGACAAGGAAGACAAAGGAAAGACAAGTGAAGAACGTTTTCATGTGGAATGATGATGTGAATGATGGATGGATGGTATTTGTATTTGTCATATTACATTCAATATTAAAACATACAGAGTATACAGAGTAGTTGAGTATTTCTGATTGTAGGTAATAATCGTTAAGATGCAAAGCTCTTAACTTTCCTACCTCCCTCCGTCCCTATCTTGAAAGAATATGGATCCTGAATCTGGAGTGCATGTACCACCGGCATTAGAAGGATGGATCCATTGATAGATTATTTAAAAGTTCCATTCCACGATTTACCTGATGGATGATTGGTTTGAGGTTTTCATATATAAAAAAGGTAGTACAGTACAGTACACTACCTACTGGCGCTGATTACGTTGTAGATGGACCCCGTAGATTGATAAATGATAATAAATGATTGTGGAATTGCTTACCTGACTATAGGTATCAGAAGATGAGATAGATGATCATGAGATGCAGCTGGAGGTGTTTGATAATCCCACTTCCACTTCTGTTCTGATTGCTACTGATACTGATACTGATACACCTACCTAGTATATATCTACTAGGTACAATAATATATAATATATCATCTCTGTCCACCTGGGCAGTAATAGGTAATTCGAGGACCGTACATAGCTTTTTAATAGGTAAGGCTTGCTTCAATTGTTAGCTAGTTCAACGTTGGGTATGGAAAACCTACCTACCTACCTACCTCCCACTTACAAGTTACTACCCGACCTACCCTAGTGAAAGGAAACGCGTTGACACTTGCTACCTAAAACATAAGACCAAAAAAAATAACCGTAAGCCTTACTTGACCCGAGCGGGATTCCTAGCCTACCTAGCCTTGTCTAAGTACCTACCTAGGCAAGATCACATACAACTGAAATCAATCAATAATCCAAAAGGCGAGACGCAGACTTGTGATACCTTAGGTACGCATACGCATCCATCAACAAAAAGATCAGCCTTGGAGAAACAACAACATTCAAAGTTCAAGCCACCTATATTTCCATCATAATTCGGAATCTAACAGTCTCTTCTCTTTTCTTTCCATCGGCATCTCCCAAATCCATCCATCATGGCGTTGGATAGCTTCTTTCACAATAAGATCGAGAGCATGAAGCTCGAGATCATCCAAGGTCAAGCTGTTCTACGAAGATTGGAAGCTCAGCGAAATGACTACAACTCAAGAGGTACTTTCCCAAACATTGTCGCGTATATATAAAGAGGCAGGCTAGCTAACCTTGATAGTGCGACTTCTACGAGAGGAACTCGGATTATTACAACAACCCGGATCCTATGTTGGTGAAGTGGTAAAGGTTATGGGTACGAAGAAGGTGTTGGTTAAGGTACACCCAGAAGGCAAATATGGTATGGGGTTTCTCGCAGAATTTGTGGGTTCTTACAATACTGATTTTGGATAAAGTTGTCGATATTGCGGATAGTGTCGATATTTCAAAACTCACAGTCGGAAAGAGGGTGACCCTTCTATCGGACTCTTATAAGCTCGAGAAGATGTTGCCATCATCCGTCGATCCTCTCGTTTCCCTTATGATGGTTGAAAAGGTTCCAGATAGTACATACGATATGATTGGTGGCTTAGATCAACAAGTAAAGGAAATCAAGGAAGTTATTGAGCTTGGTCTTAAACATCCCGAACTTTTCGAGTCTCTCGGTATAGCACAGCCTAAAGGTGTTCTTTTGTATGGACCTCCGGGAACAGGAAAGACTTTGTTAGCAAGAGCTGTTGCACATCACACCGACTGCAGATTCATTCGTGTATCTGGTTCGGAACTTGTTCAAAAATATATTGGTGAGGGTTCCAGAATGGTTAGAGAGCTATTCGTGATGGCAAGAGAACATGCTCCATCCATCATTTTCATGGACGAAATCGATTCTATCGGATCCTCGCGTGTGGAAGGGTCTTCGGGGGGTGATTCCGAAGTCCAAAGAACTATGTTGGAGCTGTTGAATCAATTGGATGGCTTCGAGCCAACAAAGGGAATCAAGGTCATCATGGCCACCAATCGTTTAGATATCTTGGATCCGGCACTTTTACGACCAGGACGTATCGACAGAAAGATCGAGTTTCCACCGCCAACTGTTGAGGCCAGAGCCGATATTTTACGGATTCACAGCCGCAGCATGAACCTGACTCGTGGTATCAACTTGACAAAAATTGCAGAGAAGATGAACGGATGCTCAGGAGCAGAGTTGAAGGGTGTTTGCACAGAAGCTGGAATGTACGCATTGAGAGAACGCAGAGTCCATGTCACGCAGGAGGATTTCGATCTGGCGACAGCGAAGGTATTGAACAAGCACGATGACAAGGAAGTCAGTTTAGGGAAGTTATGGAAGTAGAGGGCTGGATAGTGGTCGGAACGGCATTTGTACAGTACAACAACATGAGCAGCAAAGAGATATCAATTCAAGCATATTTGGTGTTTTAGCAAATCTAAAAGCCGGTTCAAAGCTTCATGACTTCGGAGTCCCCTTTGTAGTACAGTAGTCCGAATAGCGGGAAGTCGGTGAAGTATGAAGCGAGGTAGCCGAATACCATCACACCTTGAGAGTCGACTCATGACATGACTCTCGAGATCTTGAGCGATCCTCACCCACCTGCAGTCTCAATTATAGTTCTCGATCTAAAATGGTTGAAAAGTGCCACCCACGCCCACACCCACGCCCACGCCTTGTGAAGCTCGTCATCATATCTAGGTAAGTAAGGTTTGGCGAGACCTCCAAAGTGTGGTGCATCTTATTACTGCCCGCCTTACATACCTCCTAGGTATTGAGTATCAATACAGGAAGGTACCGCGAACCTAATCTTAAACGCGGGTCAACGGTACTGGTACTGAGGGGGTGCCGGACCCCAGTTGGTTTTATGGTTGATTTTCAGTGGGGAAGGCCAAAACGAAATGTGGGGCCTATGACGATAAAAAAGCTGGAGCTTCCAACAGAACAGGTCGAGCTCACCTGCAGTCGGGATTCTGAATCGTACCTAATTGAAAGCAGGTACCTCTACCTTACTTTTTACATCCTAGGTAGGTTAGAAATTTCTCTCCTCTCTCTTCTTCCTTCATAACAACAACATAACATTGAATCTCCCATCTCACCTATCTCGCAGCGACAATATCAAATATATCCGTTTCTTGAACACAGACAACGACCTAGGTAGATCTTCTTTCTACTCCCCCAAACTGTATCTATCAACCAGGTACACATTCCCCCTCTTTACCCCGCCGTGGCGCTTTTCTCATCAATATTTGAGAGTATTGGCACGCACGGCATCCTATACCAATCCAATGGGAATAGCTACCACTGCGTCAGCTACCTACTATCTATTTATTACCTACCACCTACCTGTGTAACACCTGCTAATCCGGAACGCAGAGACAAATATACCAAAGTAATCAAGACAAATACCGGCATCATGAATCACTCATTACCTTTCCGTCAAAACTATAGAAAGTAAGCAGCGTCGTGTTTTCATCTCCAACAGCCCTAATCTCAATACTTTGTATATTTGCACAGTCTTAGATCTCCCTGCTGACTGTATAATCTTATAGACCATCGCGTCAAGCGAGTATGGAGTGAGTAGTTCTTGTTTTATCTTTGATAATTCCAGTTCATCATGTTTGAATCTTTGCGTCGAGTTCGGACATTGGATGTCCAACACATCATTTACTGAAGACCCAACCCAAACTTCAATATGTCGAATCGAGACCAGATAATCGGATATGGAAATATATACTCATCGCCTATCTCGAATTGGTTCGGAAGAGAAGTTTGGGGTCAAGTGGGGGCCAACTGCTGCTTCAATGACAAGAATGGGAGGCCCTTTACTGACATGTCTACAGTCCGCATAACGATTTAAACCCTCATGTAGACCATTTCAGTAAGCTCTCTTTAATTTCATTCTTCAGTTATGCTCTGGAAGTAATAGGGGGTTTTTTCCTCTTACCTTCAAGAGTAGAACCTTCTTTAACCTATTAACATTGGCTAATTTTCGTGATAAATAGTCGGGATAGATGTGGGAACCGGATCAGCAAGAGCGTGTATTATCGATGCTTCAGGAGATATCAAAGCCTGTTAGTTGTACATTCTGAAAAATCTTGTAACAAGTCCTAATCTTTGATAGTGGCTACAGAGAACATTGGTTTATGGCAACCAGAAGTCGGATATTATGAACAATCCACAACAGACATCTGGAGATGCATTTGCATGTGTGTGCAAAGAGCTCTTAGCCAGCACAACATCGATCCAACGACAATCCGCGGTATCGGGTTCGATGCAACCTGTTCCTTAGCAGTATTCTCAAACGATACCGACGAGCCTGTGCCTGTCACCGGCCCAAACTTCGCAAATGACGGCAATGACCGCAACGTTATTTTATGGCTCGATCACAGACCAGTCGAAGAGGCGAAGACAATTAATGCAACGGAACACAATCTGCTACGATACCTGGGAGGAAAGATGAGCATCGAGATGGAAATCCCCAAAGTGTTATGGTTGAAGAACAACATGCCACCCGAGCTCTTTGATCGTTGCAAGTTTTATGATTTGGCAGACGCCTTGACACATATGGCAACTGGCAATGAGACCAGAAGCTTCTGTAGTACTGTTTGTAAGCAGGGATATGTCCCAGTTGGCGTTGACGGAAGTGTAAAGGGGTGGCAAGAAGACTTCTACGAGACTATTGGTTTGGGTGATCTTGCAAAAGATAACTTTAAGCGAATGGGAGGAGTTGACGGAGTAGTAAGCCCGCTCTTAACTGCGATTTATGATTTTACATCATCCAAACGAGTGCTAACATAAACGCACAGAACGGCCACTACCTTAGCGCCGGTGAACTTGTCGGTACCCTCAGCGAGAAGGCCGGTAATGAACTTGGTCTTCCTGCTGGCATTGCTGTAGGAAGTGGTGTTATTGATGCTTATGCCGGATGGATCGGTACTGTTGGTGCGAAAGTCAACCTTGGAACTAGTTACCTCGATAACGGAGCACCCAAGAATGACATTTCCCAAGCATTCAGCCGCCTTGCAGCCGTAGCTGGAACCTCCACCTGTCACTTGGCCATGTCACGCGAACCTGTATTCGTCGACGGAGTCTGGGGTCCTTACCGAGATGTTCTTCTTCCTGGTTACTGGATGGCAGAAGGTGGTCAATCAGCTACCGGTGAACTCCTCAAACACGTCTTGGAGACTCATCCAGCATATAATGAAGCTATGTCCATGGCAGAATCATTCAACACCAGTATTTACGATTACCTAAATTCCCATCTCGAGGAATTGATGGAGAAGGAAAACGCTCCCACCATCTCATACCTTGGGCGCCACTTTTTCTTCTACGGTGATCTCTGGGGTAACCGTTCGCCAATTGCCAACCCAAAGATGACCGGTTCAGTTATTGGTCTTACCAACGACCGCAGCATGGACGGTCTAGCCATTTATTACTACGCAACCATGGAGTTTATCGCCATGCAAACGCGCCAAATCGTTGAAACCATGAACAATGCCGGCCACTCCATCACCTCCATTTTCATGTCCGGGTCACAATGCCAAAACAAAATTCTCATGGAACTGATAGCTACCACTTGCGCCATGCCTGTTTTGATCCCCAGATACGTACACGCAGCCGTTGTTCATGGTGCCGCTATGTTGGGCGCTAAAGCCGCCAGTGCAGATAAGGAGGGCAAGACAGAGGAGCTATGGAGTATTATGGATAGAATGAGTAAGCCGGGCAAGGTAACCAAACCAGGAAAGAACGTAGATGAGAAGAAATTGTTGGATGTTAAGTATAAGGTGTTCCTTGAGCAGTGCAAGACACAACAAGTTTATAGGGATCAAGTAGACGAGGCGATTGAGGGCTGGGGCCCTGCGTAGATGATTATGGTTCTCGTTCAGGGGGAATATGATTATGAATGAATGAAACCTTGGGACGGATGGATAGAATGGGGTGGAGGTAGATAGTCGGAAATTATAATAGTGTATTTTTCGCAACAGGATTTTGCGGGAATGCGGTACTAGAATGTATACTTTTCCTTTTGCCTTTAGTTCTATAAATTATGAATATGTGATGTAGGGATCGCATCGAAATCAATTGACATCTCATCTCACAGCATTATTCGCTTTTCACTATCACGTCAATACGACCAGTGAATATAAATTCTGTGTCAACTGCGCAAGCACTATATCATCTAATTCGTTCACAGGATATGCAGCAAACATCAAGGCAAATAG
The DNA here is from genome assembly GCA_025890175.1 of Ciborinia camelliae. NCBI lineage: Eukaryota > Fungi > Ascomycota > Leotiomycetes > Helotiales > Sclerotiniaceae > Ciborinia > Ciborinia camelliae. The sequence continues at coordinate 1,131,902 of JANPYM010000004.1, forward strand.
AAACAATAAACAGATCATTTATTTAGGTGTACAATACACAACTCCTATCTCCGATAACGAATACCCCTATCTTTTGCTCATCCGGTCACTTAAGAAGGTGTCTCGCAGTTAATTTTGATTTTTGCTTTATTTATTTATATTCTAGGTACCTATAGACACCGAAGCTCTATTATCCCCATAGTTTCCTCTCGTTCCCCTCGTCCCATTACCCCTTATCGTATATCGCCTTTTCCTTCTCCCTTGCCTTCTTTGCAACAAAACGTGTTGAATCACAACGTCTACTCTTCGCCTCTCTTCCTTTTTCCTGTAAGTATACATACGGATGCATCTCTAGTCCTGATGCAATTCGCAAGCCCCAAGTTTATCCCATCCCAGCCCCGCGTAAGTTGAATATCTTTATTATACAATACACTCGTAATGCAGTGTGTGGTTAGTGAGAAAGAAGTATCGTATGGATCAACCTCATTCCAAGCGATTTCTTTTCCGCCCTACTTCTCCCAGTCGACAAATACCAATTCGTCATATCTTCTATTTACTTACCCCATCTAGCCCCCCAATTCAAAATTATACAGGAATGTACCCCACCCTCCATCTCTACTGCCTACCCCCCTCCATCTTAACCCGATACGTATCCCTTAAACCTGGAAATGCATTCGCAAACGCCGGTCCCAAACTCCAATTCTCCAGCCTCCTGAGATGTCTCTCAAAAACCGGATTAATCAGTAACTCCCCTTCACTAAATCCCAATCCAGCCCCACTGCCCTCTCCCAAATTCAGGAGTGTATCTGTAGGTTCATATGGCCAATTGAGACTTAATGTAGAAGTGAAAGGGATGAAGAAATTATCAAATAGGTAATCCCTAGGATTATACTCGCGCACGAGGATTTCGCGCATGGTGGGCCAGGGAAGATGATCGATCCAGGCGGGGTGCGGAGTGGAAGTTTGGCTCGGACGCGGAGTAATCCAACTGGGGAGACGGTCGTAGTTGGCTTGACTAGGGTGAATTTGCCAACGCATGAGGAGAAACATTGTGTAGAGGACTGCTACTCTTTCGGGTAGGGTAGAGAGATCGGGGAATGTGGCGAGGATATCGGTGAAGACTTTTGAGACGGGGTGAGATGATGCCCCGCGGGAGTTATTCAAAAGACTGGATACCGAGGGGTAGGCTGGGCCAACGAGTTTTGTAACGGGGATACCATCAAGCGCGGCGGCTTGCCGCTCGTGAAGGAAATCCAGAAGGAGGCTGTCTAATGGGCAGGTAGGCGGGCCGTTGCGAATAGGCGCGTTATAACCGTTTATTTCTGGGCCCGAGCCTGAGGCTGAGGCTGAATTTGGAGTATTATAATTTGTGGTATTACTAGCTGTTGAACTGCTTCGATAATGTATGGGACTCATATTCTGTATTGGTCGATGTAGTTGTTGGAACCCAGAGGATTCTTGTGCACCAGGGGGAGGAATGGGTATTTTAGGGCGTTGACCTTCGTCGAGAAGGAAATCTAAACCTAGTCTCTCTGGGCCCATATCTAGATTGTGTATCATTTCGTGACGTTGTTGTGCTAATTGCATAGTTTGTTGTGCATATACTGAAGGTCTGGAATCTTGGGAAAGGCCCATTGGCGCGGAGGGGGCTGGCCATGAGGGTCCTGGCGAGGGTATACTATTCGGAGTTGATGCATTGCGGTTTGCAGAGTTTGGTCGATTGGAAGGGGGATAGTTTGGTGGCGGTGGTATTTGGGGGATTTCGAATCCTGTATTGCAAAGTTAGCTACCAATGAAGCTGCCTCTGCGAAGCTGCTGGGCCACAACCCCAATTACTGACCATGAGTACCGAGTATTGGTGTAATAAGTGCAATAACCTGCGATAGCCTTTGCTTGATATCCAGGTTTTCCTGCTCCACCATCTCTCTCCGCCGTATGGCATATCGTAATTCTTGATAAGGTTGTTGACTTGTCAATTCCCTAATCCTCCTCTCATACCCCTCAATCTGACTCTTTGTCCTCTGCCTTATACCCCTCTGCGCCTCTCTATCATTTGCCCTCTTTTTCGCCAACTGCTCCGGCGTTAAATTTGCAACTCCCCTTTTCTTCTCACCCGCCGGTTCAATTTTCCTCTTCTTAGATGATTCTCTTCCACTATTCCCACCTCCGCCCATACTACCCTCACCTTCCTCTGCATTCGGGGGTCCTCCCTCTCCAACATCACCCAGAGCATTTGTGGTTTCTCCCTCCTCCCGGTCATCAGGTGTAGAATATGCCACGCTCATGTGCCGCTGGTCGGACGATGGCGATGTAGACCCCTGTTGATTTGCATTTGCATCAGATGTCATACTGTATCTGCGAGAACCACGGGTTCTCGCATGCAGCCTGTCGCAGAGCTACGTTCCAATTTTCTGGTACAGCACGATTCGTCTTACTACCGATGAATAAGAAATATCAAATGTTTATTCAGGATTTCGTTTTCATGAATGCAGTAGAATGGTGCAGAGACATGGAGGGGTGCTTTTATGTATGTCTGAATATGGGGTTCGCTCGAGTCATGTAAATAGTTGTAGGTATATATGAAAGTTCGAGGAAGATCCCCTTTCAGGAAGTTGCTAGTGTTGGAGCTTAAAATATAAAAGTCAATCAATCGTATGCGGATCGCCGTCCCTGTCCCGCTACCTACTAATTAGGAGGTGAGGTAAGATTGCTGGGTAGGTAGGTAAAGGTAAACAGGTAGGTAGGTAGTCAATGTCTCGATACGACAAAGCTCATAAATGTACACAAATGAGAACTCTCGGAATATTTCTTCCAAATGCATTTTTGTTTATTATTAACAGAAAAGTATATAACTATATATCTATATATATCATATACCTATTATATACTAGGTATATATAAAGTAGATAGGTAGGTATCCATGCACAAGTTGTTCCCTATGCATGCATATACTGTGGTTCTCGAATTCATGATTCATTCACTTAATGATACAATGATCCATCCATCTATCTGTTTGATCTTCTGCTTGAGTCATGAATCCCCTCAATTAGCGTTCAAATCAAATCAAGAGTATGAGGAAGGACAATACCCAGATCAGAAACTACGTAATAACGTAGGCAGCCTGAGTAAAAACTACTATATCACCTCGCCCCCCTGGTGTTCAATTTGGGAAATAGAAAACTCGACATTATTATATGTTCATTAACCTCTCATAATTAATCCTCTAAAAACACAATTCATTCTTCGTCTATGTATTTGTCCATAGTAAAAGTGTAAAATCCACTACAAAATGCAGTAGACAGACCCCGATGATTCATTCCATCCAAATAACAAATCAAATGCTCATCTCTGCACGCTGTGCTATTCTAATGTACATGGGAGCTCATAAGCTCATGTCATATGTTCAAACCCTCCTTACTCCGATTGGGCCCTTGCGAGAGCTTCATGGAGAGAGGCGGGGAATCGGTATCTCAATTGACTGGTGTATGTCGTCAAGTCCATGTTTTGTTGTTTCAATTGATCAATCATCATTCGTCTCGTACCCTCATTCCCTCCATACTGAGCATTCATGAGAGAGGTTCTTTGATTATTGCAACACAAGATTGTCCACATCAATAGACTGGGTATAGTATTTGCAACCTCTTGAGAGAGAGATGAGAATTTAGTGGCATAACTTCGTACTTCGCTCTGATTGCCCTGGGCTCTCAAGGGGAGAATATCAAGATTTCTCACAACCTGTAGTAAATTTAGTCAGCTTACGATCTATAAAAAGTCAAAGGTTGAAACTTACATCTAATGCTTCGGCCCATTGTCTGTTTTCAACAAACTCCTTGGCACGACTGATGTTCAATAAAGCCTCGCAAGCTGCACGGTTTTCTTGCTTAATCTTATTAAGATACATGCGATTATTTGAGTAAAGCTTCGTCATTATCGTAGCCAATTCGAAAGGATCATCAACTGAGGTAAGACTGAGACTGGTATGGGCGGCCGTTCCAGATCCATCCCCAGGCCTTGGCTTGAGTGGTTGCAATCGCAAGGGACTATGACCTACAGGTACGGCAATAGCTTCGCTGAGGGCTCGGTTGAGGATGGTAACGACATTGTCATACTCCTCTGCCAAATGATATAGCAAGACTGCATCAGTCGTTCGCCCATTATCATCCGCCACACTTCCTGCCTGTATCGTCACCGTTCTCATGAAATCATCTGCGCTGCTGAGATTGATCAGTGCCAGGCGTTCTTCAATAACTCCCGGCAAACGCTTTCCGTCTTGTCTGATGTCACCAAGCAACAAAGCGAATTCTCTGCTTTCTAAAATCAGCTCCTGGAGAGCCTCGTGGCACAATGCAACTTGTTTCAAACCGGCGTCGCCTTTAAGGTCACTATTAAAGCAGATTAGGGTGAGGTAATCCACAGCAGCACTGACGTTAGCAGCTCTAAACTCTGCAGTATAAAATCCCATCATTAAGCCATATGCTATCTGAGGCTGTTGTCTTGTAGTGTAACTTAAGAATCCACCTTCTGCGACATCTGGATCTGAGACTCGAAGTAAGCCGTAAAAGTCAAGTGCAGTTGCAAAATGAACACAGTCGGAAATACTATGGCGATAAAGCAGGTCGACTGCATCTTCGAATAAGCCTGATAGTACCAAGAGCAAAAAGTACACACTAAATGGGCCACTATTTTCATTTCCCTTAGAAAACATTCTGGCGCCAATGTCTTTAAATGTTTTTTGTACATGGGCGAGCCCGTAGGCATCGCTGGCAATTTCATCGACTCGATTTGCTTCGCGAGCAAGGACAAATTGTATCCAGATAAAGTCATCCTGGTTCTGAACAATGTTCTGATCCAAAGCTCGAGTATTGAGTTCGCAGCGACCGATCACCTTGTAGCATGCCATTCGGAAAGGATCGATAGAATTTTCTGGTGCAATTCGATTTCGCTGATTATATTCGCTTTGAATTCGATCTTGAAGGTCATGTCGCAATTTTCTATCCGGGCTATTGGCATAATCCGCAATATAGAACATGAAATTGCGGTCAATTACTCGGAATGCATCGCGATTCTCGTTAACGTATGCATTGGCTTCTTGGACATGCCCGGATCTTAGAAGGTAGAAGACCACAGCCCACACGTAATCGTTCTCAAGAATCTGAAGAGCGGAATTATCTGTAACCAGATCTTTACGGGCTGAACGCAGGCGGACATAACCCTTGATCTTCGTAAGTGGAGTAGGTCTACCGCCCACAAGTGCTTCCCTGGGGTTTTTGGCAACCATAGCTTCTACATTCTCGAAAAACTCCTTCTCTAGATATCGAAGTGATCCACCAAGTATTCGCTTTTTCAAGTCTGCCAACTGTGTTGAGTTCGTACTGTCATCTAGGTATGCAGCTGCGAACTGCCTCTGTTTGACCGCACCGGGAAGTTGTAGTCTTTCCGGGTCAGGATCTTCACCAACAATTTCCATCAAGCATCGGTATGCCCTGTGAACGTCCGCAGAATGTTGTTCACCACCTTGGCCTACAATAGAAGAGAATTCGTTGGCGATTGGGTAGTGAAGATTTTTTAGTCTAGCACCATTCAAGTTTTGGACTTTTTCAATGTATCGGGCCTGCTTTTCGCGAAGGAATCGGTCACTTGGACCTTGTGGCAAACCATTCGTATCTGCCTTTTCCATATCAGTAAATAGTGCTCGGTTTCCGGCTCCTCCTGGCGCAACAGCTCCTATGACGGATCTTTGCATGCTTGATTTTCCAAAGACGCTAGCCCGTGGGGCCCCAGGCCCTTTGGATACTCCAGGAGCAAGTCCTTTGCCCCGTCTTGATCGACCAAAACCACCCATAGGTTCCGTAGCTGTACCCGCAAAACTTGCCGATGGCCCTGCTCCTTGTTCTCTTCTGGGCTTGATACCGAAATGTTCATATATCCTCTTGCGCTGTGCACTCCATTCCATGGCAACATTCTCGACTAGGAAATCATCGAAATCACGGACAGAACGTGCCAATCCTTCAGATATCATGCTCATTGTAGTTTGTGTTTCCAGTCTCGTAAGGTATGCCTCTACGTCTGCGTCAATGGGTGGTTCTGGAGGGGGTGCCTTATCAACTCTTCCTGTAGCAGCGGCGAATAAGTTCAAATCCCTAAGTGCAGCGCCTGGATCCACGCCAGAAGCTGCTAATAGGTAATGAGCTTTGCCATCAACAGGGCCATCTTGAGTTGTGGGAGCCAGCCTCTTCATACGCTGGCGAATATCCCCCAGGCCTAATTGTAAACCCAAAGAGTCCTCATCGTGTGCCCTCTTACGACTCTTCTCCAATATGGCATCAAAATAGGCACCGCTTGTTCCATTTAGTTGTCTAGATTGTGCGAGAGGTTGAGGTTGTGAAGTAGGTGCGAACATTGATCCTGAAGGGTTGGGTTGTGTAGTTGTATTTCCGAACAATCCCCCGGCGTTTTGTTGCTGCGGTTGCTGCGGTTGTGCTAGAGAACTGCCAAAGAGGCCTCCAGTTGTTCCGCTTGTCGTTTGGGGTTGTGTAGTCGCACCAAAAAGCCCGCCTGTTTGTTGTGATTGTGCTGCTGGAGTTGCTCCAAGTCCTCCGAATAGACCGCCCGATCCTGAATTGGTCTGTTGTTGAGATTTAGTTGTTGATGTTCCAAAAAGACCGCCAGTCGCTTGCGGTTGACTTGTAGCTCCCATTCCACCGAACATTCCTCCTGTTGTTTGTGCCTGACTAGTACCAGTTCCCAATCCACCAAAAAGACCTCCTGTACTAGCTCCTGTTGTCTGCGGTGCTGTGTTCACACTACCGAAGAGTGATGGCTTGCTTTGATTTGTATTCCCGAAAAGCGACATTTTGACAGATTGTAAAGGGAAAAGAATTATGAATAAGAAACGAACTCCTAATGAGTAAAAGCAAATCAAGATGATGCGCTATTCAGCGCTTTTAAAGAAGAAAAAGTGAAAGCTTGGGAGAAGCTTGTAACTTTTTTTCTACAGACTTGGACGCGACTTTATTATTTTTGAAGCTGCAGGTATTGATAGAAATCAAGTTTCGCGCTAATATTTATTTATTTACAGGCTCCAGCTTCCTGCTACCCTCGAAATCTTTGATTGGCCATCTCCAAGGAAACTTTTCACTATCAACGTACAAGTACAACCTAGTACAGGTACATACCTAGTATAGTACAGTACAGTACAGTACCCAGGCTTCGAAACGTAGGTATCAACTCGTACGTACCAATTGAGGATGTTTCTTGGTTTTTTAGAAAGGAACTTGAAAGATTTTTAGGTGTTTTGATCTCATCAGGCAGTTCAAAGAATTTTGAGATTTTCTGCATCTCTTATCATTTCTGCCTATAGGCTAGGTACCTAGGTAGGTATCTAATTCATTACTTACCCAGACCAATTCCCTCTCGTCTCAACCAGACTTTCCAACTCCAATATTTATACATCAAAGCATGAGAATACTCCATTTTTGCATCCCACCAAAACGCCAGATAGTTTTCAAAGCCAACCTTGTCTTAAAAGATTTCTGTTCCTACTGAACTTCCGAACCATGACCCAAGCTCATCCGTATCCTTATCTTTATCGGCACTGAAGAAATCAGTCAACCTGCTCGTCTCATCATCCTCCTCGATGGGCCAATCGACTTTGGCTGCGACACCTTTCAAATCCAGCATATCTTTTGTCGTTCCCCAACTAAAACGGCATTCACTGCCCCATCCGAAAATGGGATCCATGTTGCGCTTTAGCCATGCAGTTGCTCTCGCATCAGAGGGATATCCAGAACCCCAACTATCCTCAGCAGCCTCAGTCCCGCCCATTTCTTGATCTGCATCTTTGTTTACATAGCTCTCGTATAATGCCTCCAAAGCAGCATCTCTGGTAACCTTTGCACATACACTTGCGGCACTCACACATGGATACAAACTATCCGCCTTCTTCGCAACCGTAATTTGAGATGTAGGGAAGATACGTTCCAATTTCTTCTGGTATGTAACTGTGTTGCCCAGCGCATCGATATAGATCTCCTTCACGTTGACACCTTTATCCATCACTCCTTGGATCAATGCGATAGTAGAGTCCATGGCTTGTGCATTTAGATTGTATGTTGCCGGTTTCATCATATTGGCACCAATATCCCTCGCAGACATAACGTCGACCGCCCAGCCACATTGTGTATACAGATCTGAGTCTGGTGTGCAGAGTTTTTTCATAAGTTCGGATCGAACCGTCGGTGTAAGGACTTTACTGTCATCGAAGTGATGTTTATTTCGTAGAAGAGGGTCGGAGAGAGGTAAAGGTAAATAAAACAACCCATAAACCATTGGACCAATGACGGGACCACGACCAGCCTCATCAACCCCTAAAGCACATGCTGGACCTGGAATTGGAAGAGCATCAGGTTTCGAAGCATCGGTATTTGGTGTCGGAAGAAGTGATGGAGGAACATCTGAATAATGTTGATATGAGGCGCCGGAGAGCAGGAGAGACTGATTTATCGAGGGTGCTATGAAAACATCAGATGCTGGAGTCTCGAGAGCAACATCTACATCCATTTGAGAGTCTGCCATATCTGAGTTGTTTTTGGTAAGATGGAAAACTCTAAGGGTTTGTGGTGTTTGGCGTTCTTTTGATTGGGAATTTAAGGAAGACGCGTTTCGCGACAGGTTCGCGTACAGTACTTTTCAACTTTACAGGGGTTTTTAAAACGTTCGCTCCATTAATACAAAATCATATAGCAGCTCCCGGTGAGCCTCGTAAGTGTCGAAAATGACCGGTGAGTTCCGGTGAGCAGCTGCAGCTTTTGATTGTCCAAAACAGTATAGGAATTCTCCTGACCACCCACCCAACATATGACTATCAACCTATAGAGTACAAACGCATGACTATGATGTTTAGTTCCAGTCTCATATCAATGGTAGATATTATACAAAGAAACCAAGAAGCCAGAAGATTTTTGCAAGATATTTCGAGGATTGGATATAATCCATTGATTCGCTATTTAGATTTCACAAGGGATGCACACATCAATGTGCATTTGACATCCATATGAACTGCTGTCAATGAATGAGAAGCATGGTATCATCAAAAAAACCTTTAACGCTCAACTCCCCGACCAAAATGTTAGAGCATGAACCAAAATGGTCTCCCTGCCGTGTCACAAATATGACACCAAAAAAGAAAAGATCAAAAATAATCAAACACCAATTGCATTATCTGTACATTATTGACTTGCTGCAACAGCGCCTTCCGAGCCCCCAATTTCACAGCCCTGCGCAAAAAAGATTCTTGCTGGTTTATCATAATCGTTCGTGATGCTATAAAAATTACCTGCGCTTAATTAGTATTTTAGTAGGTGGGAGGTTCGTGTTTAATGCTTACCTCGAGGGACTTGCCACATTCCACCTTTGCCAATTCTGAAAGTGGTCCCATTGACTGAAACTTCGACTCGGCCATAGAAGACGAAAAAAACCATTTGCATTTTTCTTGAATTCTTTGGCTTTTTGATAGCGCCAGGTTCGAGATCGACCATCCCTGAACCGAAAAATGGTAATGTGAGGGTTTTCGCAAATTTGAACGAAGCATTTGGAATATCACGAGTCTTGATCGCAGCAGACGAGAAAGCGAGGTCTTCTAGCGTCTCTTCTGCATTTTCTCCAACTTGATCTTCGGGATCCCAGGTTCGTACTGAACCTTCGATGCGACCAGGTTGAGATTCCCATTCCTCGGTTTCTGAATCTTCTTCCACTTCCTCTCGTGCCCTCTTCTTCGATTTGCCTTTGGTGGGTTTCGAAGACCTCGGCCTCGAGTGCTTTTGTTGCTCCACTTCGTCCGCACGAATGACCTCTTTGATGCTGGGCAACAAAATCTTGGCACCATGAGTTCCATCTGGTACCGTTTCATCATCATCGTATTCGACTCTTTCATTCTTCCAGTACGCAAGGGGCTTGATTGAGTTTCGGCCAGATCTTGTTCGTTGTATACCCGCTCCTGCCATTGTCGTCTCGCGTCGAAGTATGAACAGACCGTTATTTCTGGGGATAGGGGGGCCACGATGAACCTGGGGCGAGTCGACCTTAGATATTGGTGACATTTTGGGTCGTTGAGTTTTTGGTTTCGCTGCTGCTTTTGGTTTTGCTGCTGTGCTAGATTTCAAGCCATTGCTAGGTCTTCCTGGCTTACCCTTTGTAGGTTTGGCAGCTTCGGCAGCTTCGGTAGAGCGCCGTGCTTTCTTCGCGGGTCTTTCCTCAACTACTTCCCGTTCTTCCTCTACAGCTTCGACCTGGGGAGCTGGATTCTTCGGCTTTCTGCCTCTACGCTTTGGCGCAGGCGGTTCTGGTTCTTCGATCGCCTTGCCTTTCCCTTTATTTTTGCTTACTGCTTTTCTAGGTGGGGAAGGTTCCGGTTCCGGTTCTGACTCTTCTTCTTCTTGTTCTTGTTCGACCGCAACTTCCTCCTCGCCTATTTCTGAATTTCCCTCAAGCGCATCAACCGGAGCATCATCCTCGTCGTCATCCGGAGCATTGTATTGATTTGAATCTTCTTCGAACTCCAACGCACTCTCGTCTTGGTTTTCCACCGCATCACTACTCGGGTCTACATTTGGTGGAGGGCGTCTTCCGGGCGACAGTCTAGTGCCATTCGTAAGGTTACCTAGTGCTGGGCGTCCTGGTTTTCCTCGTCTTTTGGAAGTACCGGTAATAGTTGACTGCTTCGTTTCAACTTCTATATCTTCAGTCGAAAAGTCCAACTTTCGTCGAACAGGGCCGGTGTAGTCGGCTTCACTAGATCCTCCTTTATCCGGGGAAGATATGCCAAAAGATGGATTTCTACGGGCTGGCGATTGTAAGTGTGTTTTCAAGGGCGACCTTGATCTCGGTATAGGCATGGCCATTCGCGCATCTTGTCTTCGTTGGTTCAAGACTTCAGTAGGTTCCGGGGCTGTATCTAGAAACATGTCAACATCGCACATTTTTCTTGTGCATTTCGGGTCGTGTGGACATACTTTCTTCATCCATATCCATATCCTCCTCACTAGATATTGTCGCATCTTCCAGCGCGTTTCTTCTTGATCCATTTGCGCTCCTGCCTGTTTTCACACTTTCCGGTTTATCTGGAGAGAAAAGATCATCCATTGGCTCCAATCCATTCGCATCGCGAATTCCAGTATCTGGAAGAGTAACACCAGTTTTCCTAACCATAAGTCAATAATGCACGAACCAAATCAAGCATAAGTCACTAACCTTCCCTTGACTCCCAAGTCAAACAGATAATGATTTTCTCTATTTACACCTGTTCTTCGCCTTGCTGGAGGCGATGCGGACTGTTCAGGCGCCATGTTGGAATCAAAATTGAACGCTACGCGTAAATAAATGAGATGAAAGACGCGTTTTAGTTATTGTAAATATTAAGTGTATGATATAGAATGGCTTTAAAACCATATGCGACAGTGTTACTATAGAGCTTGGTGAAGATTTAACACCTTTCAAGAATATGCGACGTGATGTAGTTTGTTGTTGAGGGGATTTGTAGATGGAAGATACCAATGCCAGATTCCTTAGTAAGTATGAGAATTGACTGAATTGAATTGAATCCCGGTTAAGTTGATCCGAAAAGGTCCGAGCTTCCCTCACTTTTTTTTTGTTAGAGAGTGGAGTGGGTTGGGTTGGGTTGATTACTAAGTAGGTAAAACAGATAGATGGGATGGGAGATGGCTAGGTAGTTGTAAATACCACCTGGGCAGCTTCCAATATTTTGAATCTTCCGAAAACTTATAATATTTTGGTAAGTTGTTCATTTTATTTTATAGGAACTTTCAATTATAATTATAACAATCGGATGTAACTACTAGCTAAGTAGCTACTTGTTTTTCATCAAGTTGCCTTTCCTTTCCTTTCCATACTTCTTCAGAAGTTTCCTCATAATACTCATAGCACCCCCCTTATACCCAACTCCAAAGATCGAATAATGATTCAAATGATGATACCTAAAGCATAAAATCAGTCCACAATCAAATCCAATCCAATCCAAACTCACACAATACTTTACTTACAACTCGTACAACAAACATCTATCCTCCCACTCCTCCGCCGGCTCATCTGTTCCAGATCAGGGAGTCAGTATTGCCTATCAATGAAAGGTTTTGGAGGAGAACGAGTAATCAAAGCTGCTTCAGGAAACAAATATTTGAGGAAAGGGAAAGGTATGGTTGCAGATCGGGGAACAGAATTGGGTACGAAAGCAATATGAAATTGTGAACCGATCACGTACCCTTCGGCCTAATCTCATGGTATTCTCTCCAAAAGCTCCCTCCAAACCCACCAAACATCTCCATAATCCCCGCCTCAAACTCCGCATGTGCCCAACAAGCACTCGGGTCAAAAACCACCTCTTCAACACCGCCATCTCCAATCCGTGCTGTCCCATGATTCCCACTCCATAAATCTCCATGCACCACCACCGGTTTGATATTTTCTCCATTCTTATCCCTCAAATGCCCATCCCCCAGCAATCTGGGAAGAACAATCTCCACCACCTCCTCGACCAAGTTCCTCAACTCCCCATCTACGCCATTGCTCGATTCTGCTTTCCTAAGGATACTTCTCAGTCTATTCTCTCCATAAAACTCCGCCCAACTCTCCCTAAACCCATTATCTTGTGGTGTCTCTCCGCAACACGTCGTAACCGGGAATCCAAATTGTGGTTCCTTATACCCCTCTGGAATGGGTGCTGGTGTACTATGCAACTTTGCCAGTTTCTTTGCTAGTGATATGCCTGATCCGGGTTTTCCATCTCTGGGGTTGAGATCTAGGAAATCTGTTGCTAGGAAAAATCCTCCAGATTCTAAGCGTCCGTGGGCATGCGACTTTGGACAGAGAGAAGGGACAATAGAGTGGATGGCGTTGAGGGATGCGTGTTCTCCTGGTGATGAATGTGAGCACGCGATTGACATAATACTTTTCTTCAGAAGTGGTTTCATGCGAAAGACAGATACAAAATCAATTAAAGAGTAGACGAGCATACCAGCAAACATCTCCTCACTGCCCCTCCCACCAGTTTTTACGAAGAATAACTTTTGCTTTCCATCGATTGTACCACTTATTTTGAAGGTTTCTGCAAAGCCACTTCCCCCATGCTTGGAGATCGTAGCTGTAGTTGGCAGCGAGAGAGCTCTCAAGAGAGCTGGATCGACTTTTGGAGACATGATTGTTTTGGCGGGGTTATTCGTTGAGTAGTAACTTGGGGAAGTGAAGTGATACATACCTATTGAGAGAAGTGATATGATATGACGTAAGGGTTAGAATCCGGATCTGGTAATTCTTCGATATCTTAAGGTTCGTTTAGGAACTTAAAAGAAAACATCCCGTGAAAGTTCTATATAAAATATATACTTTTACTCATTCTAACTATACAGTCTATAGTTTTATATGTACTCAAATCCTAAGTTCTCCCTCTCCTAGGATCCATAGCTTCGCCCTTCTTATAATCTCTAACCTCCTTAGTCCCCATACTTCCCATACCACCCTCAATTCTCCTCTCCCAACCTCCAAGCCTAACGATCAAACAAGTTGCATTATCTCCTTCTTTACTCACTTCTGTAGCAAAACTAACAACATCCTTCGCCCCTTGCTCAGGAGTTTTTGCTTCCTTCACTACATCCACAATTTCCTGGTCAGATAATGTACCACTAACACCATCAGAAACCAAGACTAAGAAGCTGTATTCAGCTGGAGATATCTCTACGCGTCTGATTTCTGGCTCAGCCGAAACGCCAATGCGCTTAGAACGCATATCGCCGAATGCTCTCGTATTGGCCAATCCAGACATCCGCTCCTCACCAAAAGAATCGGTGACGAATGTTGCAGCATAACGTCTTAATCTACCCCCTTCAACTGGCGAACTAGGATGATGATTGGTAGTTACAGGTTTGGCCAACCCTGTCAAAGTCTCACAAAGTATTATGCGAGTATCGCCAACATGAGCGACCATAAGTGTCGAAGGAGAAGATGGATGCCAGAACGGAGTCGGCGTTGGTGTAGATATCATAGCAACCGATGCGGTTGAGCCTCCGATGAAGCGAGTAGGTCCCCCAATGCGATGCGGGGAGAAATGACGCGCAGGTTCTCCTAATATTTCATCCGCGTTTAATGGCGAGTCAGTGTTATTGTCATCCGGGCTAGGTTTTCGCGCTTGTGCTGATATAAAATCTAAATCTGCTTTCAGAAAAGCATACATTAGGGCTGCTTCAACGGAGATGGGTTTCCTTATTGGCTCCCCTTCCAACGAATCGTGAAGATCAAAATATTGTGGTTTGAAGCGGCGGAAATATCCACCAACAGTTATTTTCCAATCTGAGACGAGTGCCTTCTCCAACTCAATTGCTTTGATTTTACTAGAAATCTGTTGAGATATGGGTGTTCCTGATCCATCCTCCTGCCCTTCCCTAACCACCGTAGATGTCCCAGAATTGCTGATCTTCGCCTTCTTCTCCAGACTTGAGGGAAGTTTGAAGGTTTCTGCTGTCGACTCAATATATCTGTGCAACTCCTCCCTTAAAAAGTCACTACACTCATTTCCTCCATGCCCATCAAAAACTCCAAAGTAAAACACTTGCGGGTCTCCACTCGCACCATCTGCCGATGTACCACCACCTGCAGTATTTTTGGAATTCGAGCGACTTAAACTTATAGGAGCCCGCTTTGCAAATGCCGGCACTTCTATTGTTCCTGCCTGATATGTATCTTCATTGTACGGTCTTGTACCACGGGAGACAGAAACCCCAAAATGGTGTTTCGCGCTTCGTAGAGGTATTCGCACAACCGTGAGTTCTCTAGATGCCCCAACATTAGATGGAGCAGCAGCGGGAGAAGGTCCGGAACCGGTCGTATGCGGTGTTGAGGCCGATCTTGGCAATTTGTGATGCGGGCCGCTTGACCGAGAATCAGGATGAAGAGACGAAGATGGAAGATGCGTTGTGAAGTAGTCGTGAAACCATCTACTCTGTCCTTCCTGGTGTGGGCTTTTTTGTTTGCTCGATCTTCGGGTTTTGATACGATGCCTCGGAGACGAGTGTGACGTGCTGAATGCCAGTCTGCCAACTTGTGTTACCGAATGTGGGATCGAGATTGAGGGGCATCTGCGGGTTACGGATCCGTTGAGGAAGGTGGATATAAAGTCTGAAAATGCAGGTTAGATGCCGTGATTGAGAAGATATCGAGCAGAAAGTAGCAAACATACCATACGAATCTGCCAAGGACCAAGGGCCCCGGGCCATAGGCTTCATTCTTCCCATGATCCACAGTCAAGCTCTTCTGCTGCTTGGAAAGCAGTTCGCACACAATTGACCGATAATATGAAGTTCTATTCCATCAGAGCAGATCAATGATGTCTTTTGTAGAGCTAAATGAGGAAACCGAGGTCGGCAACATGAGGATATTTAGGCACAATCCAAGATTTGATAACCCAAAAATGGAACCCGCAAGAAACTAGAATGCTTTATGGGATGATGTCTAATAAAAAGTTGCTCCCTCGAATCATCGAATCATAGTAGAAATAAGTTTCCTTTCAACAAGATCAGATCTCGTTTAGTAAATTCCAACATCAGATTTGAATAATGTTCATAACCTCAAGTTGTCGATGAACGTAAAGTTAATTTTCCCCACAAATTCTGAGCATATGAGATACGGGACAGGAGTACTGTATAACCTTGGCAGCTTGGCTAGACAGGGGCGTCCGTGGCCCACACTTCTAAAAAGACGGGAACCTCGTAAGCTAGCCTTAATAATAAGGCGAGAAAGATGGGTACCTACCTCCAGCTACCTACCTCCCTACCTCTAATTGGAATGGAAGGCTCCTTCAATATCTATCAATCCTTCATCTTCATCTTCAACCCAAAACTAATTACACTTCTAAATTGTAATCTCGGCAGAAACAATAAAAAGTTTAGTTAGTCATGACGGGAATGTTCGAAACACCTCTACGTATGGAATAAGTAGATAGGTAGGTAGGTAGGTAATGTTAAATAGTAAGCTTACCATCCAGTACCTCCTACCCGAACCTACCTGGTATTAGTGTAGAAGTCCATGATATTCTTAGGATTAGCATGAGGCTGAGAATCTGAGATCTTCTCATCAGCAGAAGTCTTAAGTCTTGTTATCGTCCTATGCCTACCATCTTCTATTCTATAGTATTGTACACAGCATACACCTAAGGTAGGTAGGCAGGTATTCAAACACAATAAAAACTATCACCAAGTTGCACCAAGTTGCACTAAGTTTCACAAACCTCTCTCCCCAAGCCCATCTCCTGCAAGTAAGAAGCCGAGTATAACTACTAGGTACGTAGTAGCCATCAGGGGCCAAGAAATTTCAAAAGTAACCTTGGAACGCCATGAATCATTGGCCCCCTAATCCTTCGTTCCTTCGTTCCTTCGTTATATGCACCAATCCCAGCCCCCTACTGCCAGTGAGAACGAGGCATTGCTTTCAGCCTTACTCCCCATTTCCAACACTTACAATCTTTTTATAACTCTTCCTTTGTATGAGAATGATGAATCGTGGTAGTCCGGTGGAGATTTTCTTTGCATCAGCCATGTTGCATCTGCTGGTGAGTTTGGCGCAATGCTTGTATGGTAAAGTTACGAAGACCTCAAATATGACCTGTGGTCCACTGTCTTCGGTTTTTTATTGCTCTTGGTCAAGACGTTTTCTTCGTGCTAATCGGTTTCCGTTGTTTTCAATCATTCGTTGACATTTCTTTCCGTAACTTTACATACAATTTGGAATCCAATTCACAACTCACAAATAACGCCATGCCTACCGCATACAAGAATTCCTTCTGGGCCTGCTGCAGCCCTTTCGATCTTTGTATGTACCCCAACTCCAGTCCTCCTTCCTATTCAACGTTACTACTAACGATCCCATCTAGGCATCAAAGCATGCTGCTGTCCCTGCTTCGTCTCCGGTCGCAACCATCACCGCATCGAACATGGCAATGATGATGACTACTCTACTTGTAACGGCTGGTGCTGCGGATGGTACGGTCTCGCTGCCGTCGGAGGGTTCTCATTCGTATTGCAAATGCTGGATCGTCAGAAGATGCAAAAACAACATGGTCTGTTCTCTTTCTCTTCTTTTCTTCCATCCTCCCTTCACTTCTTCCACCATTTCTAATCATCTCTGTCTCTAACCAATCAATACTAACCACCACCACAGGCCTCGTAGGGAACGCTTGCACTGGGTGCATGGGATCATGCTGCTGTGCCTGCTGCGAATTGATGCAGACCAGCAAAGAACTCGATTATATTCTCCTTGAGAAGAATGCTGGTGCCAAGGGATATCAGCCGCAGTCAGAAATGGTTGCCGGTCCTCAGCCCGGGGCTTCTCATTGAAGTGCATGGTTTGTGTGACGAGTGAAAGTTGACAATGATTTTCCGAGAGGTCCTTTTGGGTCGGCGTGCTGTTTGGGTTAGACTGCTTTAGGGATAGGGCAGATGGGTGCTATTTAGGGTAGATGTGGAGTTTGTTTATACCATTAATTTTACTATGTTGGAGTCCAAACTTGCCTTCTATGGATCCATGGTTGTTGGTCAGAACCGTAATTTGAATGGAAGACTAACTGAGACTCATAATCAATACGACAGATATAGATGCGATAGAAACCATAGGATAGAAATGAGTCTGTATGTATAGGATAATTCTAATTGCGACCAGGCCGAAAAGTCTCAAACACAAGAAATAGGGGGTAATTAAGTACCATGAAGTCTCGATACACCTAAAAGAGTGAGGGAGGTTACCACAAACGCCAGCTACCAGTTGTTCCAAACCATGCAATTCTCCTGACGCTGACATATACAGACAAAACTATGAGACGGCCGCAATGGGTTCATCGTCATCATCCAATGCTTTCCGTCTACGAACCTCGTTCTGTTCAACGCCAATCTTGGTCTTGCCATTAGCACCCGTGCTCTTCGTGGCAATAGCTTTATCCTTTTGTCTGCCTTCCTTGGCTGGCTGGAACCTTTTTCTAACGGCCTCGATCATCTTTCCAAACCAGTAGAAATTCAAAGTGTTGAGCACAAGATTACTTCCGAGGTATGTGAACCCTAACCAGAGTGGAATAAACTCATCGGCAGCAGCAAAACGCATAATATCATTCTGAACAGGGGCCGCGCTATGACCTGCTGCGGCATTGAGTGCAGAAGCGGTGCCGTTGGTGAGAGCATCAATATTGATTGAAGCAGAACTTGAAGGCTGATTGTGCAACGACTTCCATACATCTTGGTAAACCCGAATCGACTGATATGTTCCCCACACAAGTCGGCAGCAGAAGAAGGTAAAAAGGAGAGCAATTCCATTATAAAGTTGGGGCTTAGATCCAGTCATATCGAGTTTGTCGAAGAACCAATGAAAGTTCAAAAAGGGTGAGGAGAGCTCATAAAGGATAAATGTGCACCCATAGAAATTGACGAACGGTCTCTGTAGAATAACTATTAGCATTGTTTTATTTCACAGGAACTACAAACACTCACAAAACCAAAGGAGAAAACCAAGAGAGCACTAGTTGCGTGTGCCAACATTCCTATCCCAAAGACTCTAAGATTCTGCAGGGTGATCATCAAGTCCCAAAGAAAGTAGCCGGTTGCCAGGCCTTGAATCATGCCAGAGGCTCCAGTATATCCATGAACACGTTCCTGAGCCGTCATATTCTTGCGCTCTTCATCTACAAACATAACCCATAGGGCAAGGGCGTTGATAAGAGAACTCTGGCATAGTGAGACCACATGTACATCCCAGTTGAGCTTTTGTTTTGCCGTGAATTTGGAGTACTTCTCGGGGAAAAGGCGCACGGAAACCTGAGGTGCGACGACTTTGTTGATGAAAGTATACGCGAGGAACGACCCGAGAACTTCATGAATATGGAGAGGTAGAGTGGTTAGGTGGAAATAGTCAGCAAAAGGCTGAACGGCCTGGCTAAGCCATTGGGATGGTGGGATAGGGAATGGATCATGCATCTCAGAAAGGATGTTGAATATAGGGAATATATAAGAAGGACTAGAAGACGTATATCTTCTTGTCGTAACACACCGAGTGCGTTTAGGAGAGAATATGACTCCCCTTGATAAAATGCGGGAGGTCGAGATATTTATGTATGTACAATGAAGTAGGAGGTATGTACTGCTGTAAGTTGTAACGACCTACCGAGGTGTCAAATATCGTCAAGGTTCCACTTTCCTGTCCCAACAAATCGAAGACGTAACATTGCGCTGTTGGAGCTGGAGTAACCAATTAGAGTTAGAGTTAGATCTAAGGATTTTTAACCGAATAGATAAGTGGGGCAGGGGTGATGTGTATGATATCAATCAAATCAGTGAATTGAACGGATTGTATCAAATTTGCCCAAGATCATTCAAAAAAAAAATTATATTTTGACATTTATTACATACAGCTTCGTATTATTGTTACAAAATAGGCTAATCGTACTAATAAACTTGGTGAATCATCCTTTTGTATGGATGATTTGCTTGTGTTCATATTTAATCTGCTGAGTTCCTGTCCTGATTCCGATAACTGAAACTATCTCCAGAAATGTCTTGCATGGCTGCACGTGAATCAAATGAATGATAGAACTGCCACGTGGGGGTTGACATACACATGATATGATCCCGTGCTATCATGGAGAACTGACTTCTCTTCCTTCGAAGATAGTCGTTCGTTCAACGCCTGCATCACACACGAGCTCCTGGATCGACTTTCTAGCCCTAAAGTTCTGGGGTCCATTTGTACCGAAAATGACAAAATTCGCAGGACTTCCAAAGTCGATTTCAACGTGGCGCTTAATATCAAGGCCAATCGCTGCTCTTGCTCTTGTAGATACACATGCCTGGGTGATTCGATTTAGTAGTATGCTAAATGCTGGACGGCCGAGATAAACTTACCAATAAGATCTCAGCGTCTTCCTTTGTGCCTGCTTGATAAATTCCCACACCTAGACTTGTAAGACTCATAGGGTCACAGTTACCATAGGGAGTAAAGGCATTGCCAACATTATTAATTCCTATGGCTGCATTGAAGTCATATTTATTGATCATTTCAATGACTTGAAGTGTGCCCCTAACTCTGCTACTCCCACCGGTGGCTTTATCGGGGCGGCCCATCATGAATAAATCCGATGTAGGTAGTCCGACAAATGAGACAGGTAGATCGCCAATCTCGCGACGAAGGTTCTGCCAGGCATTGTCGTCGAAAAGCGTAAGTCGAGTGCAATGGCCAAGCACAACTGTTCGAAAGCTTAAGTCTTTGTAACCTCCGTAAGTCGGCCACTGAGCTCTATGGAGTCTTTCGATTACTGAATGGACTGCAGGTTTTTGGTCTGCATCTAGATTGTAGTCGAGGTGGAAGTCCAAATGTAGCTCGTACAATTTCGCCGTTTCGATAGCCCATTGGATGTTTTCTTCCTGGAGCGCAAGACTCTCCTCAACGTACGGGGTAGTCCCAATAACCTCGACTCCAGGTTGATTGATTGCCTGCTCAAGCAAATCTATCATTGATTGAGATCCATTGGCATGGCTGAAAATCGGGTCCTGGGCGAATACGCAAATCTGAATACGACACTTGTCATAGAATTCCTTTTTCAATGCCAATCCAGCATCCAGGCATTTCATTCCAACTCCAACGTCTACTTCGACAAAAGCTCTCATATGAGTGACACCGAATCGGATGCTCTCCTCAATCAGAGCCCTTCCCCTGTCCATAAGGTCATCATGTTCAAAACGTAACTTGGCTTCACCTAAACACAGCTAGATCTTAGAATGAATAAAGAAAGAAAGAGTTGTGATGTCAAGATCAACTTGATGATTGAAGAAACATGTAGAGGTACACAGACTGGTCAATTTCATTGCCTCAGAAAAATCGCCCTCCTTGATCTCTAGATCTGCATATCTTGGATGAGATAATAGGAAACACTTATCAAGATGTATGTGAGGATGACATAAGCCAGGAACTATAAGTCGATAGTTGTGTTGATCGCCATTATCTGATGGAGGGTTGTCTAGAGTAGAACTATCTGATACAGAGTGGGTGATTGAGACAATGTCATCTACACCCTTTAAGCAATGAACGTCAAAACATGAGTCTGGAGACCTTCCTGGAATGTGAACACCCTTGAAGCTTGAAATTTCATCACTACATTCCGCTCTTAAACGCTCGATACCAGATATGTCTTCAAAAGGCTTGTATCTCTGAGACATACTGGTGAACCTATTATTTTCGAAGTGTTCTGTAGGTAGGTAGATTTATAGAAGACGATGTGGGGAATTGAGATGGAGACGGAGACTGGTAGTTGAAGATCCCGCGGTAGCATCCGGGTATTTTTGGAGCTCTTGGAGCTAACGAGCATTAACCATCAATCCCTCCTGCGGCCTGCCATTTTAACTTCAGAATATCTCAATAACACCACCAAATATCCTCATTTAGTGTGGAGTTTGCGCCAATATGTCAGATCCATTATATGAGCTCCTCATTCCATATTTTGAGAAGCCCTCTCCACGACCAGCACCACCGTCGACCGATTCTACAACTGCCACCTATCTGAATCGACTCTCTACCCTCCCCCTCTCTTCACTAAATACATCCGAGCCTCAATCGCTTTCTCAAACCTCCCACTCTCTTCTTTTATCTCTACAGGCTTTGTCCAAACGTTCCCATAAATCAGTTATCGCATCTTCAGACCATTTATCGACCCTCACCACTACTCTTCCTACCCTAGCGAAAGCCACCGCAGATTTACGAGATGCTCTTCCCAAACTGGACGATGCAGCTATTCATTTCAGCGAAAATTACAACAATCGAATAGAGAATGCCGTCCTCGATCGACGACGTAAAGCTCATTTACTATCACGAAACGTAGACAGGCTTGCAGATGTTCTCGACTTACCCACCCTCCTTTCTACCGCGATATCCTCTTCGAACACAACTGCTACAAATACAGCCGGTAGAGAAAATCATACCTTGAATTATGCCTCCGCATTAGATCTCAATGCGCATATAAGACGGCTTCACGCATTATACCCTACTTCACCCCTCATAACGAGTGTTTCCTTACAAGCGGAGGAGAAAATGCAGTCTATGGCCACGAATCTTATATACTCTTTGCGGCAACCCTCTCTTAAGCTTGCAGCTGCTATGCGTACGATTTCTTGGCTACGGCGTGTTTCTCCCGAGCTCGATCCTTCCACATCCACATCCAGCTCCACACAAACCCGTGAAGGGGCATTAGGCTCCTTATTCCTCGTCTGTCGCCTTGCCAGTCTTACAGGCATGCTTAATGCACTCAGTCCTTTACGGGATCTCGCTGATCAGGAATCATTGCGGCTGATAGCATCATCCGGGAAGACAGGAGGGAACAAATTCGAAGCTGGGCAGCAGACAGAGAAGTATCTAAAGCGCTACATCGAGATATTCCGAGAGCAGAGTTTTGCAATTATTTCTATGTTCCGCTCTATATTTCCACCGCCAACAGCTCCGGTCACAATAGAGGGGTTTAAGGACAGTACGGATGAAAAAGAATATAATGATTTACTGGGGCCGTTACCAAGTGCCCTGGCCACTTTTCCTCTTCAGTTGGTGGGGATGTTGGAGGAGACTCTAACAACATACCTACCCAATGTGAGGGACAAAAGTGGTAGAGACAGTTTGCTCACTCAAGTTCTTTACTGTGCCGGTAGTTTGGGGCGATTAGGAGGGGACTTCAGCCTCGTGCTTGCGGGTATGGGAAGTAAAGTCGAGCAGGAAGAATTAGACGAGGAAGATTCTGATGATAACAATGAGGAATGGGCAGATGTCATCAAAAAGCATAGAGTTTTGGCCGGTAAGCTAGAATCTATGGTGGGATCCAGAGGGGAATGAAGACCATGAGATATGGCTCAAGAAGGCAGTTAGAACGGGTTTATGATTGTATAATATTCTCCAAGATACCCAAGCAGATTTAAAATGTAGCCTTTAGTAACACCATAATGTACCATATTCATCAAACCAGTACCCAGATATCTCCAGATTAAAACAAATGTCTACGACTCCTTAAGTAGTCTGGACCGAAATCCACTCTAAGCATGGTCTTGGCCAATAAGAGAATCCCTGATTCAAATCCCTCAACTCTAAACAATCAAAATTCCATGCTTACCCTCTTTCATCTTTCCGATTGCTCAAAGTTTAAGCAATGTATACCTCGCTCAGAGATAATTCCTCGATGGAATGTATATCAGTTCACCCATATACCTCAACTCAAATAAATCTCGAGAACCCAGATACCGGTTCTCTGTTTTTGGGCAAGCGTATATTCTTATCAATAGACACCCATCTGAATTGGGCATCATGAATGATATGGATCAGAATAACAACCTGCATTGAGAGATTTCTCATACGCGGCATATATTTTCAATGAAAATATCGGGAAACAACGTTAACAACACATTCCAGCTAGTTATTTGCGAGTAAGAGCTCACATCTCGACAATGTTGATGATCCATTCGAAACTTCGAAAGTCGAGAGGGGACTCACACTTACATGAACAACAACGAGAAGAACACCGGTATAGACCCAGGAACGCGAAAATAAATTGCCAGATGACAAAGCTAAACATTGGATATTACTACTTACATGCATCTTTCGAACATCTTTTAGAAAAAGTTTTTTCTGCCACCCACATCTTCAACACAAGCATGACATGTATTTCTTATCATGGTATATCTTATCATCTCTGACTTTCTTTATTCATTGTATTACTATAATCTCCAAGCTTAATCGGTTGGTGCAAGAGTTTGCATTCGAAAACTTAGCTAATGCAACCAAATCCGAACTCCGCATGATGTGGTTTTTTCATTTTCCCAGGACAGTCTGACCATTCAACCCGAGATAGTATGCACAGGTCTCTCTGTTACAATGTCCATGCCCTTCTCGGGGTCCTTGGCCATGGATGATGAGGTTCCGCTGCTATTTCTCGCATGTTGTTGTTCATCGCTCAGATTGACTTCTCCGTCCTTGTAAATGGCACGTTGTTTAATGTTTGCGATATTGTCCTTAACGGCTGTAACGGGTGCGAGATAAGGCTTGAGGGCTGGAGCAAATGGAAGATGACCCTTCACCTCCTTGTATCTCATCGCGAGGAACCCAAGAATGACTACGAGCCAGTAGAGATTATAAGAGATGACAGAGCCGTAGGTTGCAGAGTTTTGCCATCCAAGAATAGCATTGAAAATACCCCTGAATTTATTAGCAGATTGAATAAAATGTAGGTGTAAATGTGCTTACCATCCGCCGCCTCCGTTGAGCTCGGGGTTACCAAAGTTGACGTGCCACACACTTTGTCTGATGTCATAAGAACCCGGTCCTGCTCCAGTTTCTGCTGCATCACCTCCGGTGGCATTGTTCCAATCTTGTGCCTGAAAGTACCAGACTGCTCTTGAGAAAAGACCGGCGGCTACAAGATATAGGAGACATGTTGATATGACCAAAAAGAATTGAAGTTTCGATGTCGCTCCACCTCTGTATCGTGTTAGTTCGATCGGGCAAGTTTGGCCAGGGTCACTTACTTGTAGATGAGATATCCTGCCGCCAGTCCAGCCATGAGCCCAACTACGACTGGAAGTGGGATACTTACCGCAGGCGTAGAAAAGGAAACACCTGCCACGAAGACGACGGCTTCAAGTCCTTCTCTGAGTACAGTGATGAAGGGGAGAACGAACATGAAGTGCTTCTCGCCCCATATTTTGAAGTCAAGCCAGCTAGCATACCATCTCTTTTTTCTCCCATCTTCTGATGGCTCCAAGTGTTGGCGAAGTTTGACGGTCCACTTTTCCTTCATTTTCGACACGCGAAGTAGCGCAGCTCCCATCAAAGTGATAATAATGGCAGCAACAACGGCAAAAGAAGCCTCCCAATAGTACTCGGTAGAGGACCAAGCATTTTTACCTATTCCATAGAAAGCCCCAATCAAACCACCACCAATAATCAAACAGAGCACAAGTCCTGATAGTGCTCCAGATATGACCTAGGGGTTGTTTAGCATGGAAGTAGAGGTATCCATAAGATATTCTTACCTGCCAAACGAGCTTCTTGCGCAGTGCAGCATCTTGATCCGAGTTACCCAAACTCTGCTTGATAAAAGCAAGTAGAACAGAGACGATCACGACTGTCTCCAGAGACTCTCGAAACACGACGAAGAATACCGGCACCGAGAAAACATTGACGGTCATTTTGACTAAGGTCTGCTTTTCGCAGATGGGATTGTACAATGTAAAGTTGCAATTGCCACACTGCAACAAATGGAGAGAAAGTTAACTCTTAAGAAAAGAAGATAAGAGCGATCGATGAGTTTCGGGAGTATTGTGCCGCGGATCCAGTTGTTTTCATGAAATTGAAAGAGGGGAAAAGGCGGTCGAGGATCAGATAAGAGGAGACGAGGATCTGATTACAAGTAGACAGTGGGTCAACTAGTGGGAACATCCGATGGTCAAATAAAAGTGAATTTATCCACTTAGTAGCCCGTACCTAGTAAGTACATCAATCCCTGTTCCCAAAAAAAAAGAAAAAAAGAAACCCCGAGAAAAGTTTTTCCGGCAATTATTAATGATAACAAAATAAGAAGAAAGTGGTAGTACACTACTAAATCACTAGTAGTAGTAGGGAAGTTATAAATGCAAATCATTTTTGAATATCTAGCCCGTTATCGGCAGGTTGCACATTTTGGAATGACACTCCTGAGGGTTGATTGGTTGATATGGAGAGGATGAAGACACAAATTGTTATATCCTTGATTCATCGATGATCAAAGTCAACGACCACATGCATTAGAATTTGAGAAAGGAAAGTCTCATAATTCATTACATAAAGTAGGGAGGGGAAGGGGAGGGGAGGGGAGGAAGAGGGCACTTTGCGAATCCATTAGTTGTAACTTTTATTAGCACGTCTACTGTAACCTGTTTGTTGATCTACTGTATATCCATATGTATTGTCTACCCGCATGTAGTCTAATAGACTAGGTACTAGGGTACCTACCAGTATATACTCGAGATTTTCGAAAGTGGAAATTCAAAAATTCAAATTCAAATTCAAAAGAATCAATCATACTACTGTAGTGTATATCTATCTCTCTGGATCTGTGTTTTCTCAATGTTTTCTCTATATCTTCTCTATATTTTCTCTATATTTCTCTCTCCTGAAGATAATCTCAACAATAATCTGGATCTTTTCCGCATGAAGTTCTATATAAGCTTTCTTTTACTTGGAAAGCTTTTACCGGTACTGCACGACTCGACCCGAGACGTGAGATGGAGACTCGGTAAGAGATGTCAAGTTGTCAAGTTGTCAACATCCATGCGTGGGGTGGCATAGGGAATATTCTGGACTCGGGAGCTCGGACTAATAAAGGCTTGTATTACAAGGGGTGCTATTATCATACTTACTTTATTAGGTATAGTTACCACCTAGGTAAAAACTTACAAGGTAAGGTAATTCACTAGTTGGTAATAAGTCTCATATTCACCAATTTCAATTACCTATGAGAAACGGTCTGGCTTATCAGATCATCAAATCAATAACCTAGATAGATTGATAAGATTACAAGATTGTCGGTATCAATTTTAAATTTGAAGAATTTTCATGTTGAGAACTTGAGAACTCCGGAATTTGAGTGTGTCCCTTAAAAGCCTTTTTCTCTTTCTTCATGGACTTGTCCTTGACTCCTTGACTCCTTGGGTTTGGGTTTGGGTTTGGGTTTGGGCTTGAATTGAAGCCTTGAGCACATGCTGTCCTCTCAATGTCCTGTCAAGACTCAAGGCTGACATCCATGATCAATGACCACTGATCAATCATCAGTGTCACTACGGTCGTACTGTCATGCCATGATGCTATTGTACCTCCACATATTATTGAGCTGAGTGCCTCCTATCTAGGTAGGTAGGAGGTACCAGGTAGATATGTATATCAAGGATTTCTTTCTGCAGCTACTGCATTGTACCACAATAATAATCATCTTACAAGTTACAACTTACATGTTACCACCAAAAACAAACCTCCATGCTCCAAGTTCCAACCAGTAGAAAACCACACTACCACAGTCCACAGTCCACAGTCAACAGTCCAGACTCCACAATCCACAGTCCACTCCCACACGGGCCATACCACACTCACGGGCCACGGCCCACGACGCCACGCTCCTTCCTATGTAGGCTCAGGTAGGCGACCGTAAGGTACCAAGATTCCAAGAAGTCATGAAAAGCCAAATTGTCAAGTGCTGAAACGAAAATTGTTGATCTACCCGATTATCATACCATCATTCTGATTATTCTCTGATCATTCCTGATCATTTTCATAGAATCACATGAACTGATCTTCTCACGATTTTCTTCCCGTCTCCACTTATTTTCCGCATCTTAATGTTAGAACTTACGAGTAGACTAGGTACTGTCTGTATGTTACCTACGGAGTGGAGTAGTACATCATGTTACATGTACATGTAACATACTACAGTACCATACTACCAACCATACTACTACCACGGGCAGATTCATGAACACTTCTCGAATCGTTCCGTCATCGTCATCGACTCATCGCCCCGTACACAAAATTCAAATAGATGTCACACTGTCACGCGCAGTCTGACTCCTGAGCCTGTCGGCCTGTTAGCTTGTCAGGGGTACCGGTTTCCTTTAATGTTATAACTTAAAATCACTTATTATAGCTTATTGTAGCTTACTATAATGAATTATAACTTATATCGAGGTTTTACTATATATCGATAATGAACCATAAATCATGAATCATGATCTAGATTCTAATAATCCTCCTCTATAATATAAGACTGTAACTAACCTACAGACTACAGTACGACTCCCGACTCCTACTACTCAGATTTTCACACAATTATAATTTTTCCTGCATTAGTTTCTCGTTCTCCCGATTCCCGAGTCCCTCTCAGAGTCTCCCTCCCGTCGTATCCGTATCTTAAATTTTAAATTCTACCTTTTTAGACTTGGCTTGCATATCACCCCAAAAGCTTCTCGCAAAAAGTTGTATCATTTATTATTATGATTATGATTATTATTATTATTATTATATGTAAAATCGAGAATCTCGCCACATCTTGGCATTTTAATTCTTTCTAAATCCTAAATCCCAGCTCAAAATTATCACAATCCTCAAATCATCTGTAGACCGGGGACTGCAACTTTAACTGAAGTCTGTAACAATAATAATATATCCATATTATTATGTTTAAACTTTGACGTTAACGTCGGTCATATAATTTCTAAATCAGATAATACTCCGAATCTCCGCTCCATTCAATTTCCATCTCGTGTCAATACACCCGTACCGGTATGTCACTCATCATTTATCCCGCGCTAGTAGCCTAGTCGCTACCACATATCTTATCAGATCATCTAATCATAATCAAAATCAAAATGAGAAAAGGAACTAGTCACTTTTAGTCGCTTTAGTAACTTTACTAGATTTTCTCTCCCTTGCAAATCTCCTCCTCTTTCTCCTCTCTTCTACCGTAGCTCTCGGATATCCACTTCCTTGCCCCCACACGGTCCACACCATCCCATCCCATCAACACTGGTGACTGAACAGCTCGGGAATTGGCCTGCGTTCCCGATTCCCAATCTCGTTCCCTCATTTTCATTTTCATGTTGACTGCCCAGGTATCGATTGATACATAGTTCCCGGAATTCACTTGAACAGTCTTGCAACAGCATAATTTGACTTCTCTAGAGGATTCCCCGTGAGAATCTTCCAAGTCTTCAGACTGCAACTTACTTTGGTTAAACAATTTCAGTCGATTCGAAGATGGCGGTTTCTCTATCATTCTTCCCCATCCTATCTGCCCTGCTTCTGGCACTCTCACTCCTCACGGAAGCGGCCACTGTCACTTATGACTTCAACATCACTTGGGTCAGGGCAAATCCAGATGGCGCCCATGAACGTCCAACCATTGGAATCAATGGGGAATGGCCATTGCCCGTTATGAGAGCAAATGTCGGTGACCGAGTTATTGTTAACGTTGACAATCAACTTGGCAATCAAACCACAACCCTTCATTTCCACGGGTTTTATATGAATGGCACTAATCATATGGATGGCCCTGCAATGGTCACACAATGCGGTATTCCAGCTGGCTCGCAATTTGTCTATAATTTTACGGTAAGTCGACCGCCACGCCCATTACCTACCATTGGCTAAAGTTATCTCAGGTCAACCAGGCAGGTACTTATTGGTACCATTCACACGACAAGGGGCAGTATCCAGATGGACTGAGAGCACCTTTCATAATTACGGATCCAGATTTTCCATATGCGGATGAGGTTGACGAGGAGTTCGTCCTCTCAGTCTCAGACTGGTACCACGATGAGATGCAAGTTTGGCTTCCTAAATTCATTGGAGTTGCAAATCCAACGGGAGCAGAACCGGTTCCACAAGCCGTTCTTTTGAATGATACTCAAAACCTTACTGTCTCGGTGCAGCCCGGCAAGACCTATCTCTTCCGCGCGGTTAACATTGGTGCTTTCGCTGGCCAGTATATCTGGTTCGAAGGCCATAATATTACCATAGTTGAAGTCGATGGAGTCTACACTGAGAAGGCTGAGGCAGAATCTATTTACCTTGGTGCAGCTCAAAGATGTAGCTTTTTGCTCACCACCAAGAATGACACCTCCGCAAACTTTGCCTTTGTTACAAGCATGGATACGGTAAGTACAACGTCCAAGATGAGAACCTTCACTAAATTATTTTAGTCCCTATTTGATAAAATCCCTAATGGCTTGAATTGGAATGGCACGGGATGGCTTGTCTATGATGACAGTAAAGCTCTTCCAGACGCTGCCTTTGTTGATGAATATAACGACTTTGATGATTTCAACCTTGTACCTTATGATGGAATGGCCCTACTTTCGGAACCTGATCAGACAATCAGTCTCGATGTGATCATGGATATCCTAGGAAATGGAAAGCCATAGTAAGTGACACGTCGATACTTCTACATATACAATTCTGACCCTTAAAAGCGCATTCTTCAACAACATTACATACGTCCACCAAAAGGTCCCCACCCTATATACAGTGATGTCTGCCGGGGATGATGCTACGAACGCCGCCGTTTATGGAGAGTTTACCCACTCTTTTGTGCTTGACCATCAACAAACAATAGAGATTGTTGTAAATAACCTTGGTAAGTAGGACTATATCACTACCCTATGATCACAATCTCCGTCCTCAAGAAATCAACTAATATCCACCAGACTCCGGCAAGCATCCTTTCCATCTCCACGGCCACAACTTCCAAGTAATCCAACGCTCCGAAGAAGAGGCCGGGGTATTCGACTCCACCAACACGTCCTTCCCTGCTATTCCCATGCGCCGTGATACCGTCGTCCTCCGTCCAAACGGCAATCTCGTTATCCGTTTCCAATCTGATAACCCCGGCGTCTGGCTCTTCCATTGCCACATCGAATGGCACGTCGACCAGGGTCTCATCGCGACCATGATCGAAGCACCTCTCGAAATCCAAAAAAATCTCACTATCCCTGAAAACCATTTCGCCGCTTGCCAGGCCGGTGGAGTAGCATATACAGGTAATGCAGCGGGTAATACGGAAGATTATTTGAATTTGAAGGGGGCCAATGTGGCGCCGAAACCGTTACCCGCCGGCTTTACAGCCAAGGGTATTGTGGCTATGTTTTTCAGTTGTTTAGCGGCGCTTTTAGGACTGGCCACTATTACTTGGTACGGATTGGCCGAGATGGGAGATGCGGACAAGGAGGCGGAAGAAAGGAGGTTGCGAGCTGGTGAGGGTGTTGCTGTGGAGAATTGAAGCGACGCAGTGTGCTCTAGTGCAGACAGGATGATGGCGAAGTGAAAGCAATGCATACTCGAGAATTTCATCGAGACGAACTTTGATATTATGGATTTTACGAGGAAATGTACATATGATAAATAATAATACCCTGTGATACCATCCAATGGCGCCCTGATTTGACTAATATCGAACATTTCTATGAGCTCCATTGTTAAGTACTAAATCATAACACTTATACATAGTTCTAAGTACACATCTCCGGTCAATAACTTCAAACCTTTACATTTTTTGGCTATGGGAATGGATCCAAATCTGCCATCTGTACTGAAAGTTTGAAATGGACTCCTTTATGGGGAATCATCGGATCAGTCGTTTTTTACCAAGACCTTTGCATTCGCCATGAATCTTAAAATCTTCGGATCGCTCTTCTGGGGTAGATCTATTTCCGTTTTTCTCATTCTCGCCTCTTGTTTTGCGCGCAATATCAAACATTAAATACGAGGAAATGGCGGGCATCGCCCCTTTTCAAGTTTCAGCTATACCACAGGTCCACAGTCAAGTAACATACTCCATAAGGCTTCTATTACGAAACATACCTTGGTCGAACTTGATCTTGCTATTTGGCACTATGTACTACCGACGCCTTCGTGTAAAACTGTGGCGGAAGCCCGGGTACAATCTCACCATCTTTGAGATTGGTGTTGGCTCACTTGTTCGAGTTCAAGAACCAGAACAAGAATGCCAGGTTGCCTTGAAAATTTTGATTCGGGATTCCCTAAGTCCAAGAGTTCTTAAGCTGCAAGCTCGAAATCCCAAATATCCGGGCAATAGAAGATGGAGCTAGGATATCGGCCGCGGAATAATTCAAAAGCCAGCAGCGGAGAGCCTCTCGATAGGCCGATAGGTCAATATCTTTGCCCAGAAATGGGGGTGTCGTCACTGTCGTATTTTGGATGCTGATAGTAGTGTAGTCAGAACGAGATGATACGATCGTTGCTTCGCGAGTACTGAATGCCGCCCTACTTGTGATGTTCGCCAATGCTACGCTGGTAGACAGGCATCATCGATCGTGTCATTTCTACAGGCAAACAAAGCTGCAGTGATATTAGTTCCTAGCTTTAATCATTCAAGATTGAAAGTAGAGGAATGGAGAATCACGCACTCGCTCTTAATGCTCCATGAATGGTTTCGTCTTTGACCTCGCAAAATCGAATCCCAATAACAGTATTTGGGACCCCAAAGACATCGCAATCGAACTTTGCGGATCCATAGGAGTCGAAAAGTCCATTTGCACCAAGGGGGCGTTATCGACCTTAAACTCTATAACCATCAAAGTTGAGGTCTCCATAGAGCAACCATATCCAGGCCACTCGATAATTGACACGACATGCAGCTTTCTCCTGAAAAGCATCGACGGATGATGAAATGGTCGACAAGAACGTATATAGCGGCTAAATATGTAAAGGGGAGTGCTTGATACGGAGAATCCGGTGTCAGAGATTGCTAATAGTCGATGGATGGTTCGACGATATATGGATTAAAGGGACCGATGCTTATCGTAACGTTATAGACATTGGCAGCGTCTTAAACCATGACACTGTCAGCTACTTCTCGGGTGTCTTTAAGATGAATGCAGAACTTAAAAAACAGTGCGAGGCCTGACAGCTACAAATTGGGGGATAGAAAGACTTGACTCAAACATAATAACCGCGTATTGACTTCAGATAGGATATCATCATTACCGGGCAAATTCCCAAACTCTTGTGGAAAGCTTTGGGCAGAGAAAGAAAGAAGTTTTAAGACGCCCAAGCTGTAGCTGGTGATAGCGCAAGCAAACTGAGATACGAGAAGCTGTGGGGAAGCCCTATGAATGAATGTCCATTGCAGGATAACAGACGCATCATTCAGCTCGATGCTCATGATTAAAGACCGAATATCTTGCACAAGTCTCAGAACGGATAGCATCATACCGCTATCCACTTTATCAAAGCCAATGTTGGTTCACTGGACAACTGCTATGAGGATATTAGAGTTGATCGCTCGTTTCACTGAGCCCTTCACTCAACCCGCTTACTACGTTTTCTCTGGTTGTCAGCATGTTGGAGAATGCAGACTCTCGGTTTCGAGTTCGCGTTGGGCATATTCTATCTTGACGGTCCTGATCGGGGTAGGGAACGGACGGAGTCGTCAGATTTCTTTAAGGTAATCTTAGCAAGCCCAAATGTAACAACAGGGAGATTGGCAGATGGAGCATCGACAAAAATCCATATAAAATTACAACATCATAGATCAACATAAATCAAGAACCTCAGCTCACTCTTATCCATTCATCCAACAATCACAAATTGTAGTCTCTGTGCTAACGTCTCGGCCAGTTCTGTACCTTGGCGCCCACAATGGCGCAGGGCAGTATCCCTCCGCCAAAAACAGCCAAACAGCCCCCCTCGTCCTCCCCCTCAAAGACGCAAAAGCTCAAGATCCTCACCTAAGAACATGACGCCTATGTCACGTTAAATACAGCCAGCCGGGCTTCGAGGGAACATGATTGCATAAGTTGAAATCCCATCTCAGTCTCCACTGTATCGATCTGAGAATTTGGAAAAAGGAAATGTTGAATCAAATTATACGAGCTTTGAGTCCCGCCGCTCGGGCGAGAAATATTGTTGGCAACGACCCTTCACGACCTACCTCGCAGCTCGTGCTGCGCGGCTTGTAGAGCCCTACGAATTTAAACAATTGATAATACAATTAGATCTATACATTCCCAGCTGTCGCTTAATTAATTCGGTGTTTTATAATATGTATGTTAGAGACTACCAGAGTACTAATAGCTAAAAGACTAGAGGACATACAATCCTGACCACTGAACATTTCATCCAGAAGCCAGCCTGGAATTACCAAACAGCACACGAAACTCAATCAACCAAGCACATAGAGATATTCATAATTTTAGTATTTGCATTAAGAAACTAGCCTGAAGTCAGGACAACTAGCTACAGGAATGAGAAAGTAAGAGAACAATCAATGCAAGAGGTGTTAAATTTGTAACGTGGCGGTCGCCCAAATGGTGCGCTGCCCTATCTTGCTAATTTGCTCAGGATTTAAGACCCAAAGAAATTTTTGAGGTGGCAAACCAGAGCCATGATTGAGGTATCTTGTACGCCTAAACGCCACAGAAATGCGTGATATGAATCGTGTCAAGTAAAGCGCCCAATGAAATTGTTGTACGAAAGGCTGATGCCATAGAGATCAACATTTAGGATGGGTTATGTCCAGGTGGTGGTGGTGGCGGTTGAGTATTCTGAGATTGTTGACCCGGGAAGGTAAATCCGGGTGGGAACATTGGCAATCCATTGGGAAGAGTTGGAACAGGGTAAGGGAATGAGCCCAAAGGGAATGGTGGCATAACTGGCGGAACAGTATTGGCAGGGAATTTGTGACCTTCGTCCCGACCGTTATCCCGGCGATCGTCTCGATCCCGACGATAACGAGGTCTTTCATCCTCATCATAATCGCGACCAGATTTTGGACCATTCTTTCCACCATTGTCGGTTTGCATGCGACGGCTAATTGCCTTGGACGAAACACCTTGACCGATTTCAATATCAGGCTCTTCGACAACCATACCAGATTCAATTTCTTGGCCCCCACTTCCACCAAACTCTGCATTGAGCATCCACTTTCGATCCGCATCCGTAAGTTTGCTGATTGGAATGATGCTGATACCTGTTTGATAATCGCTGCAGTCACGTGGCCCAAAGCCTACACCCCAACGAGTCTAAGGATTAAAAGTTAGCAAACAGTTTGGCGATGCAAGATATTTATATGTGATAGACGTACTCTCAACGAAGATTCAGGACTTCTGTTCTTTTCCATGGCCTCCTTCGCATTTAGGGCATGTTCACGACTGACCATTTTAACAAAAGCATGGCGCTTTTCCTTGTTAACAATACAAGTCTGAACATCACCATATTGATTGAAGAGTCCCTTCAATTCGTGCTCGGAAGAACTATAGCAAGTCAGTATGGACAATAAACCTTCGAAGTGGAAATCAGGGTAGGGGTTGACTTACGTAACTCCACCAACAAACAAAGTACGGCTGAGAACTGTATATTTTGTTAGAGTCACATAAATTACGAAGGGAGAGGAATTTAAAATATTACCTTTAATATTTCCTTTACCAATCGATGAATCATGTCCAACCCATTTAGGTCCACCGGCGTTTACTCTAGGAGGTGTGTTGCTGCGACGGCGTTGGGGGCTACGTTGGCGGTAATCATTACCTCGGCCACGTCCACCTCTACCACGATCATCGGAACCTCTTACGCGTGCTGGAGATTCTCTATCAAAATCATCACGACGACGAGCATTTGGAGAATCACGACCACCCCAACCACGTTGAGGAGATGGAGATCTAGAACGACGACGATAACGACCAGGTGGTGATCTCATAGAATCGTGGAAACCATTTCGGTCACGTGCATCATCTCTCGCACCCCAATTATTTTGAGTATGAGAATTTTGATTTTGAGCAAATGGAGGTGGTACGCCAGCTGCTGCTCCTTGATTACCCATAGCTGCTAAAATACCAGCAATTTGTTCGGCCGGTACGCCTGTTGCTGCAAGTGCCTTGATCAAAGCTACCTGCTGTTGCGTAGCTGGGTCGAGATTACCAGGAGGGTTTATTGGTGCAGCGCCTGGGAATGGATTTGGATTACTGGCAAAGTTCGGAATTCCATTACTTGGAACTTGACCATAAGCAGGCATCGAGGTAGCTGGGGCATTTACAGGTTGAGGAGCAACCGAAAATGGTAAGCTCTGGTTCATAGCTTGAGCTGGTTGAGTAGGATTATTTTGCGCATGTGATACATTGTATGAATTAACAGGTGGGGCAGAAGAAACTGGAGTTGGAGTAGGATTTTGACGAGCAGTATTTGCCATATTGGCGAGAGCTGCTAAGATCGATGAAGTGTTAGGAGGTGCCGTTGTAGATGTTGATGGATTTTGTTGAAAACTTAAAGTTGCTTGAAGATTGGGTGGAGGACTTCCGGGGGGTGTTGTAGTATCTACACAGTCCATGAAATTATGGTTAGATATATACGATGACAACATTGTTTTCTCTCGGGATCATATTTGATAATCTTACCATTCATTGCATTCAACTTCTCTTTGAATCCATTTAACATTTGTGAAGGGAAGGTTTGACCTTTCTCCCAGATATCAACTAATTTTTTAATCTTGTCCTACAAAAACAAGAATTGCCAAGTAAGTAGAAATTCATATGGAGGAAAGGTGAATAAAAAAGCTGCACAATGATATCTCGGTTGAGGAATATGTATGATATCTTGGAGGCAAATTTCACGCAGACATAGAACCTGGCTATGCTGGACAGTTCGAGCATTTTGAATATACTGGCGTACCTTTTGATCATCAGGAGCAGATTGGATTATGTCGTTCATCAAAGCGGGGAGCAATTCCTTTACTTTATGTACACCAGCAGCATATGTACCATCCGGGGCAGAACTATTTATGGTTTGTCCAGCAATCTTGGCTTGTTCGGTCCATTTTCGAGTTACAGAGTCTACGACGTAGAGGGTGCCAAGTTTGTGTGTGCCGGGTGTTTTCTTAAAGTGAATGAATAGTTTCTGAACGAGGGCGGATTCTTGCTACAGAGAGAGTAGAATGTTAGCCAGGGCTCACCAAGACAGAGATGGGGGGAGATGGTAGAGTGTCGGTAGGGATGGAAGTAGAGGAACTTGGGACTATTCGCATACCTGGATATTCTGCGTGCAGAGGTTGGTAAGGCCTTGAATTCGAGATCCCGATACACCAGGAGGTTTCAATTGTACCATGGCTTGGAGGCCAGCTTCTAATTCTGCTACGGCGGAAGACATAATGAATCCTTAACCACGGTAGATATGGACTCAATTCTTCAGATCAACGCGATGAATTGTTATCGACGAGGTGACAATAAAACCCAGATTACTCTCTATGATTTGATTTTTCACCAACTCGATTCCAGATACTGGGCTACGATGAAAGATTTGATGAACGGATCTATCGCGACTACGGATCTGCGACCGTCACGTAATGTCTAGAGTTCTTAAGAACTCTGATAATATTTTGGAGAAATGTGTGGCAGAAGGTAGAAGTCGCTACTAATGTAACGAGTTTTGATTACTTGGCTTTTTTCTTGGTAGATTACCTTCGAGTAGATGGGAGACAAATTTGGGGGAAGGTTGAAGTTGTCGAGGTTGAAAAAAGGTTTGGAGTTTAGGATTAACTATAGGTGGTAGCTTTGATGGTTCGATTAATCATTAAGTAATAAAAGGAAAGGGCAGGCAGGGCTTGTTTTTCATGCCACTAGTTAGTCATCCATCAGCCATATGATCACGTGTAGGACGGAGAACCATCAAAATCAAAATCAATGCCTTTGTTCCATTATTCAACCAAAAAATTCATTCAACCAAGGTTAAGAGGGGACAAATGAACATCATGATTGGTGGGATATAAAAACAAAAACAATATTGAAAATTGCTCTTTTGAGTGTGATGTAGATTGCAGGTGTAGCCATACATGGACACCTTAAAAGTACCTACCAAGGTACAGTAGCTACATACCTAGGTACACATATACATCTTCACTTAACCGGTTCTTCGCCAGCACCGGGGTAAAGGGCAAAGAATGAGGACTTGGGTATTATTAAGTTTTAAAGAACTGGAGTTGACACTTGAAAGTTGACACTTGGAAGTTGAGAGAGGGGCGCTCTTGGGAATTTACCGATCGGGTGTTATATAAATATTGAAGTCCCGCCCAAGTATACCAGCGTTGGCTTTATTCATTCGATTGAACCAATCAAATTAATGGCATTGTGCGATTTAAGGGGATTTCCGTCTGACACTTGGGGATAACGGGATAATTCGCGTTCATAAAAGATTAAGGTTGACGTAGTCATGTAGTGGTAGTAGTAATATTATGTACGGAGTAGGGGAAGTGTGTGCATTGGTCGGCTTCAACGCTAGCGGGTCTCCGAGCTTTTTTCCGTTCACGAGCCGGAATCTGTTCGTGCTTAAATTTCTATTCCATACCTACAATTCTGTATTTACTACAATTACCACACAATCTCTCAAGATGGCATCACTTCGTATCGGTCAAACTGCTTTTAGAGCATCCATCAAAGCTCCAGCATTCGGTGCCAAATCCGTT
The DNA here is from genome assembly GCA_025890175.1 of Ciborinia camelliae. Taxonomy (NCBI): domain Eukaryota; kingdom Fungi; phylum Ascomycota; class Leotiomycetes; order Helotiales; family Sclerotiniaceae; genus Ciborinia; species Ciborinia camelliae. Next base: position 1,169,940 of record JANPYM010000004.1, read on the forward strand.
GCCTTCAATGGCATGCGATGCTATTCATCGAAAACTCAGGTATATTCGAATCCTTTCTCTATGCGCGACGCATCAGCTTTGCTGACGATCCTTTGCTTCTAGACTTTGAAGGAGCGTTTTGCCGAGCAGCTCCCAGAGAAGATTGAGCAAATCAAGGCTCTCCGCAAGTAAGAAATATCTTATTCGAGTCCCGAAAACGGCACATAGCATTTACATATACTTATTCTCGCAGGGGTTACGGAAACAAGGTTATCGGCGAGATTACTTTGGACCAGGTCTACGGTGGTGCTCGTGGTATTAAGTCATTAGTATGGGAAGGTTCAGTTCTCGACTCTGAGGAGGGTATCCGTTTCAGAGGAAAGACTATCCCAGAGTGCCAGGAACTCCTCCCCAAGGCACCAGGTGGACAAGAGCCTCTGCCAGAAGGTAGAACTCCCTATGATTTCCGCCTATATGCGCAACTGCTAATACATTTAAGGTCTTTTCTGGCTTCTTTTGACCGGAGAAGTTCCCAGCGAGCAACAAGTCCGCGACCTCTCCGCTGAGTGGGCTGCTCGTTCCGATGTACCAAAATTCGTTGAAGAGCTCATCGACCGATGCCCAAGCGACCTCCACCCAATGGCACAATTCTCCCTCGCTGTCACTGCTCTCGAGCACGAGTCCGCATTCGCCAAGGCTTATGCTAAGGGAATGAAGAAGACCGAGTACTGGGGTCACACTTTCGAGGACTCCATGGATTTGATTGCCAAGCTCCCAACTATTGCCGCCAGAATCTACCAAAACGTCTTCAAGGGCGGTAAGGTCGCTGCTGTCCAAAAGGACAAGGATTACTCCTTCAACTTCGCCAACCAACTCGGATTCGGCGAGAACAAGGACTTTGTTGAGTTGATGAGATTGTACCTCACCATCCACACTGATCACGAGGGTGGTAACGTCTCTGCCCACACCACTCACTTGGTTGGATCTGCTCTCAGTTCCCCAATGTTGTCCCTTGCTGCTGGGTTGAACGGTCTTGCTGGTCCTCTCCACGGTCTTGCCAACCAAGAGGTCTTGAATTGGCTCACCAAGATGAAGGCTGTTATTGGTGATGACCTCAGTGATGAGGCCATCAAGAACTACTTGTGGTCTACTCTTAACGCCGGCCAAGTCGTTCCAGGGTACGGTCACGCCGTTCTCCGCAAGACTGACCCCCGCTACATGGCTCAGAGAGAATTTGCCGAGAAGCACTTGCCATCGGGTAAGTCATGACCGATCACATGATCTATGCTTTCAACTCTAACGATTCTATTCACAGATCCTATGTACAAGCTTGTTAGCCAAGTTTACAAGATTGCTCCAGGTGTTCTCACCGAGCACGGAAAGAGTAAGAATTATCTGTCCTTTAAATCAAATCTGTATTCCCACGGGAGGGTGGATGCCCGCCCCGCATCTCCCTACCCCTCTAACTCATCTCGACTCCAACTCTTGAATATCTTCACTAACTTTCTCTCTTTTTCCTCTTCCTTTTAGCTAAGAACCCATTCCCTAACGTGGATGCTGTAAGTTAAATCCCATTCCTAGAGACCGATTTGCAATGGCTGACCATTTTTCTTAGCACTCCGGTGTCTTGCTCCAATACTACGGTTTGACCGAGGCCAACTACTACACCGTTCTCTTCGGTGTTTCCCGTGCCATTGGTGTCCTCCCACAATTGATCATCGACCGAGCTGTCGGAGCCCCAATCGAGCGACCCAAGTCCTTCTCCACCGAGAAGTGGGCCGAGATTGTTGGAGCCAAGTTGTAAAAAAGATATTAAAAGGATGGTGGGGAGGTAAACTTAGTGGTATACACATGGGCGTCCTGAATTAATGACAAAACGGGAAATGGGAAGTGTAGACTGAATAGAGCGACCATTGTAAAATCGTAGAATCTTTTTTTCAAATAGTTGCAGTTGAAGGTGCCCTAGAGCAGGAATACGCACTTATTTTCATGAATGACATTCTGTGTACATCTTTCAATTTGCGTTTACGTATCATCAATGAGTATGAAAACTCCACTATCAACAATTAAATGTTTTATGTGTCATTCGCTGGCAGCCAGTTCCCTTTGACTATGATATGTAGGTATGTCAAGAACTCATAGCATTTTAGACAATGAAATACTCTCATTCTCATGATTCAATCCAGTTTGTAAGGCTACATTCACTTTGGTCTTGGTCTCTCGAACATTAACCCCAACTACTCTTAACAATTGACATGTGGGGCAAAGCACACGCCAATGCCAGTTTCAACATCACAAAATCATCAATTATTCAGGTCTTCAAGAAAAGCCAATCGTAACACAACTTACACAAGAACACCGAACCGAGCGAGAAAATTTATTATTGTTTTACTCAACTAATTATACCTAGGTAGGTACTGTGACGGACAGTTCCATTGAGTGTAACAAGGACCTAGGTAAGATTGGGTTGGACTTCCTCGAAAATATATCGGAATGTAGAATAAAGCGGACTTCCCCAAAAAAAGACGGGACACAATTATGAGTGAGGTGAGATGAGATGAGGCGAGGTGAGGTGAGATGCATCAATAATGCAATAATAATAATTCGTTGAGCTTGAGCTTCTCAACAAATGAATGGCCCAAGGGCTTCAAAGGTGCAACAACCAAGCTTGTTTCCATCAAGGATATGTAAGGTTGCCCAGGTGGTTATATTAATATTATTCCACCTTCCTAGGCAAGGCAAGGTTCTAGTGTTTCTATGTAGTGGTTCTAGTGATTCTACCAAGTGATTCTAGTGATTCTAGTGCTTCTAGGGGTTCCTGGTAGGGCACCCGTGTAGGTGCCGGTAGCGGTAGCGTATAGAGACTACGGTCATCGGTCTCTAGGTTCTAGGTCCTAGGTCCTAGGTCCTCCAGCTATGTGAATTATAACTACGTGACTGGGTTTAGGTACCTACATCTTACGTTCTGTAGATCAAATAACAAATAGCAGATTGTAGTGTAGTAATACTGTAGTATGTCATTGGTTACTGGTAGTCTATCATTTTCTGGGAATTAATAAAGTTGAGAAGCGTAAAAGGAAGGAAGGTAAGAAAGAAAGAAAGAGGTAAAAGGAAGGTAAGAAGAAGGAAGGGGGTAGAAGTATCATCATCCATACCTATTTACTACCTACCTAGGTAGATATCAGCTTATACCTATCTACCAGTCCGTAAGCCCAGGTCAGATCTTGCCGTGGAGTGAAGAATGAAAAGAAAAAGATTAAAATTCAATACAGTCTGGTCTGGTATAAAAAATAAATAAAAGGATTATAGATTTTTTATTATTTACCTAGGTATATCTACCTACCTACACCTAGGTGCTATTTACTACTGTATTCACTCACCAACAAAAAGTTTCAGCATTTTATTTTTATCAACAATTCAAAAAGAACCTTATCGGCCATCCCTCCCCACCCCCCAAGTCAAAAAATATAGGCTCCACCCGTCTTTCATTTCATTACCTAGCTTCCCATTTTCCCATTTTCACTAGTTCCGTATGTAGTCAACACAACGTAGATCTCCAAGCTCTCCTTTCAATAATAATAGTGAACACATAACTTTCCTCTCCCTCCTTCCTTCTTTACATTTACAACAACCATCAACTTTCCTCCATCTCTCTATCTTTCCATCAATCCTCAACCTCACCACCCTTTCACCGCGAAGAAGCAACTTATTCCCTTGGTCAGGGCCCCAATCAAAATACCACTTACCTTACCATGTCCGCCGTCACCGCCAACATGCCCATCGTCGGCAAACCAGCCGTTCCAGAGAAGAAACCCGTCAAGTTCTCCAATTTGCTCTTGGGTGCTAGTTTGAATTTGTTCGAGGTTACAACCTTGGGCCAGCCGTTGGAGGTTACGAAGACTACTATGGCTGCTAACAGAGGAGATTCCTTTGCCGGTGCGCTGGGTAGAATTTGGGGGAGAGGTGGTGTTCTTGGATGTATGTTTTTTTTATAATTTTTTGTTTGCATTTCTTTGATGCTTTTTACTGTGATCTTTTGATATCATTACATTCAAGCATTCTTCCCCTTCTGTCCAATCTGCGAGAATAACAGCTAACAATCATCCCACCGCAGTTTACCAAGGACTCATCCCCTGGGCCTGGATTGAAGCCTCCACCAAAGGTGCTGTCCTCCTCTTCGTCGCCTCGGAAGCCGAATGGTATGCCCGCTCTTTTGGCGCCGGTGAATTCACCGCCGGTATCTTTGGAGGAGTAACCGGTGGTGTCGCCCAAGCCTACGCTACCATGGGTTTCTGCACCTGCATGAAGACCGTCGAAATCACTAAGACCAACATGGCGAAAGCCGGCGTCAAGCCTGACGGCACCATGACCACCTTCATGAACATCTATCGTAAAGAAGGTATCAAGGGAATCAACAAAGGTGTCAACGCCGTTGCCATTCGTCAAATGACAAATTGGGGAAGTCGATTCGGATTGAGTCGATTGGCAGAAAGTGGCATTCGAAAGGTGACTGGAAAGGGAGAGGATGGAAAGTTGAATGCCTGGGAGAAGATTTTGGCGAGTGGATTGGGTGGTGGGCTGAGTGCTTGGAATCAACCGATCGAGGTCATTCGTGTTGAGATGCAGAGTAAGACGGTAGATCCTAATCGTCCGGCTAAGATGACGGTCGGCAATACTTTCAAGTATATTTACGGCCAAAATGGAATTTCGGGTTTGTATCGTGGCGTTGTTCCTAGAATTGGGTTAGGCGTTTGGCAAACTATTTGTATGGTTGCTATGGGTGATATGTAAGTTACTTTCCTTTCCTTTCCCCTATCATCTCATCCACCCAACTCAATATCTACCTCTACAAAAATATACTAACACACAACCAACAGGGCAAAAGCTTACGTCGAGAAATTGACGGGTGAAACGGTCACCGCTAAGCATTAAGGCGTTTTTGGAGGGAATACACTCGGTATACCCGGCATGCATGCATACAAATATCCGGCATCTTCTGGTTTTTCTGCAATTGGGTGGGACGGATACACTCTAAATACTCGAATGAACGAGAGATAGAGGATACGATTATGATCTGGTATGCGATGCAAATGCAATTCGAATTAATAGACAGTTGGTGTGAGAGTTAGATAGTTGATGGGACGGTCTACGTATGTAGATGATGGATACGTTGGAATGAGATGTTTTTGATATGAAGACAAATGGCTTATCTATTTGCTGGTTGTTCTTACTTGATGCATGTGGTTGTGTTTGTGATTGTTTTGCATTTCGATTCTGTGATGCAAGTGTGAAGGAGGAGGGGAGAGAAGATGGTGGGAGTGTTTGTTTGCAGAGGCGGAGCATATTGATGTACGGATCTGCATGTGCAGTTCCTTCCTTCTACTTTTCCAGTCTTCGGCATTGGTAATTATCGAGTGATAAATGTGATGAGTGTGAGATTACTGGAGTTGGAAAAGTGCTTATGGTAATGATGATGATGAGAAGATGATGAGATGTGTGCTCGGGCATGGGTCTCGGCTAGAAATATCTTTGAGGGCACTGTAGAGGGAGGTAAAGGCGCCGGAGGGTAAGGGGAGGTAAAGGGGAGTTAAAGAGAAGGTAAAGGGGAGTTAAAGAGGAGGTAAAGGGGAGTTAAAGAGAAGGTAAAGGGGAGTTAAAGAGGAGGGTAAGGTAGGGGGTTAAGGTAGGGGGGTAAGGTATAAATAAATTGAGAGATTGAGGGAGCCCCAGAGCCAGGGTAGATACCTAGGGTATGGGTTCGTATATCTCAGATCTATAATAGATGAGGGAGTGATATCGATGAGAAAGCCATTTCATCTTTTCGAAATGATCGATCACTTACTTGGCGATGCCATGATCATGATGATGATGATGATGATGGAATGGATGAAATAGGATGCATGATCTTGATGATTTGGGGGGGAGGGGGAGACTGAACTAATTGAGATGAGGCTATCTATGTATGGGTTTGTATTATAGATGGATAGGTTTGTGGATGTGGATATGTGGATATGTGGATGTGATATTGAGCTTTTATACCTACCTATCTATACCTATGTATACATGTATACATAGATAGATGTATAGAGGACATATGTATAAAGGACATATATATATCGGGGGTCTAGAGACGAGGTTCGAGGTTTGAACAATGAGTGATATCTCTCTCTCTCTCTCTCTCTCTCTCTATATATCTATCTAAACAATGAATGGATATAGTTAATCCATCCCGTAATAGACGACTAGAGTTTTATAGGAGGCAGGGTGAGAATCACTATGGTTGGTTGGCGTAGTTGGCGTAGCGTCTATCTAGGCTAGTATCGTATATTCGTCCAAGTAAGAGAAGAGCCGTGGGCTCGCAGAAAGGAAAGGAAAGGAGAGGAAAGGAGAGGAAAGGAGAGGAAAGGAGAGGAAAGGAGAGGAAAGGAGAGGAAAGGAGAGGAAAGGAGAGGAAAGTTCGGGGGCTTGGCGTGTGCGTTTGTGTATACCTACCTAGGTACTCCACTGTAGGAAGGAGAATTCAATGAGGGAAGTTCGAGGAGATGGACACTGTCTACTGGATCGGTAGGTATATAAATGGGGATAGGCATGGAGGGAGGGATTAGTAATACTTCGAGTTTGTTGGTCGAGATCAAGATAAACGTTTGTTCTACTCTTTTCGCCCGAAGCTTTCTTTGCTGGAAAGGGAAAGGGAAAGGGAAAGAATCGTGGGTAAGATTGGATAGGGTTTAAATACGGGGAAATCCAGAGTTGATGAATCATGATAGTATAGATCAGGTATTGTTAACGAAGAGCTGAAGGGGAATTTGTGTGGTGTGGTGTTATGGCACACACAATAGAACAATTCCAATTTAATCATAGGAGTTGCGTAGATACAACCATCCTTCCAAATGTAGCAAAAGCTAGCTATTCAAACCCTTTCATCAGATATAAACACAGATATGGCACCCCCATCTCAACATCATACCAACACTATGCACGTCCTTGTATAAATTGTAATAAACTCATTCATTCGTCTTTCTTTCGTTTCACTCCCATCACCAATCAGATGGAAAGCCAGCCCAGCTCATCCCAAGCATGCCGCCATTCTCTCATCCATGAATTCATCCCTCTGCTCTCAATCCTCTCAGTCCCTTAACCTCCAACTCCTACCTGCAGACCTAAACATCATTCTCACTATGCGATAATTCCCCACACTCCACTTCAACTTATCCATATATTTCCCTACGAATCAGCCATTGATTACTGTCTCCATCTCGAGAGTTTTGAAAGTCAGGACTAGCTGCTGCATTCTGGATTGTATTCTCGAAAAAACTTTGGGAAGGAGACTGGGATACGCTTCGCCCATGTTCACGGAGAGAGAGAGAAAGAAGAAAGTAATATGGAGGGAATCGACTGTTACTTTTGCGGCACACCTTACCACCCACATCTTGTTTTCTCTCCCCCCCCCCCAAACCACAAGCAAAAC
>JANPYM010000004.1:1177396-1238841 GCA_025890175.1 Ciborinia camelliae
CTTGTTTTCTCTCCCCCCCCCCCAAACCACAAGCAAAACAACGCCTCCTGTCCCATCAAACAATACCCAAAGGAACAAAAAGAAACAGCAAAAAACATACAACAGTAGGGATTCGCTGGTGGTCACCCACCCAACTACTAATCTACCGATCTGAAGCTTGTGTATGGCAGAGCGGACGGGATGCCCAATTCTCTTCAGTCTATGGTCGTATGTGCTGAAAGATGTAGATAGTGAATTCATATTCAAGTGTTTCTGTCTCGGTACCCCCTACTTAGGTCTCCAGCGTAGGAAAATCCCAACAAAAATGATTGGAAGTACTTATCCTGAAGTAATTGGAACCTAACTGAACTAGTAGATTGAACACAAACCACTAGAGATGTATCTAGAGATATTGAAAGTAAGATCAGGAGATAAAGACGATAGTTTCTCCCAAAGTTTGTGAAGGAGTGGTGGTGATGGGTTCTTTGTAGCTTGTTGTTGATTCGGACGGAGGACGATGCTCTTTCATGTTGCAATAATGTCGATCAATGGAAGAACTATTTACTTACGGTATTTGGGGCGAAAAGAGAGAATTTTGGATGAAACATGATTGAATTTCTCCGGCCAATGATATGAAAGTGAGAGACGATAGCTACCTAGGTAGGTACTGAACGGAATATGTCAGCCATTCCAGCAAGATATCATCAATCTCGTCTCTACCCCACAAGTATTGCAATATCAATACCATACCACTCACTTGTTTACCTCCAAGTATCTTATTATATACATGCTAAAACCGTCCAGGAATGCGGGTTGCACAGAAAGAAACCCGAGATTCTTGGCCTTGCATTGGAATGGAAGGAAAGAAGGATAAGCTTTCCGGCTGATCTTTCTTCAGCGCACGATCTGATATACAGTCAGATTTGTGATTGTGTTGCACGACGATTCCATTTGTTTTTGATTGCATAGATGCGCAATTCGCCCAGACGGATGTTGTACGACGACTTGAAAATCCCTCATACTGCCATTCGTATATACAGCTTGCTTGACCAATTGTGCTGGCGGACTGAACTTTAAATAGAGGGAGAGAGCATCGGGAAGAGAAGAGTCTGGTATGAAAAGACTGGACTGAATCAATATTAGAATAAAAGCCTCGTGTAACTCAAGATTTTCTTGGGTTTTCCGCTGACTTGGGTGGGCTCTGTTTGACTTCTTATGTTGTGCCGTTATGCCTCGTATGATCGTATCCCATATGTTTGTATCCGCTGATTGTAAAGAATGTACGGGAGTATGGAAACAAAAGCTGTAGCAGTTAACCATTCGATCCCTGGTCTCACCGCTATACAATCCATAGGATAGCCACTTGGATGTCAACATTGGAAGTATTCATGATTGATTGATTTTTGTAGCAATTGGTTTTCCTTGGAAGAAGGTAATGGTAAAGGTAACGGTAACGGTAACTTTTTTAAAATGCACAGTTAGGCAAGAAAGGATGAAGTTCAAAATTCAAATTGATTGATTATTGATTTCAACGTTGCAGGTGGTCTTTATTAGCGATCCACTTTCCCCTCCCCGCGAACCAGCAGATCTGCGGGACCATCAATCCGACGGAGGATTATTTTGGTCTTATTAAGCGGCGAGTGGGTAGAACCGTCAATTTTTGGTAGTGGAGTGGAGCTCAGGTAAAAAAGTGCCGTGATTCATTTACTAGGTAGGTACTAGAGTAACATCAATCATGGTCTGTTTGAAGCTTTGAAGAGAAAGCTGCCATTAATTAAAAACAAGTGCCCGTGTCCGTGCCCGTGCCCGTTCCCGTTCCCGTTCCTTGGTCTCAAGATTCAAATCAAGGGAAGAGGAAGGGGTGGGGTTACTTTTGTATAACAGCCATACCATCCATACCTAGGTAGGTAATCAACCATGCTAAATGAAAATACAAAGTGAGTATTCGATGTGATGTGATGCGACGTGATGTGATATGATGTGATGTGATGTGATGCAGCTTCAGAACAAGAAAGACCCTTCTTTTTACCTAGGCAGGAGGTTTGGTAGAAGGTACCTATCGAGTCCCTCCTACCTCTATCTATCTAATCGTGAAGAATTATTAGACCGACGTCACACCATGTCAGAAAGGTAAAGAAGTCGGGATCATTTGCTGGCAGCTTGACCGGTTGAGTTTATCCTGGTAAGAACGATGTGATGGATTCCGTTCGGCACGGCAAGGTAAGGAGAGAGAGAGAGAGAGAGGAGAGGAGAAACAAGCTCTGGGAGAAGCAAGCAAGTAATAATCCTTGAAAATGCGGTATTTTGATTTGATTTGCCCAATTTCCTTTTGTTTTGGTTATCTCTTGTCCTTGCCCAGCCTTGGGGAGATGCTGACTGGACTCAGAAAATAGGTGGAAACTAAAATGGAGAGCTCTACCACTGAACCATACACCATACCCCTAAGGGCAACAGTACCCATATTACTTGAGTTTATAAACCTAACCCTGCTGACTAATCCCCTCCACTTACTACTCCGACCAATCATAAGTGAGCCCCTGCGAACTAAATACACGTTTCAACCTATCATATCCTTCCATTCCTAGAATCCTTAATTTAACCTCTCTACCCTAGTAAACTGCCCAAACACACGCCTCCAATTTGAACCTCCTAAACCTTATACGGAAACTCTTTTATAGCCTTGGCCCCAGCTAGTGCGCTACGGCTACTACTCCCAGGGTCCTCAGGCCAACCAGTCTAGCAAGCAAGGGTAGGACTTAACGTGACAAACGAGCGAATCGACCAATGAGAAACGTCGAAATACTGAACTAAGCGTGAAATTCGTAAATATTGAGAATGTCGTATAAATTGAGCGAATCGGGCGAAGTTCCTAAGTGCTTACAAAGCTTGTGGGGAACGACCCACTTGCTAATGCTTAGCGAACCTATGATTTGTCGAAGTTGAAGTTGATGATTAATAAGCGATTTGACCGAACGAATCAGATTCATCATCCCGAAAAGAACCGGGATTATCCTGCACATGTCGCCAGAAAATAGGTGGAAACTAAAATGGAGAGCTCTACCACTGAACCATACACCATACCCCTAAGGGCAACAGTACCCATATTACTTGAGTTTATAAACCTAACCCTGCTGACTAATCCCCTCCACTTACTGACTCCTTACTCCTCATCAAGGTTATCTGGATACAACCTACCTACCGTACCTTACTAGTCCGTATAGTAGACAGTAATCTGGGGGTGGAACGTGCTTCAAAACAAAACAATGAGGGGAAATACCTACCTACATCTTATCTACTAGTACAGTATTGAAGTGAGTTGATGAATGAATTGATACCATAACCATAATCATACCATCCATATCCATATCCATGACTATAAAAATGTGAAAACCTAGGAAATTGGTATAGGTACCTAGTATCTACCGGTACATTAATTTTAGATACCTAGGTATAGAGATGTTAGGTAAGGTACATTTATATCAGAAAAAAAAAGAAAATAAAAAAAGAGAGGCGTCCTCTAGCGTCAATATCTTCTCTTCTCTTCTCTTCTCTTCTCCTCTCATTTGAACCTCTGAGCTATCGTACGAATCGTACCCGGACCCTTCTGTTCTATTCTATCCAATATCCCAGCCAGCCAGCTACCTAGCCAGCAAGTGGTGTCACTTCATATTCACCCTCTCTCCCTCTTTCCTCCTCTCCCATCCTCTGCCTGGTTGTCACTTCCTAATTAACATCCAATTAATAAATTACCCAACAATTCGGACCTACTGAATAATAATAAAAATACGGTTTAACCTTTTAAATCAACTCAACTCATCCATTACCTAGGTAGCGGGTAGTTTAAGTTTGGTTCACACTTCGATTCACTTCCTATCCTGACCTTTTTTTTTCTTTCCCTTTCCCTCTCCCTCTCTCTTCCACTTAATTTCTTCTTTTTTTTTCGACTACACAACTTCTCGATATCAAACATCAACTTACTAATCCCATCCTCTTATTCCTCTTCTTTAAGAAGGTAATCTAACAATTCCTAATCATTAAGATTTTCCAACCATCGGAAATCTTTCGTATTCGACGAGGTCGCGTCGTTTATCCCCCAAGAATTTGTTACTTACTTTACTCATTACCCTCCACAAACTTTACCACCAGCACCAGTACGAGCACCAGCAACTAAGAACGCGATCAATCTGCCATTTTAATTTTCCACCGTGGTCGCCATGGCGGATCATAACCATGGTTTACAGACAGGTGGACAATCGAGCAACGCCTCATCCGATGCAGCTCCAAATCACCTGAAAACTAACATTGAGTCTGGCCAATTCGACGAAAAGAATGGCGGTGTTCAACACACTGCCCCTGGTGTTACCAAACATGAAGAAGAGGAAGAAGAAGATGAGGACATGGATGCATTGATCGATGAACTCGAATCTCAAGATGGTCATGCTGAGGCTGAAGAGGCCGAGGAAGAACATGGTCCTGCTGCAGAGCGCCCTGTCCCAGAAGATTTACTTCAAACAGATACTCGCATTGGTCTTACCGACGCTGAGGTTCAAACTCGTCGTAAGAAATGGGGTTTGAATCAAATGAAGGAAGAGAAAGAGAATTTGTTCCTTAAGTTCCTTGGTTACTTTATTGGTCCCATTCAATTCGTCATGGAGGTAAGTTCGCACGAAGTTCTTACCATCATTTTCATATCCCCACACTCCACTGTTTCGCACTCTTTGGATCTGCATGAATTCTCCGCAGATTCTCCAGTGTTGAAAGCCGTGGCCGTGGCCATCGATTCGAGACATCCGAATCGAGTAGCTCAGCAATCCTTCCAATTCCATTATACAGCAACGCCTTTACTGATTGAATAACTGGGAATAGGCCGCCGCCGTTCTTGCTGCAGGTCTACAAGATTGGGTCGATTTTGGTGTCATTTGTGCTCTTCTTCTCCTCAACGCCACCGTTGGTTTTGTTCAAGAATTCCAAGCCGGTTCTATTGTCGACGAACTGAAAAAGACCCTTGCTTTGAAAGCTGTTGTTCTTCGTGACGGTCGTCTCTATGAAATTGAAGCTCCCGAGGTTGTTCCTGGTGATATTCTCCAAATAGAAGAAGTATGTTCAATGGTTCTACCCAATTCTCCAGAAAGATACTAATATTTTTTCTTAGGGTACCATTATTCCTGCTGATGGTCGTATCGTTACCGATGATGCCTTCCTTCAAGTCGATCAATCCGCCATCACGGGGGAGTCTCTTGCTGTCGATAAACATAAGGGTGATACATGTTATGCATCTTCTGGTGTTAAGCGTGGTGAAGCTTTCATGGTTATTACTGCCACTGGAGACCACACTTTCGTTGGACGCGCAGCAGCCTTGGTCAATCAAGCTTCCGCAGGAACTGGTCATTTCACCGAAGTCTTGAATGGTATCGGTACGGTCCTCCTGATCCTGGTTATCTTCACCAACTTAGTTGTCTGGATTTCCTCATTCTACCGCTCGAACCCAATCGTTACCATCCTCGAATTTACTCTAGCTATCACGATCATTGGTGTCCCAGTCGGCCTCCCAGCTGTCGTCACTACTACAATGGCTGTCGGTGCCGCCTATTTGGCGAAGAAGAAAGCTATCGTCCAAAAATTGTCCGCTATCGAGTCACTTGCAGGTGTCGAAATTCTTTGCTCGGATAAGACTGGTACATTGACCAAGAACAAGCTTTCTCTCGCCGAACCATTTACTGTTCCGGGTGTTGAACCTGATGATCTTATGTTGACTGCTTGTCTTGCTGCCTCCAGGAAGAAGAAGGGTATCGATGCCATTGATAAGGCTTTTTTGAAATCTCTACGTTACTATCCACGCGCGAAGTCCGTCCTTTCCAAGTACAAAGTCCTCGAGTTTCATCCTTTCGATCCCGTTTCCAAGAAAGTTCAAGCTGTTGTCGAATCACCCCAAGGAGAAAAGATTGTTTGTGTCAAGGGAGCTCCACTCTTTGTTTTGAAGACTGTTGAAGAAGACCACCCAATTCCCGAGGAAATTGATCAAGCCTACAAGAATAAAGTTGCCGAATTCGCCACTCGTGGTTTCCGTTCTCTTGGCGTTGCACGAAAGCGTGGTGAGGGTCAATGGGAAATTTTAGGTATTATGCCTTGCTCTGATCCACCACGTCATGATACCGCCCGTACGATTAATGAGGCCAAGACTCTCGGTCTTTCCATCAAGATGTTAACCGGTGACGCTGTCGGTATCGCTCGTGAAACCTCCAGACAACTTGGACTTGGTACTAACGTTTATAACGCTGAACGTCTTGGTCTCGGTGGTGGTGGAGATATGCCTGGTTCTGAGGTCTATGATTTCGTCGAAGCCGCTGATGGATTTGCTGAGGTTTTCCCCCAACATAAGTACAATGTTGTTGAAATTCTTCAACAGCGTGGATACCTTGTGGCTATGACCGGAGATGGTGTCAATGATGCCCCGTCACTCAAGAAGGCCGATACTGGTATCGCCGTAGAAGGCGCTTCTGATGCCGCTCGTTCGGCAGCCGATATCGTATTCCTGGCTCCTGGACTTGGTGCTATTATTGACGCCCTTAAGACTTCTCGACAAATTTTCCATCGCATGTACGCCTACGTTGTCTATCGTATCGCCTTGTCAATTCATCTCGAGATTTTCCTTGGTCTCTGGATTGCCATCTTGAATAGATCCCTCAACATTGAATTGGTAGTCTTCATCGCCATTTTTGCAGATGTTGCAACTCTTGCAATTGCATACGATAATGCACCATTCTCCAAAACTCCTGTGAAGTGGAACCTCCCAAAATTGTGGGGGATGTCCGTTCTTCTTGGGGTTGTACTCGCCATCGGCACCTGGATTACTCTCACTACCATGATCGCTCGTGGTCAGGATGGTGGCATTGTTCAAAACTTTGGTATCCTTGACGAGGTCGTCTTCCTTGAGATCTCCCTCACAGAGAATTGGTTGATTTTCATCACACGTGCCAATGGTCCCTTCTGGTCATCACTTCCATCGTGGCAATTGACTGGCGCTATCCTTGTTGTCGATATCATCGCAACATTCTTCACCCTCTTCGGTTTCTTCGTCGGAGGTAGAACTTCAATTGTTGCCGTTGTCCGTGTTTGGGTATTTTCCTTCGGTGTCTTCTGCATCATGGGCGGTGTTTATTATCTACTTCAAGATAGTACTGGATTTGACAACCTCATGCATGGTAAATCACCAAAGAAGACTCAAAAACAAAGATCGTTGGAAGATTTTGGTAAGTGGATAACCCCGAATTTTAAGTCATTGTCTAAACAAAGCGCTAATTTATACTTCTTTAGTCGTCTCACTCCAGCGTGTCTCCACACAACACGAAAAGTCGGCTTAGAACATAAAACCCATAATTTACAGGCGCATATCAATCACGAAGTGTGCGGCTTTTACGGATATTCCCTTGTGTTATTAATTAGGTAGTTCGTGTGTATAAACTTTAGACGGGCTCATAGGTATCAAAACTGCTTGCTATTTTCGCGCTAAAAGTTCAATTGCTACTTGCTGGGAAATTCCGATATTGTTCTCGGATGGGATCAATTGGGGTAACTTTTGGCACAAGAAGATTGAAGCAGATTTGAGCGTTTTAGTCATTCCATTTAGATGACAAACAGCGTCATCCTAGAGTCTATAAGTCTTAAAAATAATTAAAAATAAATCTTCTTGTGTTTTTCTTGTTTACGAATGGTGTTTAAGTGGTATTTGTGTTAGTTCAAAGTGTGTACAAGTGAAAGGGCACTTCTCCTTTTCCGCATTCCGCTTTCACTTTCTTTTCTTACTTATACACAAAGGGGAGGGATACATGCACTGCACTCTTGAAAACGTGTAAAACAGATCGAAATTCCGCAAGTTTAGCACCACATCAACCCATGATGAATAGTAGCAACATCAACCAATTAGTGTAAATAATTCCATGTAATACAATATGTTCCCAGCAATACTGTGAAGCTGTTGCGGTGATGACGATGACCACACACTTCTTCCCCCCATTCCATTTACAACCTCCCAAAGTTCCTTTCGGTTTCGCTCGCAATCTCCAAGGTTCGGTTCACTCACAACTTCGCCCTCGGCGTTTCGTCTGCAAGAGCTTCCTCGTACATGCTATCGATATGTTCTCTGAATTTCTTGGCTGTTTGCGGACGCTTGAGTTTGAGCCTGGTTTTGTATCGTCAGTAGCTATAGTTACCTATATATATATCCAAAGATACAAGCGATATGGTCTTCGAAAAGGGATATGATTAAAATAGGGATAGTAGAGGAAGAAAACTTACGTAGGAGTCAAAAGTTCATTAGCGATCGTAAATGGCTCCACATCCAGATGGACATTCTTCACCTTCTCATAACTATTAAACTTACTCTTCTTGCCCACCCCTTCGAGCACCTTTACAAGTTGCATACGGACCCTTTTGTCCTTGCCCGCTTCTTTAATGCCTTCAACATCCTCACTCTTGATTTCTCTCCCCAAAATCTTGCTAGCCCACGGCGCAAAAGTAACGGGATCGACTCCGCATATCGCAACCAAGAATGCCTGTGTAGAATCACCGTGCACGTAAGCTTGAGCTAGGAGTGAACAATTGGCCAAGTATACATTTTCGATGCGTTCTGGGGAGATATACTCGCCCTGTGCGAGTTTGAGTACATTCTTGCGACGATCAATGATTTTGAATCGGCCCATGCTGTCGACTTCGCCGATGTCACCGGTGCGAAACCAGCCGTCTTCGTCAAGGGCTTTGGAGGTTTCGGCTTCGTTGCGGTAATATTCGCGGAAACGGGCTGTGCCTCGGAGGAGAATTTCGCCGCGGGGGTTGGGGGTGTCAGTGGCGAGGTATTCCATGTCGGGGACGGACTCGAGGCAAACTTCCACTTAAGGGAGGGGGTGTGGTTAGTTTGTTTTAAGTTGAGTTGATTGGGGTTGTTGGAAGAAAACTTACTGGAAGGGCTTACTCCTCCGCAGTTACCGGTTGAGTAATCATCTTCATACTGTACGATACCATGGGCATAGGATTCTGTAAGACCATAACCTTGGATGAATTTGGCGCCGAATGCAGCACGGAGGAACTGATGAAGACCTGGATCAATTGGAGCACTTCCACTGACCAAACCACGAGCTCTTTGAAGACCGAATGCGCTGGCTAGCTTGGGAGTCCAGATACGATCATAGAGTGCATGTTTATTGGTAGCTTGTCCGGGTGGGAGTTTCATCGATGCAAGCTTGGTATTAATAATGTGACGACCGATTGTGCCCTTGACACCTGGAGCATCAACAGTAGCAGCTTTGATGGCGGATCCGAATCGATTGTAGAGTCGAGGGACGGAATTGAAACTTGTTGGGCGGAGAAGCTTCAAATCGTCGACAAGTCCAATAATATCACCACGGAAATATCCAATGGCAGATCCAACAGCGAGACAGCCGTGTTCGGCAAGTCTTTGGTAGATGTGTGCTAATGGGAGGTATGAACAAACAACATCGTTTGGCCATGGGTCGGATACAATTCTGGAGACAGAGGTTGCTGCTGCGGCATTTGCGTGGGTAAGAACCACACCCTTGGGGTTACCAGTCGTTCCAGAGGTATAGTTAATAGTGATGATGTCTTCCGGTCGAGGTGGATGCATTTGGGAACTTGGAGATGCAGCTCCAATAGCTTCTACATCTCCAATATAATGGATGGCGATTCCAGCTTCTGCCGCAAGAGCATTCAAGATTGAGCCTTTCGAGTTTCCGGGCCTCTCTCCTTCGTCCAAAGGATCCAGGCAGACGATAAGCTTCAATGTAGGTATTCTAGGCGCCAATTTTAATAACGTTGGAATATGTGGCAAACTCGTGCAAACACAAGCAAGCGTCGCATGATTGATGATATACTCTGCTGTGTCTGGTCCGAGAGTATCGTAGATGGAGACTGTGAAGAGGGATTGTGACATGGCTCCCAGATCTATATCTCATGTCAGCTCCACACCTTGCATAGCACGTATGCCCCTAGGTCTCTTACCAACAATCTGCCATTCCGGGCGATTTTGACACCAAATACCAACACCATACTTGTCATCTGTGATTCCCGCCCTCTTATGAAGCTCTACTAACCCCACACCAAAGTTCTTCCTGCGCTCCGCCGTCTCTGCATATGTTATCCATTGATAGTTGCCATAAGTCTTTGTAACCGGATCCCAAGGTCTATGGCCCAAACATCTTGCACTTGGCCTCTTTTTTGCGGCTTTGTCAAAGAAATCATGACTCGTCAAACAGTCTGGATCGATTGTTTGTAGTAATGGCTTGTCTAAGAATTGGTAATGCCTGTAAACACCGCTGCGACCTTCGCGCGCACTGCCGGGTATCGAAAGGGAGTATGGCGAGCCAGGAGGAGGAGATGCCCGGATGGTCTTCACACGAGTGTCGGGATCTTGTACTAACGCTGCCATTATGTACGTCTAAAGTTCTGAAGGGCGAGTATCAGTACTCAAAGCTGGGTGAAATTGGGGGTTGGGGAGTTTGGAATTGGGAATTGGGACTTGGAAGCTGGCGATGCGAACCTATCTAGGAACCTTGGAATGTATGAAAGAGACAATAAAGAATTACTCTATAAAGTATCTAGATTATTTATCGCAATGAAGATCTATAAAAGAAACAATGGGCCAATTGCAAAAACAAATGAAGTTTACGGGAGTTTCAATCAAAAGGTCTGGTGCATGTGAAGGGATGGAGAGTGTGACCTCGCCTGAAGCCTCGATGGTCGCGTTTCATTTTACCTCGGCATCCAAGAATAAATAACCTTAAAGTTACCTACATAAGCTAGGTAGTACTAGGTAGGTGCCTAGGTATGCACCTAGTATTTCGAAATGTGGAGAAGCTTTGTAAATCTAACTTATAATACTCGTAATAAATCAAAATAGATCTAAATAATAATAAATCTCGTACCCTCATTTTTGATAGGGGAAGAAAAAGAACATTAAAGTGTATGTGCTTGATCAAAGTACCGGTACCGGTAGCTACCAAAGTTCAAGTTCGAATTCGAGTTAGAGCTCGAACAAATAATAGAACAGACAGATACTCGATCACAGTAAAGTAAGTAGGTATCTTTATAAATTATCATTGTGAATGGCACATTTCGATGCATACATGCGCCAGTACCGGTATCATGCGTCATGACCATAGAAACCTGCCATGACATCTATCACCTACTTACGTTCTTAGGCTACCTAGGTAAAGAGGGTTTTCCAGAAAAATTCAAAAACGAGGGGAATCACTTAAACAACCAATTTCGCATCGCCACCAACATCACCAGTCTTCTGTGCGTTTGACTCGCTACCACCAGTTGTCTTCGCCGCAGCTGCTGATTCAAACGATTGCTCAAAGTCCTTGATAATATCATCAATATGTTCCGTGCCAACTGAGATTCTGATGAGATCCTATAGAACCAGATGTGAGTCAAATTGATAGCATTACAGGTATATAAAGCCTTACCTCAGTGACACCAGAGGCCAATCTCTCATCTTCGGATAGCTGTTCATGAGTCGTTGACCATGGGTGGATAGCTAGAGTTTTTGAGTCTCCGACATTGGCCAAGTGGGAAATCAGCTTGAAGCCATCGACCACCTGACTACCAGCAGCTCCTCCGCCTTTAACACCGAAGCTCAAAACACCACCAAATCCTCGTGGTAAGTACTTCTTAGCTAGTTCATGAGATGGATGGTTTTCAAGTCCTGGATATGAAACCCATGAAACGTAAGGGTTCTTCTCAAGCCATTTTGCCAATGCCAATGAGTTCTGAGCATGTCGCTCTGCTCTCAAGCTCAAAGTTTCGAGACCTTGAATTAATTGGAATGCTCCAAATGGATTTAATGAACTCCCCAGGTCTCGAAGGATTTCGACTCGTACACGAGTGATAAAAGTATCGGGTCCAAATGTATCCCAGAATTTTAATCCATGATATCCAGGTGATGGCTCGACCATTTCTGGGAATCGCTTGCCATTTTTGCCCCAGTCAAAATTCCCCGAATCCACAACTACGCCACCAATTGTGGTACCGTGTCCTAATTCGAAGTAAATTAGAAAGTATTCAAACCCCGATGAGAAACCATATAATTACCGCCAATCCATTTGGTCGCCGAATGTACAACAATGTCGGCTCCGTGATCGATGGGGCGGCAGAAATAGCCTCCCGCTCCGAATGTGTTATCAACGACGAGAGGAACTCCGTGGTCTAGATAGCAGAATTAGTACTTTTTGGAGGCAAAACAAGACACCTCAAGTATCAAGATCGGGCTAAGATGTAGTATGCGCAACCACAAATTACTGACCGTGTGCAACTTTTGCAATAGCCTCGAAATCTGGTACGTTATATTTTGGGTTTCCAATACTCTCAAGAAAAATAGCTTTTGTATTTTCGTCAATAGCTTTCTCAAAGTCTGCCGCCTTGTCTGTCTGAACGAAAGTCGTATTTATGCCCAATCTTGGTAGGAAGACTTTCAATTGATTGTATGTTCCTCCATATAGGTTTGTCGTGGACACGATGTTGTCTCCTGCATGCGCCAGTGCGGCAAAGGTCACTTGAAGAAATTATTAGTACATATTCGCTTATTGTATGATATCATAGGGGCTGCGCGGTTGACTGTGGTCGTAGAGAGGCGAGATGAACGAAGCTAGGAAAAGAATAGATCAGAAAGACATACTAAATTGTGCTGCTTGGCCAGAGGAAGATGCTACAGCGGCACGCCCACCCTCAAGTGCTGCAATCCGCTTTTCAAAAACATCAACAGTTGGCTGTGGCCAAGTCAGCTAAGATCTTGGTGTTATACTTGGCAATGAACTTTAGGATTAAAAATTGAGATGCCAAATTTGAGTGAAGAAATGACAACCCTGAGATGTCAACATTTGTTGCAGACATTGCCAGTTCGCAATAAATTAAGGTTAGGTGCCAATCTCAACGACTTTTCTTCAAGTATCGGATGGAATATAGTTTTCGTAATACGTACGTTCATGATACGACTGTAGATGTTTCCAAACTCCTTGAGGCCGAATAGCCTAGCCCCATGGGCAGAGTCATTGAATGTGTAGCTCTGGACATATCAATTTTAGTACTTGGGGTCATATATCCTTTTTAATACTGGCAAACTAACCGTAGTAGCATAGATTGGTACAGCTCTTGCATTTGTAGCAGGATCTGGTTTGTGACTGCAGTCAAAAGAATCTTGTCAGCTCTGTCTCTTAGATGTGCGGGGGAAATTGTCATAACACGAACCCAGCATGAAGCTGCAGAGTCTCGAAATGAGTGCTTTCAGCAGGTGCCATATTTTCATTGATTGTTCTTCGATTCTCGAGATTTATGGGATTTGTGAGACTTATGAGTTATATGAGATTTCAGACTTTACAGAACAGAATACAAGAAGAGAACAATACCTTGGAAGGCTTTTTGAACCAAAAGATGGAGATGGGCGATCTTTGTTCCCTCATTCCCCTTTTGTAAAACGAATAGCTCTTTCCAGTGAATGGTACATACGAACCCGGGATGATCATGGTGGGGTAATACAATATATATTGGCTTAAGCACGTCATTTTCTTTCATTGTCGGGGTATGAGAACGGAAGCTTCCATCCAAAGCGGGACAAGATTTTATTGAAAATAGTTGGTCTGAATGGCTTCATTATTCCATCTCTTCGACGCCGTCTTGATATCTGTGGTTTGCTTAAGGTTACCTAGGTACCTGTACTCATCCATCGATCCTGAGCTTTGACCTCATAATAAGATCAACCTGGAACACCAAGACCAACACTGGGCACAAGTCCACAACTCAAAACAAATATTGGTGACACAATTGCAACTTCCAAAGGTTCAACAGTTCTCTTCATATCCTAGGTATTATTGCTTTATTGTAATTGCTTCAAATGGTACTGTAGCACAGTAGCATTGATGGAGAGAGTTTTGGAGAGAATACCGGTATAGACTGACTGCGATAGATCAACCCCGCGTCCAAGTCCAATCATTTCACATATGTGAAATATTGTGGCTTAAAAAAGTCTCATCTACTGCCCAGGTGCAGGTAGGTAAGTGCCCGGAAAGCTTGATGCATCCATGGATTGGATATCCAATACGAATCAATAAATGATGAACGAACTTCAATCTGGTTCTTCCTTCTCCTTCTTGGCAACACAACACTGACACTCTTGGAAGTTCTTGGGAGGCGCCACCAGAACCTAGGTCTAGGTAGGTAGGTACTTTAAGTTGAGAATCGAGATGAGTACAACAGGATATGGATGGCATAGCCGGCGTTTCAATTCTCGACTTGTCAACTTATCGACAAAGCGTACTCCAGCTGTATTTAATGTGTTCAATGCTTCAACTCGTCGTTACAGTATTGTTATTTTTATCGTCCCTATTATCATCATCATCCAAGGTCGTGATGATGGTCTCTTGAGTACTTCAAACTTCAAATCTGCCGTCTCGATTGTTTTCCTACAGTTGGACGGGCGGGTATTTGAGGTTCCAAGTTACCTACCAATTGACGATGCATGATGTGTCGTGACTTGTGGGGAACACATGCAGGCCTCTCCCTCTCAGAGTCTCTCTCTCCACGGTCTCCACTGTAACAGGGACGCCACCTTGAATGATTTTTATTGGCTACAAAGGCAGTCCTGTGCTGCATCTTCAATCAACCTGTAATGTAATGCCGCCCGCCAACCCTTGTCATGATCTGTGCGATGGGATGGATTGATACTCATATTCCGTTTCAAAAATCATACTGAGATTATGCCTTTCTTTCACTTTGGCTGTAATGGAAACCCTTTAGCCTTCAGACTTTGTCTGGTACTTATTAGGTATTCGGTAACTATAATATCAGTCTGCAACCTCTTCCGTATTTCATCTTTTCCCAATTTTTCTCCACCTGTCTCTGTCTCTGTTTTCCATTTGTATACATACATCCATCCTCTTCAGATCATTCATTTTACGCGCGCACAAGTTGCAGCTGCATTTTTCCACTGCTACCACGAAAGAATATATGTACGGTTAATTTTACGCGAACCCAATTCCTCAAATAACGGCACCCAATTTCAAAATGGCGATTGGATTACTTCTCCCTATTCGAATTGCACAAGTAGTTTTCGCTATCGTCGTACTTGGCCTATCTGGATACGGTATGAAAAATATTGATAAATAGAATACGACGAGATAGCTCCTGACATATCACACAGTTTCCCACTGGTACAATGCTGAAAC
Organism: Ciborinia camelliae; assembly: GCA_025890175.1. Classification (NCBI taxonomy): domain Eukaryota; kingdom Fungi; phylum Ascomycota; class Leotiomycetes; order Helotiales; family Sclerotiniaceae; genus Ciborinia; species Ciborinia camelliae. The sequence continues at coordinate 1,192,606 of JANPYM010000004.1, forward strand.
TTTGACCGTATCCCCGTCGCAAATAAACTTCCTGGTGTTCGTACCTATCTTCACATTGATCTCCATTCTCTATCTTGAACTTGCACCTCGCTTCATGTCAAAAGGTACCTCTCCGCACTTTCAAAAGATGATAGGACAATATTTTTTCTAATGCTCGACAGCATCTCACCCATTCGCTCATCTCGCATTCGAGCTCCTCAATGTGGTTTTCTACTTCGCAGGCTTCATTGCACTCTCCGTCTTCATCAGCAAGCTTCTTTTCTGCCGTGGTTCTGTTTGTGGTGCAGCTCGTGCCGATGCAGTCTTCGGTGCTTTCGGCTGGTTGCTCTGGATGGGAAGCAGTGCCATCCTCGTATTGGAGATGTTTAAGGGACGATCAAACCCTTACCCGCAGCCAAATGTGGCCATGAAGGAGACTGTCAACCCAGTGTAAGTAGTTGTATGGCGGGCGACAGATCAAGAATGTGCTAGAGACAGGAGTTTATGATATTATGGCAACGGTATAGGATGAGAGGTCTTGATGACTGTTCTCTCTTTGGACTGGAAAGTTTTGTTGATTCTGGAAATGGGGGTCGGTAGGAGGGAAAACATTGAGTATTATCGTGGAGTTCGGTTAAAAATACATAGCAGCATGGACTGCCCTACGTTTTTAAACGTACGGAATGCGAAATAAATAATATAAAAATTTCTGATCATCAATTTGCGAGAAACTTGGTCTAAATTAGTTAATGTATGTATGTGATTCGTTCTCTCTGATTTTTGTGACACTTGTCTGTTGAGACTTCGTTTTATTAAACACTGCTTTGGAGAGATAGAGGGATAAAATAAAACAGCATTCTGTACACACAAGGACCTCTATAAAAGATTGACTCCAAAGAGAAGTCAAAAAATCATCGATGTATTATTATTTTCAGTAAGGAAAATTTAGAGATGAGAGCGGGTGTATAAAATGGGTTTCGTCTGAAAAACGTTTGGGGATATATCGTAAGTATCTTGCCGACTCGTTACTCAGGGCGTCAGATAGTCCGGCCCTGCAGTCTAATAATAATAAGTGGCTGTCTATTCTTGAATATGCTGGGTATATTGATTGCATTTCAGAGAGATGATTGGATTCAATTGAAATAGAAACATCAAGGTACATTCAGAAATTCACAATTTTTCGAACATTGAATACTTGCACTGCAGTCCAGACTTGGAAACATCGCCAGTGGTGCTTGTGCATTTACTTGTCGATGTAAGCCAAACCGAATGAGAAGTTGAGATTGAAATGACATCTTACACAAATAATGAGGATCACTATTGGATTTGTTGAAGTTATTCTAAAGTTATTGCCGGTTAGTGATATTTGTCCGGAGAATCACAAGGAACAAATTAGTCTCGAATATCTATAAAAGAAAATCACCCACTAATCACAACTTGCAGAAAAAGCTTCTTTTATAGAGGAATGTTCGTGGCCCTGGTTACTCTGTTTTTCGGGCTATATTCATCGCCATCATTACGTAAGGTGTTGGAGGCCAGCTAGATACCAACAATCACTTAATGATACAAGACTGTGAGTACTGTGAATAGAATTAGCTGCAATAGCATACAAATCAAACTCTAGCAGATTCGAAGTCATACACCGAAAAATGTGGAAAGATGCACAAACCCAACTGTTGCCATTTGAAATGAAACAGCAGGAAGACGCTCTCAAAGAGGTCGAGTTTGGAAAACTATCATTGAATGATCCGAAAGTCCCAGAAAGTAGTCAAGCCGAGACCAACGGATCCAGCTCCATCACATCTGTGCAACACGCCAACACCGCAGCCACAGTCCTCAAGATAAACGCAACACTGCTAATGAACCCCGAGAAGATACAAGCGACGAGGGACGCAGCGCTACTGAGATCGGAATCTTCCACAAGCACATATACAGCCAATGCACATCCGGGGAATGAGGGAAGCAACAGTAGACCTGCCAACTTAAATTGAGTATACAACTAGAACGGTGATGGGGAATATATCTGTGAAGATAAACGTTGTACAAACGCGGGTCCCTGGGCCCGCAAATATGATTGAGTGACATTTCGACGTAAAGCACAAAGGCCTGTCTTCGATTGAGTGCAAAATCGGCGAGTTCTCAGTTAAAAAATCTACATACCCACGTAAGGATGTATATCTAAAGTATATTAGAACAGCTCAACCCGATACTCGGGAAAGAAAAGCAGTCTAGGAGACCTATCTCAAATCTAAAAGGTGATTGACTAACACATCTTGAGCATTATTACTTGCTGAGCCAATGCCAATTCTGGGGACGCTATTGGAGCCTATGAAGTTCTTGAACTTCTTGGAGTTATTGATGAAACAAGGAACTGTGGAACTATAGAGAATGCTTAGAGATATCTCCTATTGACTTCCTTGTCAGCGACTTGCTGAAAGAAGTTGGACTTGAGCCAAGGACTACTGCATCAATTCCGTACCCTTCAGTTCTCAAGGATTTCATAAGAAGGAATACAATATATATCATGAGTGAGGCGTCACCGAAAATTATGCTACAATTGAAAAAGGTTTACATCATTCGAAGTTTGCGTGTACCTAGGGTAGGTACCTGGTATAAGAGATGGGCTCGGTCTTTCTTTTCTCCGGCTCAAGCTACATTTAACCTTACATCACCGACTGTACTCTCGAGCAGCTCCTAACTCCACAACGCCTTTCTCAAAGCACGTCAAAATGCATCTCCCAACCATATCCGCACTTTCGCTCCTTTCGCTCATCCCCTCGACTCTAGCAACTCATCTTCTACTAACCATCCCGTCGACTCCCCAGCTTAACCCATCAACTCTCCCACCTTCCACCCATGCAACCCTCAGCACCCTCTCCCGCACACACACCGCGCCCCTCACCCCCTCCAACTCCTTCTCTTTCCGCAACCTAACAAGCGGCTCCTATTTGCTGACCATTTCCTCCCAAACTCACGCCTTTATACCTCTCAGAATTGACATTCATCCTGCTTCCTCGGAGCCAAATCTCATTCCTATCGAAGTATTCACCACTTTCCGCGCAAACGAATGGAGTAACAAGGGCGAAAGTATTCCAGTTTCTAAGCTTGGAGATGATAAATATACTGCGGAGGTAAAGGTGCTGGTCGAGAAGAACTATTACCTTGAGCGAGTGGGATTTTCGCCATTGAGTTTATTGAAGAATCCAATGATTTTGATAGCTGGGTTCAGTATGATTGTTGTGTTTGGAATGCCTTATCTCATGGATAATAGTACGTATATCCGTATGGTTCTTTTGATTGCCAGATATGTAGCTCTGCGGACTTAACTTTCAATCTATGTCTATTCCTTTCTATGCTAACACCATCTTCTTTACAGTGGACCCAGAACTCAAAGCTGAATTTGAGGAGCGACAGAAGAGTGGTGGTGGACTTGGGGCTGGAGCCAATGTTGCAAATCCATTGCAGAATTTTGATGCCGCAGCTTGGTTGGCTGGATCTGGAGGAAAGAAGAACGAGGGGAGTGCTGCAAGTGGTGGAAGAGAAGTTATCAGATGAGTGGGTGACCGGAGCCCACGGTATCTTATTAACAGGAGCTTGTTCATACTTTTAGCTGAGCGATGAGAGACGACCAATATATGGAATTATAATACCTACCCCGCGTCCATGGGATTGAGGTTAGACCACCAGGCGAAAGGTGGATTCAAAGAAGGTGGGCGGGTGGATGTATGGGGACAGTATAAGAATCAAGTCCTTTACACACCTTGGATCCTCGTCATATTGATTCATATTTTCAATGGCATATGTTGGGCTTCATCTCAAAATCACAAGTTGTTTTCAGAGAGGTATAAAGAGCAAACCAACGAGACCTGTCCATCCCTAGAGTTTTTTATAAAGAGTTTGTCTACGCGTTTATAGAAATATAGATGCAATTAATAATGCCAAGTGGATCTTGTCAACAGTAAACATCTTCTTCACTAATGTGTCTAATGTGTTCAATGGGTTGAGGACTAGGTACCTAACTATCCACATGAAATGCGATTCCAAGTGGCGTAGAGGTATATATAGATTTGTTGATCATGAAACCAACAAAGCTCGAAATATCTCGAGGAAAAGACTTGCTCTCCGCACTTATATTCTTCCAAGACTGTGGACTACAGATTGATCATACCCACATTCTCAAAGATGAACACCAGAAATGTGTTGGCGAGCTGTCTTGCATCTCCTATGGAAGAATATCCAGGAATAAGCCAGGTATTACCTATGTCTTAAGGATCATAAAATGGAAAACTCTTTAGATATACAATAAAAAAGCGATAGCTTGTTCTGATTGGCGAAAAGTGAATGTACCTAGTTTTGTTGCGTGTCTCAATTTTGATTAAAGACAACGTTCTTTTCTTTTAGGGAGGGCAACTGCGGGCAATGGTGGGTAGATCATCAGCTCGCCTGATAATCACGCTACATATTTGAGGAATGCTTGGAGTTTGGTTTTACTGTACATCTTTTTCATTGATTATCTAGCCTGAGAAGAATCGCATCTGGTGTTGTACTAACATTGAGACCAGATGCAAAGCAGTTCGCATTCGGAAATACCTAGTTACAGTGAATACAATTGGATATATCAGACAGAACTGCCAAAAGAAAATAGACGAAAGAGCTTAGGTACTTTACTTGCTCAGTCAATCAGAATTGAATGGGAAATGAATATTAAAAAAATACCAAAAAATTGAATCTAACATGCAGCGATCAAGATTCATTTCAAACCAGACGAACTGGATCTTCAATGATCGAAGTCTTCGGGTGTGAAGCAGCGGTCCTGTTTGAGAGGATGTGAAGACCCAGTGCGCTACCACTGAGCCACCTGGACTTTGATTATTGGATGTTTGGAGATCTCTTATTTTGGAATTTAAAGGTGAAGTGAGTGGTGGATGTAAGTGATATAGTATTTCTTTTGGTGGTTCATCTAAGACGCCTAGGGAGTGTTCATATATTCTCCAAATGCGTGGCGTGGGTATGAAGCATTCTTCTCAAAACCTACCTAATTCTATGATGCCAATTATATTATTCATCTCCTTTACTCCGCCTATTCATTTTTCCCGATAGTATATCATAGAAATATCTCCCTTTTGGAACCATACCGCCTTATTTCCTTTCTCTATATCCTCAATACCCATACAGCGAGATTCAGCTTCCGGCCCTTGTGTTACTTTAGGAATAACGCAGTTACAGTATATCCAAGAAATCAGCACATCAAAAAAGAAATATCTTCCAAAACTACCCCATCCCGAAGGATATAGGATCTAACCCGGTAGTTTGGTAACCAAATAGGTGAACTGGGCGGCTATCTGCTACTCTAATCTTCGCGGTTATCTTTATGTCCTTTTCATAACACGACAGTCTCTTCAATTGCCGAACCAGTGCCATAATCTCTATCCCCATCCTACATCTACGTCAAGCCCGCCAAGCTGCAGTTGCTGTGGCGCTTCGTTTATCGTGCTGCTCTTATGCTTTATGCTTTATGATTTGAAATATATGTAAGGTCCGTGGATTCCATACGCTCAGTCTATCTGGGGCCCTAAGGTTTGGGTGAAGATGGGGTATTCGGGTACGGCCGACATTAGATGAATGAAAAGTTGGTTGTAGAAAACGGAGATCTTCATCGACCTGGTTGTTGCACGATTTGGATTTGAAGATGGGGTTGGGTTTGCGGTGCTGAGAACTTCCGCTTGGCGATTCTGTGAGATAGTGAGGTTAAGAAACATGATCCTTCGTATCATTATTTGCATATACATGTGAGGAGGAGCCTGTCTTGATCCTTTTCTTCGCATCGATTTTCTACGCGCTTTATAACCTGTAGCCTGTTTGTTAGATTTCGATTAACAATTCTTCATCCGTCTACTGTATAGATTGATATATATGGTCAAAAACCCTGTTCAAAAACCCTGTTCAAACTCGAAAGCCTTTCAAACCCCAACCACGTGTTGTTTCGGTTGCTCCAAAGGGGATGTCGTCCATCCCGTAAAGAAGATCCAGCCGTCCGAGGTAAGAGAAATGAAAGAACGATATGGAGATCAATACAGCCGGTCCTCCGTGTCATCAAACATGAATTAACGAGGCCGTTCGCCATCTACCAGCAATACCCAAAAGTAGAACCCCCTCCTAATACAATCAAGCTCCCAAGGCTGCGTGCAAAAACAGATACCAAACTTCGAGGAAATCTGCTAGGTTTGCCGGTTTGCTTTTGCTCAAATATTGCTCGGTAAATGATATAATTGAGAAAATATCTTTCGTCCTCGTCTTCGCCTGTGTTAGATCTTGACTTTAGGGAAGATAATTATAATCATCGCGAAGGACATCATTTTAGCGAAACTTTAGGGAGAGATGTCAAAGGGGGACAAAACTGGACGAATCAAAGATACGGAATAGATCGACGCATTCCATAGAGCAAAAGTGGAGAGCGTAGAAATATTGAAAATATGGAAATAAAATCTGTAAAATTAGACAGTGCTGAAGAATGATCAATTGAACCTGCTTTGCTTTGCTTGAGCTTTAATAAATAACTTACTGTAGGTACATAACCTGGGACTTTTTTGCAATCACTCAGGGACTTTTACAGGTACTATGTAAGGGAAGGTTTAAAATTTGGAAGGACTGCACCTAGGTATAACTTAACTCCATTGATGATTGATTGATCTTCAATTCAATTAATCTTTCTTGAATCTTGATTCCATTCAAACATCCCCATTCTCACTCTCATTCCCATTCCCATCGTTATTCTGATTTTCTACTTACTTGCATGTTGTCCTCTCCTAGGTATTGTATTATAAGTTACATAAATAGTAGGTATCTTGAGATTGTACTTTAACTTACTAGGTAGGTACATACTAGGTGCATAGATACTAGGTAGTAAGTAGTAGGTAGTATAAGTGCTCTAAGATTCAGCTGCTCGCATCAATGAAATAAATAGTACATAAAAAATGCAGGATTATTAAAAGCAAATCAAAAGGATCCAATATTCATATGCAACTACTCGACGTGTCAGATTACCGGTATCCTACCGCCCAAAATTGTGCCACTACTATCTATCTATCAATTTCGGTACCTGAGAATCTGGAACATCAAATTCGGAAGCTTCCATTCTTGGAAACCAAACACACAAACTCCCCTCTCCTCAGAAACGCAACACTGCCACCCCCCCCAAACTCCTTTAGTCAGGAAGGCGTTATATGAATGAATGGCGAGACGACGCAGAGCTGATTCTGCTAGTAACCAGCAGCAAGTCCCTATGACTGTCCAAAGGCGTCGCTCCACGCTTCGAGATTTGCAAGCTTCGAATACGGATGGAGATATCCTAGCTCCAAAGGTTATTAATGCTGCACCATCGCTGGAAAAGGCCGAAATGTATGGGATCAACGACAAACGACCGACATCGTCGAAAATATTCGCAATGGCAGGCCGTATTTTTATAGAGACGATTCCGCAATGGTTGGCCGTTGGTGCTATGCTTGGGTTAATTTTTGGAGGATGCTGCTCAAATGTGAGTCGTTTTTTTTACGTGTCAAGTGAATTGTGCATGATCAGGGGCTCATTGAATACTTAGGTCTTCGCATTGGAAGCTATTGTTAAGTAAGTTTTGACTCCCTTGCTTTTGAGGTCATATTTTCTCAAGTAACCGTCTGACATTTATGAACACAGAGTCGAGCCAGATAGCGGTACGCTCCCTCACCAGGAACCTCATCGAATGCCATTCTAACTTTCTGAAGGAACACTTATGACATTTGTCCAATTCCTCTTTGTAGCCGTAACTGGCTATATTTCCCAATTCGATCGAAGTCGACCCCCGCTCTTCCTCACACCGAATCGTGTCCCTATACGTCGATGGATGATAAATATTGTCTTATTCTTCACAATCAATGTCCTTAACAATCATGCATTTAGCTACAATATATCGGTGCCAATGCACATTATTTTACGATCCGGAGGCAGTATTACAACTTTAGCTGCGGGATATATATGGGGGAAACGATTCTCTAGAATACAGGTTACAGCTGTCACCCTTCTAACAATTGGTGTGGTGACAGCTGCTTGGTCTGATGCCCAATCCAAGGTATTGCCACCGCCCATATGCCCCCCCAATTCTCACTAACAACCCACCCCAGAACGGAAAAGTAGACGAAGATATCCCCTCCTTCAACACGGGCCTCATAATTCTCTTCATCGCCCAAGTTCTCTCCGCAATAATGGGTCTCTACACCGAAGAAACATACAAAGAATACGGACCCCACTGGAAAGAAAATCTCTTCTACTCACACCTCCTCGCCCTCCCCCTCTTCACCCCCTTTCTCCCCTCTATTCATCGCCAACTCCTCAAACTCGCTTCCTCCGCCCCCATCGGTCTCCCCACCCTCGACAGTTTCCAAAACATCCCTTCCGATCTCCTATCCACACTCTCGCGTATATCTTTTCCCAGCCAACTAATTTATCTCGTTATGAATGTCCTTACCCAGTATGCTTGTATACGCGGCGTAAACTTACTTGCCGCGGCATCTTCGGCGCTTACGGTTACGATTGTGTTGAATGTGAGGAAGTTGATTAGTTTACTGTTAAGTATTTGGTTGTTTGGGAATAGACTGAGTCCTGGGACTTTGGTGGGTGCCTGTTTGGTTTTTTTCGCGGGCGGATTGTATAGCTTAGATGGAGGTAGAAAGAAAGGGGCAACTAGACACAGGGGTAGTACTAGTAACGGGAAGGTGGGCTAGTAAAATTATTTATTATAAAACTTTTGGTGTTCGCGAGTGCGATAAAGGGGTGAGTATCTCGTGAGAAGATGACTATGCTTGGACATATAGCCAACCTCTGATATGTATGACTCGATCCCCTTTAAAAACGATCAATAGGAAAGTATATTTCGAGATTTATATACAACACTGCTCTCTGGTGTTGACCTAATACTTTTCGATATATACGAGATCACCAATCATTGTCCAGAAAGCCAAAGAAAAATCCTAGATATTGGTATTTCCTTTTGGTCATGGGCGATTCAGTGATCTATTATGGGGTAACATCTTCAACCTTTCCTAGTAACCTCTCTGCGTTCCGCAACTTAGAGGATATCCCTACCTACACGCGACATGTACACATCGTTACGAGTAATATCGACCCTTATCCGAGCAGTTCTAACCAAACTTATTATGAAAGCGGCTACGGTGGTGGAATTAATATGTCTTTCTATAGAACATACCGCCATGACAACATCTGATGAACCCATTCAACGCCAGACCACCCACATACTTAGCTTTAATCCCAACCAAATTTAGCCGCTTTACTCAGAGCCCCCAGCAGTCATCGTCAACATTGCTGCTCCCAAGAGAACCCACCAATACCTATCAAATCCACATCGTTAGCACGTCTATCCATTCCAATTCCTAATTCTCCCACCTTTCCTCCCCGCAAACAAAAAAAGGAAAAGAAAACTCACTTCTGCAAAAAGGTCTTCTCCACCACCTCCCCCTCAACCTTCCCCTCCTTACTCAACACAATATTCGGCCCCAAAACCGGTTCCTTCCCCTCCACCATCCGTCTCATCTCCACCTTTGGCGCAAAATCCCTCGTGGCACCTGCATCGATAACTCCACTCTTAATCGTTACGCCCAATACCGCCCCTTGTGCATCGATTGTTAGGAGAATCGTAGGTCGATATCCCTTTTCGAAATTCGTTAGGGAGAGGAGGGATGTGGAGCTCGTGAAGGTGGAAGAAGCTTCATCGAAGACTCCGGCGAGGGCGAGATTTTGGCTCGGAGAGGATGAGATGTCTTCGGAAGGCGAGGGCAGGAGATCGGTGGGCGGTTCATAGGAGAGGAGGGAGGCGGACAACGTGGAGGGGTTGTAGGATATTGAGGCTAGTGGGTAGGCGGAGGCGGAGGTTAGGGGTTGTATGTAGATTGTTGCCGTGTCGGTTTGTTCGGTTGCAGCTCCGGCAAAGGGGAGGGTGTGCGCGCAGAGGGCAAGGAGGAAGGTGGTGGGCTTCATTGTGGTGGTTGCGTGGGTTGATGGAGCTTAGCTCTGAGATTCGAGGTTCGTGGAGCTGTCTATGGAAGGCTGTGATTACGTAAGATAACCTTACTTAGCGTGCTCAAGATTCCTAGGAATTGCTGTGGGTCATTCACAAGGCTGAGACTTTATTTAGGGACTTGGGGTTCGCTGCATGACTGTTACTTTACATTGAGCAACAATTTATTACTAGTATTTTCTTTGGCAAATGTTATTATTTGCATTTCAACTTGTATATATATACATCATTTCCTCATGGACAAAGCCAAGGCGCCCCTGGATCTATTCGTCAATTCCGTGTAAAGAATACTCCTCCTCAACGCCATAAAACCAAAGAATCAAGGCGAAAGAGAAAAGGGGTATTATGATAATCCTAGAGACTCAACTAGGGCCCTGCTGACTGGGAAGTTTCTTCATGCTCTGTCTTGTGATTTGGAGCATCTGCATCCTTCGCGTCTTCCATGTCTGCGTCAATTCCAACCTCGGCCTGCTCGGGGGTATCAGGTTCATCGCTTTCTTCATCATCGTCTAATTCATCAGATTCATCGGTGGAATCTCCTTCCATTTTGTAACGGTCATTTCGCTCAATTAGCCCTTTGTAATAATCAATCAACATTTCGGGATTCGGAACTATTTTCCAGTCGACTCGGTGTAGAAATTCAAGCTCCAACAATCCTAACTCTGCCACTTTGACACCACCAACCCTTGCGTATGTCGAATTGTTCCAGAAAATATCCGAGAGTCCTTTTGAGGCCACCGTCGCCGCCGTAATCAAGAATCGATGAACAGTCAAGGTTGTGATTGTAAAGGCAGGGTATGATGCGCAAAGTTGATCGATATAGTAAACCATAGAGAGTAAGAGCGGGGGTTTCAGAGTAGCATGTTTTGCAAGTCGCTGCAGATAATCAAGAACAGAGATCCCGGGAGGTGATCTAGAAAGCGTTAATATAGAGGCATATAAATGCAAACATATACCCATGCATACCTAGAATGAAAGCGCGTCAACACCCCATTCTGGGGAGGTAGAACATCATTTCTTTGAATCAACTCTGCGATCATACTAGCTATGAGTATTACCATATCCTCCACCTCGCACAACTCATACTTCGCAGGTAGAATCTTCACGGTCGTCTGAGGTTTCACTCTCTTCGGGAAGGAAACATTTTTGCTGGCAGCATGCGCATCATCAATTGACAATTGCCGTCTCTTCATACTCGGTGATTCCGGCTGTATCGGCGACTTTATGTCTCGTAAAACCTCCACGCTGGGTTGCTCGGGCGCAATGATGGGTTCTGGAGGTGCATCTTCAGTTTTCACTTGCACCGGCGGCGATGCTTTATCTGGCATCTTAGAGGGAATCATTGGGCTCCACTGCGTAGATGCATCAACATAGACCCATTTCTTGGGTTGCGATTGCGGTATCGGTTGCTGTTGTGGTTGTGGTTGTGGCGAGGGAGGAGGTTTGTTCGCAACCGATGTTCTGCGCGACAGTGAAGGTCGTGTCGTTGTAGGTGCATAATGGTAGAGAGTGGGGGAAGTTTGAGATCTGCTCAGTGATGGCGACTTCAACATATTCCTTTTTCAAACTGAACCATGATCAGTGCCTTCCGACTATTATTATCTAAATGGGCGGAGTGGAGTGGAGTGGGTAAGAGCGATGGGGTGGGGCGTTGTAAGGCGTGGTGGATGAGGTAACTGCGATTCGATACTTTTGATAATCTTGAATCTTGATGTAGGAAAGGATGAAAGTATGAATGCACAGGATGATTAAAGTTTCATTAACACAACCAACTAGGTCCCTAGGTGAAAGTATACCTACTAGGTAGGGAGGAGTAGCTTTTATTATTAGATGAGTGAGGCAACGAATTATCAGATAATAAGATGAAAGAAATCACCCGCCTGCTCTCGAAAACTCTGCTGGATGGTGTGATGGGTTGGTTGGGTGCTTCAGTTCCGGTTAATGAAAATAAAAATGAAAATGAAAATGAAGATGAAACGACTTCTTGGTGGAACAATGAATTCCCCCACAGCTCTGACTGCGGGTGATAGTCAGGTCAATATTTTATGTTAGGTAGGTAGGTAGGTAGGTAGGTACTGTAGATAGATGGAGGTAAATGAAGACCTTTTTTTTAATTCAATCAATTTGTATACCTAGGTAGGTGTAGGTGGGTAGGTAGGTAGGTAGGTAGGTAGGTAGGTAGGTAGGTAGGTAGGTAAGATTACATTCATTGAATTGATACTACCCAGGTGTAGATGGAGTAGATACCTACCTAGATAGATATCCGCCTGGTAGATCCGTTGACAAGTACCGGTAGATACTACTCCGTCCCCCGTACTGCCCAGAATCATTTGCTTGAAGTTTCTAAGTTCTAATAATAAGTTCTTACAAATCCTCCATGTGATGAAGTCCAGACCATTGGATGGATGCTTGAGCTTGAGATGGTAGCGCGTCATCTCCCATCCCATCCTATCCCCATCCCATCCCATCTCCCGTATGAATGATAGGTACCGGTAATGGTACGGCGGGAGTACTACCTAGGTAGCTGGAGCTGGAGGTAACTTGCAAGTGAATAGGTAATCCTCGAGTACTTCCCTTCCCATCACATCCTATTCCATCCCATCACATATTGATCGGATCATTGTTGTATGGTAATTCATAATTGTACGAATATTCTGTATTTATTATAATTGTATATATTGTTGTCAACTTCTTTTCAAATTCTTTGCACGGTTTACATTTCATCAACCCAAATCCCAACCCAAATCCCATTATCCCATTGTTGAGGAAGGCCTTTTATATACCTACCTACTGTATGTATGCTATCCGAACTCAATAATACATGTAGTATGTCATTCTCATTCTCATTCACAAATTCCGCAACTGCGTACAACATTCTATTTTTCTAACCTACTACAATAAACTAACCACAAATCAACAGAGCTTACCTGCCGAAGATAAATCAATCCTTCAGAAACAAACGTCACTACCTTCAATTATCCCTTTTTCCATCATCGAATGCTACTTCGAAATAATTTCTGCTGCATTCCCTGCTTTGATCATACAAAATGGCTAGAACTTTGGCCACACCAAGATGGCCTCACTTGATTCGAAATGCCAGGACTACTTCGGAGCAGATTGCCAATCTGAGAGCCCTTAAAAATGAAATCGTTGGACACACCCCGAAGAAAGAAATGGCTGTAACCATGGGCCTTGTGGAACCTGTCGTACGCTTGAGTTTCAACAAGTCGTCTTCCAGAACTCAAGACGGGAAAGCACACGATCATAGTTATGCGATCCGACCATTAGAAGAAGAGGAAATGGTTCGACTACAGGCTCTACAGGTCTTGGGAAGCCTTGCATATGGTTAGCAGACTTAATATACTTATTATACCTTTTATTAATATGAACTAGGTGGTCCGGCTTTCCTCGCCCCTTTGCAATATGGCTCTGCGCTCCCGGCAATCCTATCGAATCTTTGCCCATCGAGAAATCCACCACAAATAGTCCTCGCAGCGCTGCGGGCTTTGTCCAACCTCGCAGAATCCGCAATCCTTGCTACAAGTACACACCCTCTTACCATCAAGTCTATGGCAGCAGCTTTGTTCGTACGCCCGCATCTTGCCTCCCTAACTCGTATCATTTCCCAGACTTCATCATCGCATATCATACAAACCCAGGTATCTTTAGCGGCGTCTCTTATAGCTCGCATATGTCAGCAGGAGTCATACCAACAAAGTCTCGCAAGCTCTGGCGTTCTGGATGCTTTGGCTGTGAAATTGGCAAGCTTTGTTGTGGCTCAGGGCCTCGTTATCCCAAGTGCCGAAATCATTGCGCATAGAGAAGAATTACGGGAATACATTCCCCCGGCTTCCCCTTCAACCGCCAGTTTTTCGGCGATTTTGGAGGCGATAGCTAGCATTGTCACCGAATCTAAGTTCAGAGCTTCACAACTAATTTATCACCCATCAATTATGGCTGTATTCCCATCGATTCCGGCAGGTGAGGCCCCGATTCCGCAAAACTCGAGACCTGCGTGGAACGCGTTCAATACATCAAGTTTAAGTGCACGGCAAAGCCAGTTGAGTGCCATTGACTACCTGCTACCAATTGTTCCACAATATCCATTAAAGAGCGCACAGGCCTCTGCATTTCCTCCCCTGGGTTCATCTGGCTCTCAGGAAGCCCTCAATGGTCGTGGAAAGTCAACTTCTGCCTCTATATGGTGCGACCTTCCCCCGGAAGATGATAGTTTGCCACAAGATACCCAAGCCATGCCCGAAGAACCCGAAAGTCCCTTGGTTGCATATCTGATACTGATTATGCGATCTCGGGAAGGCGAGGAGAGGCTTATGGCTTCATATTTACTGACAGTTCTATTTCGAGCCGGTCTTATCAACAAATCGAGGGAACCAGCCTTGGGTTTACTAGTTGTGCCCCTGCTTGTGAAGATGTTGGATGAAGAAGCCCCTCAAGTGAAGTCTAAGGATAGTTCTTATGGCCACGAATTATTGAGAATTGAGTGGTCAATCACGGAAATGGCTCCACAGATCTTAGCATTACTGATTAAAGATAGCGAACATCTTCAAAAGGCCACCTTTCATAATAATGCAATGGCCAAGCTCTCGAAGTTGATCAAAATGGCTTACGATCCAGTACCAGAAAGTGCCAATGAGCATCATTGGTCACCTCTTGAGCTGAGTGAGGCCGAGAATCATGTGGAACAACCCCCATCCTCGCGTCTCGGTGACCCTGGACGATCTGCTCTTCTTGTTCACAAGGTCAAGGTCAGGGAAAGTGTGTTGAAGGCAATAGCTTCTCTGATTCCTTTCAAAGAAGAATATAGAAAAGCCGTCGTGGATAAGGGTATAATTCCGTATATTGTCGAATCTCTGAATCCTAACCCCCAAAAACCATCGACTAAAGTCAATGAAAAGGGCGACAAAGTCGAAAGGAAAACCGAGTCAAGCGACCTTGAAGATAAACAAGAAGGTTACGGAATCAACCCCGTGGGGGTCCTTATTGCTGCTTGTACCGTTACTCGCGCCTTGGCGAGGTCAGTCTGTATACTTAGAACTACCTTGATCGATAACGGAGTGGTTGCGCCAATATTTCCCCTCCTCTCTCATCCAGATGTTGAAGTCCAGATTGCCGCTACTGCGGCAGTCTGTAATCTTCTGACCGATGTCGCCCCAATGCGAGAGGTTTGTGTTCGTTCGATGTTACCATCAAAACTTTGTTTGCTAACTCATTTTCAGAGCTTCATGGAGCATGGGGTACTTAAAATTCTGTGTGGACAAGCGCACTCAATGAACGCAAAGCTTCGTTTGAATGCTACCTGGGCGCTCAAACACTATGTCATGGGTGTCGGTAACGAGACAAAACGAAAGTGTTTGGAAGAGTTAGGATCTGGATGGTTGGCACATCTCATTTGTCACGATACAGAAGATGAGGCACTTTTCAAGGAAAGTAGTTATAACCACGGCATGGCCTCAAACTCCAACGATGCCATGGACGAAGATGTGGAGATGGGCCAATTTGACACACCAATGGGGGGGTCATTCTCAGCCTATAATAACTCCAGACCTACCAGTAGCAGTCGCAGTAAGAGCTTGCAACAAGCGGAGGTGAAGCTTGCTGCTCTACGGGAAGCTGAACTAAACCCCTCCAAAAAAGCTAGGAAAGACGACCTTGCCGTCCAGGAACAAGGCTTGGACTTCATACGAAATTTGATTTCAAGCGCAGGATCAGGAGAAAATACTGAAATGATTGATTATCTCTTTGATTCTTTGGGCCAAGACCGAGTGTTCGAGATTCTAGCCTCCAAGTTAAAACCAAAGGTCATCAATCATCCCGTCAACGTTGGTTGCCGAGGATCTGGAGCATCAGAAACAAAAGTCATTCCACCTCAGCCAGAGATCATCGTTGCTGTCGTCTATATCCTAGTCCACATGGCCGCTAGCGTTCCTCAACATCGTCAAATTGTCATCGCCCAATCCGACCTCTTCAAACTCCTGCTTCCCCATTTTAACAACCCAGCCTACGAAGTCCGCGTCGCCATGTGCTATTTAGTCTCAAATCTTACCTGGCCGGATGACTCAAATGATGGACCCGCTTGCGCACAACGCGTACATTCATTGAAACAACTTGGTATCCTTCAAAAAATTGAACATTTGGAACATGATCCAGAATTGGATGTGAGAGAGAGGGCTAAAACTGCCATTTGGCAAATGAAAGCCCCGGTCTCCAATAATTAACTAAAATATTTAATATGTGTATGGGCGGAATGGAAAATATGAAAGGTGTTATAGCATGGGCGTTTGAAATTGGAACCCCGTGTATTTATGAATGGATGGTTAACGGTTATGGGGCGCTTGTATTATCACGCAGGGAAATGACTCCATGGGAAGATGGTGAAAATGTTGATGGGTCACTAATAAGTTGCCGATACGATTGCAGAGTTGGACACCAATTAATAAAATCGCGTTGGTTTTGGTGAACTAAGAAGTGAATACATACTTTTTTAATCAATTCCAGCAAGTTGATGTTGAATTCTTCGTATTGTGTTCCTCGCAACGGAGGATAGAAAATGACGTTATCTAAATACATTGAAATAGGCATACATCGTCACCAGTGACAAATCGAGAGTAGAAGTCGCACAAAACGGATGCGAGATCTAAAGTCGCCAATGCTTGTTCTTTCCTTGAAAGCCCTCATTCACATATAGATTACAGTCAAGAATTATTCCTTTCTGCCCCAGCATTAATCAAGGAACGTGCCGCCACCAGCAGCATCATCGCCATTCATCATATCAACTACCTCTTCTTCCACACGCCTATCAATTAATTAATATCAACCCCCAACATAACCCTCTCCCTTCTCAGACACTCTTCGCCTCCACCTCTGGCCCCTTATGATGTTCCTCACTCCCACTCTCCCTCACGGGCTCCGGCGTCACCTCGTCGAAATCCTCGCCGCTCAATTTCTCCAAGGAAATACGTTTGGTTTCTGGAATACACAATGTTGTGAATATACCTGCAAACATGAAGACGGCATAGATTTGGAGAACATGGTTGAGCCATGGACTGGCATTCTTTGGAGTGGCACCCTTTACGCGTAGGGGCGCAATAGCTGCCTGCCCGATGATGGAACCGATTTTTCCCATGCCGGCGGAGAAACCGTGCGAGGTGGAGCGGTAGCGTGTGGGGAAGCATTCGCCGGGGACGATGAAGGTTGTTGAGTTGGGACCTGGGTGAGGAGGTTAGTTGGTTAGTTTGGCTTTTTGGGGGGAGAAGTTGGGTGGGGTAATTATTGGTGGATTGGGTGGAAGGTGGGATAGGGAACTCTTACCGAAATTAAAAAAGAACTGAGCGACGACATAGAGACCGAGTAAGCCATGCCCTGAAAGCTTGTGGTAGCCGAAACCCATTCCGATGAAGACGATAGTGAGGACAATGAAACCGAGAAGTTGGATTGGTTTGCGGCCAATAGTATCGACGGTTGCAACGGTAACCCAATAACCCGGGATTGATCCTGCACAAACGATGATGAGATTTCCAATAGCGGTATTTAGTAGAGTCTTGTAGACAGTTGGACCCGCTGAATACCCGATTGCGTTCAAGATGACGGGATTATTCAGAGACAACCCATACCAAGCCACATCGAGTAGGAACCAGGAACCAGCTGTGCCGAGGAGGATTTTTCCGTTCTTCCATTTCGAATAATAGGCGATGAAATCGCTCCAACTAGCTTTGGGAATATTCATTTTCTGCTTGCCGGCTTGGAGTCCCTGCACACGGGCAATTTCATCAGGGTGTCCTTCGGCTTTGCCAGCAATATACGCCTCCACATCCAGCTGGGCCTGTTCGACATCGCGAGCTACATCAAAAGTGTATCGAGGTGTTTCGGGGATAGTGAGACGGTAGTAGAGGGCAACACAAGCTAGCGAGTATTAGTGGAAAATCGCCCCGCACATATTTTCGCTAAAGATTCAGGAGCATATACCTGGAACAGCGCCAAATCCAATGAGTACTCTCCACATCTTGTCAACCGCCAATCCGCAGACACCTTGGCATACTGCTGCAGATTTTGCTGTAAGAAGAGATTCTTTGAATCCAACAACGACGATAAGCATGACGAGACCAGCAACAAATTGGCCGATTCCTTGCATAGCAAAGACTGCACCCATCATTGCACCACGCCATTTGGTCGTCGCAAACCTATATAATTGTTAGACCAAACCTAATCTTCGCATAAGATTAAATTGAATGTTCAGCCCTGTTTATAACAATAAAATGGTGGAATTGGCCGCTTTTTTCACTGGTAGATGAAATGAGATCCGCAGCTCCAGAACTCAGCATTTAACGACTGGTAGAAGAGATACTTACTCCGATGTGATGATGGATGAAAGTGGGTAATCACCGCCAATTCCTATTAATTGGGTCAGTTTAGTCATTTTCAGTTGGAATTAAGCACCTTGAACTCACCAATACCCATGATGACACGCCAGAAGATGATTACACCGACGATGTCCACAGCCGGAGAACTCGAGGTTAGAGATTGTGCCAACGTTGCAAAAATGATGATGATCAATTCAAGTCCATACTGTGATGAAACGTAAGTTTGGTAGCTTGAGCTATTGTAGAACCACCTACCATCTTTTTACGTCCCACGATATCAGCCAGAATACCAAAACCAAACTGTCCAACAACCGTTCCAGCGCTGGTCGAAACTTTGATTGCAGTGTCTGAATTGGTCGGCAAAGTTCCTTTGTGGTGGGGGAAATAAACTATTCCAAGCATAGTGGTGAGGAGGCCGACAGCAAAAATATCATAAGAATCGGTAAAGAAACCAATGCCGGCAACAACACATGCGCGAACATGGTACCATCCGAATGGAGCGCGATCAATCTCAGCTAGAGCGAGTCGTCGTCGTTCATTGGGATCTTGAATGTGGGCAAAATCATTATTGAAGTTGTGCCAAACAGCATTCCCACCCGAAGTTGTATGAAGAACGGGAGCTGATGGTTGTGGTGCAACTTCTCTAGAGTGCTCAGGGCTCGCCATTGTTGGTGACTTTTAAGTACGAGAGAAATCTGATCTCTATGCTTGTCTTGTAGTACTTTCAATTTTGGAATGATGTGAAGTAGAGAAACATTGTGGAATTCACACGAGGGCAGTCAGCTTTATCAAGCTGTGAATTGATGCGCCCGCCAAGCTATTGGGTAACATCAAAATGGTGACTGATTTCTCACACAATCTTAATCCAGACGTGAATCACTGGATACGGCAGGTTCGTAGTTTTGTGGCGTGGTAAGCATGGTGGTTTATATATCAACGAATTACAGATTGTGATATAGGAACGGGCCTCTCAAAGGAACGGCGTGATTATTGAATTTATTGAATATGATGCCCTACGACCGACGGGGAAAGGGCGAATCAGAAGCTATAAACTGACCACGTTTCCACTTCAGAGGTGTACAAGGTTGATTGAACTCTTCCAATAAAGCCCTGTAACTTGTGTTACAGGGGCTTTTTATCAAAAACCTCGGGCGCATGGGTGATTGTATTGATTCGCTTAAAGACTTCGTGTTACCAGCAACGACATCGTACCCAACCTTGAAATTCCGAGTCTTCAGTATCACCTGCAATCTTGGATTTGATTGATTATTTAGATTGATTGCCATGTAACAACTATGTTATGTTGCCATTTATAAGGAAGTCTAGAAGCGCGTTATGGGGCGAGTGGGCTGCTCCGTCTCATGTACCGCCGTATCACAATACATGAGCTACATAATCACCCCGTATTAGCTGTAAGACATCCGCGCCGCTGTAATGCAGGCCGGGGGCGTATTGGCATGGATAAGGAAATCTTGCATTGAAATCGGAATGCTAGAAGCGATGGCGTAGTATAGAAGGATTTTCGAAGTTTGGAAAGTTGATGAAGCGGGAGCTTGACCCGAAGCACGTTCTTCCAACAGAACGTTAGACAGGATGGGCTTTATGCTGCAGATATCGAAACCTTGAAATATAACAGCGCTTTCTCTTTTTGTTTGTGTAATCCTCCTAGCTACTATTACACCCAATCGTAGCTGAAATTGGATCTCTCACGATATGCAGGTGGTCCCTTGCCCAATCTTTCAAAATTCTTGGCACATTCAGGTTGCAACCTCTGAAGGCTCCTTGGACCTTTGCACCAATACAATCTTCGGCTTATTACGGGAACATTTGAGCCGGTTTAATCCTCGGCTGCAAGTGGCAGTTTCCCACTGGGTCTCTCAAATCTATTACCGAAAACATCGTAATTTCACGAACCATCGTGGGAGCGTAATGAACATTTCCTTGTGGCGTCCTCGACAATTAGGCATGTATAAGATGCGACAGAAGGTTTTGTGATTCTCTAGGTGCTTCGACTTCCTCTCCATTAGAGATCCACTGCCAGGCCAGCAAAGACCAATTCAACTCCTTACGCCAGAATAGACCGTGGCCAAGCTCGCTGTCTGCACAGAGACCGCCAGTCTTCGGCATACGATGTCTAAATACTACGCGTCCAAAACGAGAATGTACAATAGCCATGGAGCACATAACACATGGCTCATGTGTCATGTAGAGCTCCAGTTCGTGACAAAGATACCCGTCGACCCATTCGGCCGACTTGTGGTGCTTTGCCTCCAGGGTATTCAATGCTTGGTCCCGAAAGATCGTCTTTTTATCCAAACTATCCTCCTCTGATAGCGTACCGGCTTTCTGTTCCTCTTGAACTTTGATTCCGTTTGCTACCATTGCAATAACTCGTAGCGCTGCATGCGCGGTGACATTTCCAGATCCAATACGTGGCCACGTCCATCGTGCGTCACCAGCGACCGCAAGTGTACGCGTAACTCCATTCTTTCGTTCGACAACTACAGCGCCGATTCGCTCTCCAATACCTGCTGTGCTTGAGGAGCGAGCCACTTCGGCTGCCAAGTTCATCCACTTCCTAACTTCCCCCCGTACTTCTTCTTCAGCCCTGGAAACAATGGCTGGGTGGGGACCAAACGGATTGCTTTTCTTATATACTATGGGCCAGTATTGGGATGACCAGGAATTCGCTTGATCTTGCGAAGTTGGAGCTAACAAAGGTACCTTGATAGAGCAAATACTTATTGGATCTAAGATTGGAGAAAGAGCATTCCGCAATTCTTCCGAGCTGATGAGATTCGTAGCTCCTACAAGCAGAAAAAGCTCAGGTGGTTCGATATCGGCTTGGTCATTACTGTCTGTTCTTGTTCCTCGTAAAGAAGTGCGAACGTGATCTGGAACGTCTATTTGTTTCGCAAATCTCCTGATGTGCTGTAGATCAAAGCCACCATCTTCGGGGAAAAGTTTCCGTGTCAAACTGGGGAAAGCATGAGCAGATATATAATTTAATTGAATGAGGCAGACTCAAGACTTACTTAAGAACACCACTAGCTTTTTTCGCTGGGACGCTTGTAATATAAACACTAAGCAATGAGTCTCGAGCTCTTGTTTCTAATGTAGTTTTAAGAGGAATGAGACTGGCTGATGACCCAGTTGAAGCCTCGGCCTCGTTGCTGGTGAGATGGTTATTCATCCTTCAATATAAGGCAACTTAGCACTCGTCTTATCTGAATCATTAATTACCTATTCAGCCTCAATTACTTTTGCATGTAGGTGATTATTACCTACTAGGTAGATCAAGATATGTCTCCTAGGTCGATGTTTGTGCAGAAAGATGCCCGCTAGTGACTCAGCAAAAATTTCAATAGCGTTGATTGGCACGTGACACATAGTATTATCAACTACATCATCAAACCCGAAGTTGCGACCTACAGAGCTTTGGAATTTTATATATGAGAGGGAGGGATATGATGTCACAGGAAAATATAGGCTTCAATTTATGAATTTTCATTTCTGATTGCTTTTCTAGTTACAAGTCTTGCTGCTTTGCAGTTAGAGCCCATGACCAATCCAGTAGAAAAGAAATAATAATGTCAGAATATCTTTAGCAGCCTCAGATGAACCATTTATCCATCAGAAATTCGGTGGAGCAAATTTGTGCCTAAGTGGAAGCAGACGATGCATAACATACGCCAAGCTAGCTAAAGAAAATGCAGCCTCAAAGGTTACAAGAAGAGGCTTTCTTCCCATCGGACAAACGATGCAGAGAAGAGAGTGCAGAAGAAAGGTGTAGGCACAAGATGTCTGCTCATGACTATCAAGTGAAGAAACCATTTGACACGCCGAAGAGAAAGGAGAACCGGAAAACCACCGCAAGGAAATTAAAGAACAAGGAAAATCGAGTCTATTGTCGTGGCCGATGAAGGTACAAGCCGAGCTGCGCAGCCGCTCGTATTGTACCCTGCGCTAGAGATAGATAGAAAGTGTCGTTGTCATATTGCGTCGTGCTTAGATCTTTTTTGATCGAGCTGCTATGGTACAAAAAGGCTGAAGACTCGCAGGAAAATTCGTTTCCATAATGCATGCTGTCGCCAATTGAAATCGAAAAGAAAAAGGTATGCATGGATGCAACACCTCTAAAATGATGCTAATGTAACAACAAAGGGCCGTGAAAATCGTATGAGAATACAACCATAGAAGACGTACTGTCCAAATAGCTTGTATTCAAGTTTAAAAATCCTATGAAAAAGATCTGATTATGAATAAATGCCAAATGAACTGTAACATCGACTGCTTCGAAAATGAATATCGTTCCTCGTACCGTTACAAGCGTTGAAATCGTATCGTCATGCCGAAATATCAACAAAATTTGATGTTGAAAGTTCAGAATTAAAACCAGTCACTACCCGCTCCAGGCTGCGCGCCAGGTCTGCCATAATTGTATGGATGAGCAGCGACAGGCGAGGCAAGGCGGTCGTTTGGTGGAAAGCCAGCTCCTTGCTGAGTTGGAGATCGGATTGCGGGAAGAGGCAAACCATTTGTAAGGGGTGCAGGACCAACGCCATTTTGAAATCCTCCAGGGGAGCCAACAAAAGCACCGGATGATGCGTTGGAAATGCCACGTTGGTGACGAGTAGCAAGTTGGCCAGTTTCGTTGTCATTTGGAGTGGTGGGACCAGTCGAGGTATTTCCGCGGTTTTCGTTGCCTTGTATCTTAGCTTGGATTCGGCGACCATAAGGTGTGGTGCGGATAGCTGGAAGATGTGGTCGGATAGCCTCAATGAGACGCGTCTTCATGTTCAGATTAGCATAGTCCAACGCAGTCTGAATGACATAGTTGGCGAATGAGTCCCGCAATAGACTGTCAAGCTGATTGGGTTGGAGCATCTCTTCAATTAACATGTCCTTGGAAGGTTCTTGAGCACATCGAAGGCACTTCTCAATGACGTTTGAGCTAAACTTCTGCTTCGATAACTGAGCAACTCGTCCCGCGAACATAGCGACCAAGGGTTCCGTAAAGATTGGCTCGTTCAGATCGAGAATGTATTGGACTACATAATTGCCAAAAGGATCCTGAACCAATACGTAAGCATTGTTCGAAATCTGTCTGATCAACCAAGCCTTTTGATCGCCAGAGGCATGATCAATGCATCGTTGAAGGACACAACAACCGTGTCTGTGAGTTCCGACATCAACGCAGTGTTGTCCAACAGCATCAAAAATGAATTGAGCATCTGCTGGAGAGAGTTTGTTGAGACACTTCTGAATGACGTGGTTACCATTCAAGTCCTGAATAAGCTCGACAACACGGAATCGCAAAGCACCAATAATGGTCTGAACCTGACCTGGCGTGGAGATAAACTCGATCATCTTTTGAAGGGCGCGTGTTCCGTGTTGGTTCAAAGCAATGCGGACCAGGTCGTGCGAGGCATTTTCGATCAAGACAGTGCGCTCTTCATCGTTGCAGTACTCAAGTAACTTTTGACAAAGATAGTTGCCGAAAGGGTCGGTCATAAGCTCAATGACATGTTGGTTTGTCTCAAGCCAGATCATGTGAACTTGTTCAGGATTACGGTCTTCCAACTTCTTTTGCAAGTAGCGGCAACCATGTTGATCCTTGCAAAGTGCGTAAATCTCGCCACCAAGCTGCTCCAGAGCTACGTTTGCAAAGCGATTCATTGCTACAAAATATACGTTAGCTTGATTGAAATTCATGGTACTCAAGAAGAACTCACCCTCGCCATCATTTTGACGACGTTGTTGAATGACTCGTGCCTGACTATCCCTCTGTCCACCGTTGTGTTGATACATAGAATTGCCATAGTTGTTGTAAGAGTTTGGAGGAGGATACATTGGTTGGCTAAGTTGCATATTCTGCATTCCCAAGCTCATCATATGCATGCCATAATTATTGTAGTAGCCAGGAACTGATACAGGGAAGTGCTGTTGGCCTGTAGAAGAGGATACAGATGGTGACATTTGAGACTGCGACATGCCTTGTGGCATGCCTTGTGTCAAGGCTGGACCGAATGGTGCAGCACTGGCCTGCAAAGCAGACTGGATTGACTGATAGCCACCATTCTGAGCCTCGCGCAGGGCTCCATTGTCTGCAGAACCCATATCACGACTAAGTCTGTTCATAGCGTTTGGTGGAATGCGACCCAAGCTAGCATTGTGATTGTGCAAGTGTTGTTGAGCGTGCGAGTTAGGAGTAGCGTTGTTGCTTTGCATGCCGTTCGTGGCCGTGCGAACCGTCGGAACGTCGTTGGCAGAATAAGATGATTGAAGCTTGGGTGGAGTGGCTTGAACGTGCTTTGGTGGAGAAGCTACTTGCGCATTAGCATCCTGTGGGCCCTCAAAGAATTTCAAATCTAAGGAGTGTCGATAAGATGGCCGGACACTGATGGGAGACTCGGCAGAGCTAGATTGACTAGCAGAAGTTGCGACTTTTTGAGATTGAATGTTATTCATTGGAAGACTTTGTTGATTTGGTCGATGGCGGGCAAATGAACTCCAACCATTGTCATGGGATTCTGGTGCAGGTGATTGAGATAAAGCTAAGTCAAGTGCTGCAGAAGAAGCGGAAAGCTGCATAGAGCGGTCAGAACAAGGAAGTGAATTTTTTTTAAATTGCTTACCAAACCAGGGTACTCGTTCTGACGAACAAGAATAGGAAATTTGTCATCAGTAGCATTCATGTTCAAATAGTTGTCAACGTTTGCGGGTGCAGCATTTTCATCTTCGCCGAAGAGAAAACGGGCGGTATTGGTTTGGTCAAGGGACAACATCTCGTTCATACCGTTGCGAGATTTAGTAACGGGCGTAGAATATCTGTTCAGACTTGAGGTGTATTAGCTAGAGTAGACTTGATTTCAGGCTCGAAGATCGAAGACCTTGGATCGAAGACGAAAGGGCAAAAATTAGGGCCTAGTGGGATGAGATGTGGAGAAAGAGGGGAATGGAAAGTATGATGAGGATATTGAAAAGAATGATATTGATTTGGGCTTCTTGTAACTTGGAGTCTTGTCCGGAAAGCAAGAAGAAAGTCGTTAAGGATCAAAAATTGAAAGGTGGTAATTTTGAAAGGTTGAAGATCAAAAGTTGAAGAATAGCTGAGGAAGAAGGTTGGGAGGACGATGGCACTAGTGATTGAACGTATTGTTGAGGTAAAGACAATAGCAAATAGGCGGATAGATCAATCGAACCATTCCTGTCCTATCCGGCAGAGTGAATATATCGGCAGATCAAAGGTGGTGAGGTATATATTGAGGTGGTGAGGTAAAATGGAAGGTATATTGAGGTCAAGGCGGTAGGAAGCGAGATAATTTGGATATACCCACAACCACTTCTGGTTTGAATATCTTCACCTTTGCATTGTAAAACCGCAGTATATTAAGCCCAGAAAATAAGGTTAGAGGCAATCTTTCAAGGACTTTCCCAAGACAAAAACTTCTCTAAGAAAGACTTTCAAGTATGCGGTATCTAGAACACAAGCAGCTCCGCATATGCCATGAACTCAAAGCTGAAGTGCAAGCGCCCTACTTTGAGCAGCAGCCAGGCAAAAACAAGGAAGGATGTTATGCTGAGGTGGAAGCTTGCCATAGGCATACTTAGGTATGAAGAAGCAAGCCGCAGGTCCCATCAACACGTACTTCTTTATTTAATGAATACGAGTTTGTATATGGGTTCTTAATATTTTATCTTATAGGGGGACCTTATAAAAACTGCAGACTTCTGATAAGAAATGTTTGATGGCAGTGTGCAGGAACAAATGTGCATATCAGAGTGCAAAGAAATTTTCAGTACGTACGCATTGGTAGAACGATGGCTAGTTGGATCCTGTCTTACTGCTTCTTCCTTCTCATCTTCATCTGAATTGCGGCGTGAGCCTGGTACAGACCTGGAAGGTAGCTTATCATCAATCACGAGTCTGGACTGCATAATTCCGGATTGTGGTGATGTGAGTTGAGAGCCAGATCTTCCTGGGCGGTTGTAGAGACCTGGGGGAGAGGTAATGCTAGATGTCGAATATCTATTGGGGCGAGAGAATGCGGAAGGAAAACCGGATGAAGTTTCCCTGTATTCTGGTGGTGTAGTTGGCTCTGACTGATGGCCGGCGTTGTTGTTGTTGTTATTAGATCTACCAAGATCTTCTTGCATCTGCTGTAACTCTTGTTCTTCTCTTAGTTGCTGTAGGTCCAACAATTGCATTTCGGCCTCGAAGCGCCTTTTTTGTTCACGGAGTCGCTCGTATTCGAGTTTCTTTTTCTCTAACTGATAGGAGTATTGTGTTAGCTCTTTTGGGGGGGCTGGATAACGGGAGATATGAAGAAGCGCTTTGCACTGGAGAAAATATGCAATTTTGCTTTTTTGCGTGCAAGTTTGAGGAAATGGGAGGTTGGAAATAGAATGATATGGTAGTCGAAGAAGAACTAATTGCTTACCAGTTGTACTTTATGGTACGTCTATTATAGAAACATCAGTAAATGCTACAGCATCGAAAGAAATTTTACAATAGCTTGAAAAATTCGAAGGGCCGTTGCAGGACAGTAGCAGCCGTAGTCGAATAGGCAAATTCAGTTGGCTTACCGAGGGACCATATTCTTGAGAATCTTGCGTGCCGCGCTGGCTAGTGATAGAAGCAACAGTGGGCACTCTCCCTGAATCAGTAGTAAACCTTCTCGTCAGTCCTCCGCGACTCTCTTGCTGTTGTAGTGATTGTGACATTCGATTGCCATTTCGCGGAGGAGAAACCAAACCGAGCATCGATGAATCATTCCTCGGTGACTGTTGGCTGCGAAATCGCAGCTCGTCCATTCGGTCACTAGTGCTATTCGAATATGCCATAATGATTATCTATATGACTGTGACCGGTCAGACTTGGAAATGCGCATTTGAAGGCTGGCTGGAGTGAGGTTTTGACGTGGGGTGGATATGCGATTAGAGTGTAGGATAAATCACCAACACAATTCACAATTCTACTCACCTACAAAATATGAAAAACAATCCAAAAGATCCTCCTCGTCCTGGACAACCAGGCGCGGGAACAGAAATGTTGTGTCAAAATGAGTGTATACAGAAGTTGGGGAGGTCGATGGCGCTAAACGAGGGTAGACGCTACCACGCTAATAAGATATGATGTGTGGACGTGCCCAAAGGATTGATGCTTGCAAGATTTCATGGGTATATCGGAGGTATGGTAGTAGCTCTATAAGTGTATTACGATATGATAGATTTCAAATACATATTAATGTGTTTCTCGAGTCAAATCAATTGTACAAAAAAGAAGTTATGGCAAAATGAGATGCACCGGGAATACCTAGGTAGAAAGCTATTGGCAAAGTGTCAGACCTCCTTCTATTCATGATTTATTAACGACAAGCACCCAACCGAGGATGGCCAGTACGTATGTAACTTACACCCAGTTGACTCGATCCTCTAGCAATATAATCGAGTAGACAGGTGTTTGCACACATATAATTTAGATCAAGAGGGTTTGCATATATATTTCATCGAGTATTTCTTTCCCCTTTTTCGTTTCCTTCTCACCACCTCTCCCACGTTAATAACCTTCTGCTAAGATGGACCCTGATTCGAGGGGTAATAGGTTATTGTTCTGGCCAATCAACCAGGGGTCATAAACCTCCCAGTAACGTGCAGTACAACTTTCGTACAGTTGGCAGGATTAAAGCAGCTCTTTTTGCCCAACCTCTTCGACTGCAATTCCCAACGGTAACGGTGAGCTTTGAAAATATTGAAGGCGTGAATGTGAATGTGAATGCGACATATCGCATTCTCGTGCAATGAGCAAAATGAGGAAATCCCTAGGTAATCACTAGGTAATCTCAGATAACCAGAGTGAGGCGGGGCGTCAATGAAACACCATCCCCGGTTCTCCATCCTCGGGAGGTCTACTGTACTTCTACTTTCAACCTATCAGAAGAGCTTGATCGAGCCTCTTCCCAATCTCGAAGCATAACCATAACCATGACCATTATTGCATTATATCCAAATTCCTTCTGTCCTTTCATCAACGTCGAATGAGCTCATCTAGACCGTCTGTTAATCAATCCATCATGTACTTGAGAAGTTGAGATACTGTGCTTCAGCACCTAAATATGCACCTTAAGGATCCGTAGAATTTTGAAATCCACAATTCTTCGCAGGAACAATCACAATTATCCTCTTTCAGTTCTTTCCAATTCCACAACTCATTCGGTCTGAGGGATGATTCGCAAGCTAATAGTGGCAAAGTCTCGATGTGTGGAGTACCCAGACCTACCTAATGCGTCTGCAACCAATTTTGGTCACGATCTTCTGCATGCAATTCGAAATCCTCGAATCAAACGGAGTATCTCAACTGCAGCTTAAGTGATAAAAATGACGTGAATCGTTAAAAGACGAGCAGGCTTTTCGAATGAAACTCTTCCAAATCATTATTACTTTTGCCATTATTCGACTGGCGTGGTGAGTCAAAATCTCCTTACCAATTCCAAGTGACTGAGAGTGGGGTTTTGTTCCGGGGCGTGCAAATGATAGAGAGAAAGATTGATAGAGCAAAAGGTCGGATCTAGCGGTGAAGCACGCACTCCAAATTTAGAATTTTGGGAAAGGAATATTAGTTGATGCAGAATCCAGATGTACAGAGTATGTAGAACGTTGCATTCTAGAAGAAGAAAAAGCCATTGAGCAACTACTACAGCCGTAGCCGTTCCTTGCAGATACAGTATGTACTAGCTAGGTAGGGAGGTGGTAGGTAGGTAGGTAGGTAGGTAGGGAAGTAGTGCAAGCAGCAAGAAGAATGGATAAACTCGTGAACTCGTGAACTCGTAAACTCATAGGTTCATCTGATTATTATGTACTGTATTTGTATGTATGAAGGGAGTGAAAAGTACCTATACAAGTAGGTAGGTAGTTTCAGTTTCCGTGAAAAACAGTACAGTAGAATTTGAAATAAAGTCATACTGTATCTACCTAGGTAGGTACTACTAGGTAGGTAGGTAGGCAGGTAGTAGGTATCTAGTATGAACTTCGTTCAATGAAGGTTATCTTCCAAGATTGTTCCAACTTCCAAGCCATTT
Source organism: Ciborinia camelliae (assembly GCA_025890175.1). Classification (NCBI taxonomy): domain Eukaryota; kingdom Fungi; phylum Ascomycota; class Leotiomycetes; order Helotiales; family Sclerotiniaceae; genus Ciborinia; species Ciborinia camelliae. Next base: position 1,222,110 of record JANPYM010000004.1, read on the forward strand.
TAAATAAGGCTGAGTATCTGGTCAGTGCATTGATACCTAGCCTGCCTACATAGATAGTAGCCTTGCATGGTCTTATCTTAGCGTCATTATACAATTGGCTCTTGCTCGCGGGGTATTCGGCCGGCGTAAAATAAACTTTGACCGACAACCTTAATAATAATTTCATTTTTGAATCCACCATCTCACATCTTGCTGATACAAGTGCCCATCAATTCAAGATGCCTCCCAAGAAGAAAGCCACTGGGCCAGTAGAAGCTAAAGCTACAGCTACCACCACATCTGCAGCTCAAGCAAGCTCCGCAAAGAAAGTAGGCAAACCCATGCGTGTTATTATGGCAGACAACTAACTTACTTCAAATCTAGACTCAAGATTTTGCGCAAGAAGTCGATGGGCCATCAGTGGAATCTGAGAACCCTAAACGCAGGAGGGTGACGAAAACGAAACAAGCTGCCGACGCGGGACCCGTACCACAGAGGGACGATGATGTACGAATGCTTCTCATTCTGTTCGAGAGCTTTCATTGACAATGATTATAGGGCTTTGCCGCCTTACTCGAGCCATTCTACGATGGAAAAAGTTTGACGGATCCTATCAATACGGCGAAGGTAAAGAACTTTTCGGGAATTTATGGCACCTTTTCTAATGGACCTTAGGATAAATGGAACCTTGTACCGGCTTTCTTGAAAGTCAAAGGTCTTGTCAAACAACATATCGACTCCTTCAACTATTTTGTCGAGCACGAAATCAAGGATATTGTCAAGGCAAATAAAAGAGTTACAAGCGATGTAGACAAATATTTCTGGTTGGAGTCAGTTGAAAGATGTTGGAGCAATCTGCGTTTAATTTACTAACTGTCGGCAGATATACCGATATTCGTGTTGGCGAGCCCGAACGAATGGACTACGATGATCGCAGACCGCAAAATGAAATTACGCCTAATGAATGCCGTCTCCGTGACATGACCTATGCTGCGCCAATCAGGGTCGACATCAAATACATGCGTGGGAGGACTATTGTAGCTAGGAAGAACATAGCGATTGGCAGAATGCCTATCATGTTGAAAAGCTCGAAATGTCGACTGGCTGGAAAGAATGATCGGCAAATGGCTCATATGAACGAGTGTGCTTTGGATCCTGGCGGTTATTTCGTTGTGAATGGAACAGAGAAGGTCATTCTTGTTCAAGAACAACTCAGCAAGAACAGAGTCATCATCGAAGCAGACCCAAAGAAGGGAATTGTTTCTGCATCCGTTACTAGGTTAGATAGTTTTCCACACTACCTTGGTGATATTACTAACTTTTCACAGTTCTACACATGAGCGCAAATCGAAAAGTTATGTAATGCTCAAAAAGGAACGAATATCGCTTCAGCATAATATCCTGAATGAAGCTCTACCGATCGTGATTGTACTAAAGGCCATGGGAATACAATCAGATCACGAATTATTACTTCTAGTCGCTGGGTCTGACGAGAGATATCAAGACGAGTTTTCTGTAAATTTTGAAGAAGCTACCAAACTTGGTGTCCATACTCAACATCAAGCTCTTGAATATATAGGAGCTCGTGTCAAGATGGGTAGTCGAGCAAGGCAACCAGGAGGGCCTCAGCGTCGCAACTACATTGGAGATGCTCTCGAGGCTCTCGCAAATATCATAATCACGCACGTCCCAGTTGTTGGGCTAGACTTCCGTCCGAAGGCACTCTATATCTGTTTTATGGTTCGCCGAGTCCTCATGGCGATGGTTAACCCCAAACTTGTTGATGATCGAGATTATGTTGGAAATAAACGCTTGGAACTTGCTGGGCAGCTTCTTTCTTTACTTTTTGAGGATTTGTTCAAGAAGTTCAACACTGATCTGAAGATGAATATTGATAAAGTCCTGAAAAAGCCGAACAGGGGGATGGAGTTCGATGCATATAATCATATGCAATCTCACGGCAACTACATCACTATTGGTATGAACCGTGCTATTTCGACGGGCAACTGGAGTTTGAAAAGATTTAAGATGGAACGGGCAGGTGTTACTCACGTTCTCAGTAGACTCAGCTATATTAGTGCTCTCGGAATGATGACTAGAATCAGCAGTCAGTTTGAGAAGACTAGGAAAGTTAGTGGACCGAGAGCTTTACAACCTTCGCAATTTGGCATGCTTTGCACATCCGATACTCCTGAGGGAGAAGCTTGTGGACTGGTCAAGAATTTGGCACTCATGACTCATATCACTACGTATGATGATGAAGAGCCTGTCAAAAAACTGACTTTCGTTCTTGGTGCAGAAGATATCGTTTCCATGAGTGGTAAGGAAATTTACGAGAAGGGAGCCTACGTTATCTTTGTTAACGGAACGCCCCTTGCCCTTACACGGCAACCCAAAAAGTTCCTCAACTCCTTTCGAAAATTTCGACGTATGGGCCGTATTTCGGAGTATATCAGTATTTTTATTAACCATCACAGCACGTCTGTTCATATTGCTACAGACGAAGGTCGAATTTGTAGACCTCTAATTATTGTTGAGAACAAAAAGCCCAAGGTCACGAAACGTCATCTCGAGGAGCTGCGTAAGGGAACGATGGACTTCGACGACTTCTTGTATAAGGGGCTGCTCGAATATGTTGACTGTAACGAGGAGAACGATTCTAATATTGCCATTAGAGAAAATTATATCAACGAAGCCACAACCCATCTTGAAATTGAACCTTTCACTGTCCTAGGAGCGGTTGCGGGGCTTATCCCATATCCGCATCACAATCAATCTCCCAGAAACACATATCAATGTGCTATGGGTAAGCAAGCTATTGGCGCTATCGCATACAATCAATTTTCTCGCATTGATACTCTGCTTTATCTTATGGTCTATCCACAGCAACCTATGGTTAAGACTCGTACGATAGAATTAATCAAGTACGATAAGCTTCCTGCTGGTCAAAACGCAACGGTCGCTGTCATGTCCTTTTCGGGTTACGATATTGAGGATGCTCTTGTTCTCAATAAGGCTTCCTGTGATCGTGGATTTGGACGTTGCCAAGTGTTCCGTAAATATTCAACGCAGTTGAAGAAGTACCCTAATCGGTCTCAAGATCGTATTGCCGATAGGCAGATTGGCGAGAATGGTAAACCTATTGCAAAGCATAGAGTATTGGGGACTGATGGGGTTGCGATGGTCGGTGAGAGAATTAATGCTGGCGAAACTTATCTGAATAAGGAAGCCCCCTCGAATCCAAATTCATCTGGGATTGGCTCAGATTATGGCGCAAATGATATGAAACCTGCACCAATGGGCTACAAACTACCGGATCATGCTTACATCGATAAGGTCATGCTCTCACAAACCGAGAATGAAAGCACGGTCATCAAAGTTCAAACTCGCCAAACCAGACGACCTGAGCTAGGAGACAAATTCTCATCTCGCCACGGTCAAAAAGGTGTTGTGGGTATCATCGTCAATCAAGAAGATATGCCTTTCGCAGATTCTGGAGTTACTCCTGATATTATCATGAACCCTCACGGTTTCCCGTCTCGTATGACAGTCGGTAAAATGCTGGAGTTGCTCTCTGGAAAAGCCGGTGTTATCAATGGCTCTCTTGAATACGGTACTTGTTTTGGAGGCAGTAATGTCGATGTCATGGGCCAGATTTTAATCGACAAAGGCTTCAGTTACTCCGGCAAAGATTTCGTCACGAGTGGGATCACGGGAGAGTCTTTACCAGCCTACGTCTTCTTCGGTCCAATCTACTATCAAAAGCTCAAGCATATGGTTCAAGATAAGATGCATTCTCGATCTCGCGGTCCCCGCGCTATTCTCACACGTCAACCCACAGAAGGTAGATCCAGAGATGGTGGTCTGCGTTTGGGAGAGATGGAGAGAGATTGTCTTATTGCATATGGTGCCAGTCAGTTGTTACTCGAAAGACTTATGCTTAGTAGTGATGCCCACGAGGTGGATATTTGCGAAACGTGTGGTCTGATGGGATATTCAGGATGGTGTCAAACATGCAAGAGTTCAAAGGGTGTTTCAACGATGACGATGCCGTATGCGGCGAAGTTATTGGTGCAGGAAATGCTTAGTATGAATGTGCTGGTGAGACTGAAGTTGGAGGATGAATTCCCTCATTCGGGCCACGTTCGTGGATGAGAGAGTTGAGAGGCGAGATGATATAAATAATGGAGCTGAGGGGAATTAAATTTGCTATATTGATTTGGGCCTCGGAAATTTTTGAGTGATGGACTCTAAATGCATAGCAACGGCGCACAGGCAGACAATTTGTATAAAAAAATCCCCATGGACTTTTGTCAGAGGATTTTGATGTAAATATTTATTTGCATGAAAAAATACACATGATACTTGACTTTTCTTGTTTCATTCTTGACAATTAAAATAGAAATGAGGCAATACCACTGTGCTGTCCTTCACACCCTTTCCCTTGCAAAACGGACAACGCAAGAGCTCGTCTTGTAAGTACGAAATGCTAGATATAATATATCTGCACCTCGAATTCATTTATCATTATCAACGTTATACATAGTCATTATGCTGATGGAAGAAAACTCGCTCTATCTAGGCGAAAAATTTGGCTGAAATTGACATGATATATAGGTATCAATATCCCATTTAAATTTGAAAAACAAGCCGCCACCATTGTGCTGATTCAAAATGAATAATCAATCTTCAATGTTCTAGTTTGATAGATTGAACCTTGGAAAGAAACCAACCATGTCCTTGTGTATCTATGAAAATTTCATGATTTGCATACTACTAGGTACGTATCTATCCTTCCGCAAACAACCATAACATAGGTACCTAGGTATTGTATTCTATCGTCACATTGAACCAACCATTCCATATTCTCGGAAATTCAATTGATCGATCAAATGCAGAAATGGATGTGGATGTGGATGACGTCGCTAGATACCTACCTATCTACCTAGTTGCTCTCGCTCGCTTATCACGCCCAACCCCCCTCACCCCCTCCGTCCGTTAGGAATGTAAACACGCCCGCCGCCATGGACAGGAATGTTACTATTCCTGTGACGAATGGAAAAATAGCGTAACACAAGAGGTTGATATCTTTCCAGCCTCGCATTTCCAAATGTTGCCACGCGCGAAGGAATTCCCCTTTCCAGCCCCCAATCATCCTCCTCCTTTCCTCGCAGAGGAACTCCCTCCTCTCTTCACCTGATCCGGCGAAAAACGTGATGTCGTCGTCCAGGAGCGGAAATCTTCAAAAGTTGAGGATGCGTGCTGCGCGAGCATATATCTATCGAATCTATCACTTGACCTCATGTCCAGATGGTTACCCTGGTGGTAATCTGATTCCATCGCATCGAACGTATAGATACATCGGATTTAATATTTTTCAATGCCATCTTCTCGTTTCTCCTTCTTCTCTTGGATATTTCGATGAACAACAGATAAACTACCTAGGTACCTACCTACCTATTCGACTCGTTCGTTACCTAGCAACCACCACCACCACCACCCGCCGCCACAAAAATGCCCAAGAAACCCTACCCCGTGCTCGCCCCCCGTGCCCAAATTCCAATCATCGATCTGCGTCCCTCGCTCACGACACGCATCTTAACACCCTTTCTTGTTTTTTGTACGTTGCTCATCCTGCTGCTTTGTATTGCTGCGGGCATTCTCTTGAGCGTTAAATTGTTCGAGGAGAAGCATACGCATGTTATTGCGCTGAGGGCTGGGTCGGGATTTGTGTTGGTTGGGGTGAGTTTCTTTCTTTCTTTCTTTCCTGGGGTTTGTTTGGTGAGGCGGGGCGATGAAGAGGGTGAGGGGTGAGATGGGGAGGATGAGGAAGTTGGGCTAACAGTAATGTAGTGTTCATTCTCAGTACTCTATTTGATACTTCACTTCTTTGCTAGTATCAAGAACGCACCAGTGGGATTTGTACGACCGCCTGGGTTGAAGCTACATGCATATAGCTTTATCGTCGCACGCGTAACTCTCGTTTGTTGGATGATATCCATTATCGCATCTAGCATCATCGTTTCCAGACCGAAAGTTTGTCCTCCAGGAACGAAGGATTGTAAGATACAGATTGGTGGGATCGTGGTTTCGAGTATTGCTTTGTGCGTATTTCAAATGTCATGCTTGATAGACGATAGATGAGCGGCGCTAATCTCAAGTTTCTGAATATAGTATAGCAATAGGTATCATCCTAACCGCCCTGGAAGCCTGTCAATACCCATTCCAACTCCCCACTACAAGTTCAATTCTCCCCGGGACGGTGAATTGCAGGGTAAGCTCATTTGGGGATGATTTGGTAGATAGTAATCTCACCTCCCTCAACCCTTCTGCGGCGAATATTCTCAAATCGCAATCGCAATTTATGAGTCCTTCGGCCTCGAATGATTCGATACCATCACTGCATGACGATTATTTGTTCATGGGGAATGAAAGGGAAGAGTGGGAAAAGAACCAATCGCTTGCAATAGCGAATGCGAGGATTACTAGTGAGACGAATATTAAGAGGAAACCTGTGCCTCCAGGCACATTAGAATCGACATTGCCAAAATCAGAATCAAAGGGTTGGATGACTTCTATGCCAGGAGAATTCCCATCCGAGAGACCTGTTGCACCACTGAGACCTATTACACCACCTCTCCCTACACCGGCATTACCGCGAGTGAAATCGAAATCTAGGGGTTGGGGAATTGGGTGGTCGTATCTTATGAGAGATACGGGATCAAATGAGAAGTGCATGCCACATTCCGATTCAGCGATATCTTTGGGGTCGAATTCAAGTTCTGAATGCGCGAACTGCGGGAGCTCCGCAAATCCATCGCCGACAAAACAGGTGAACAATTCTTTTGTTTCACAGAGAATGGCGAGGCCGAGGAATGTGACGCCGAGTAGTAGTATAAGTAATGTTGCGATGAGATCACCGTTGTCTACGATGAGGTTTGTGCCCAATACCGCGCGTGATGCGAATGATGCTAATCGGATTAGAACTGCCGAATCTCCAGATGTAGCAATTAAGCCCGATGTGGCACTTGTTCCAACGACTGTTCCTTCATCCCTTGATCGAATTTCTCCTAAAAAACCTCCTATTACACAACCTCTACCACTAACGTTGCTTAACGAGATGATGGTAAGGAGACCATCTGTACCACCTCCACCAGCCAGAATGCCGAAACCTCCACATCCGACAGAGGGTTTACCTATACCCCCAAAACATGTCACTCCACTTAAAAGAAAACCCATCGAAGCCAAACTTACCAAACAATCCAAAACTTGGAAGGACACTCTTCCAGTCAGAGGCGGAAGCTTCGAGATTGAAAGAAAACCTGTAGCCACAACCAAAGATGTTGTCTCGAGTAAACCAAAAGGTTCCGCAGCCAGACCAACTCCAAAACAAAAGACTTCCGAGGCCAGACCGTCCCTGAAATCTTGGAAAGATTCTTTACCCATTAGAGGGGGAAGCTTTGAGATGGAAAGATCGTCGGCGAATATAAGGGATATTTTCCCGAATATATCAAGAGGGCTTGTCGAGACTAAACAGCCTTTAAAACCTTCAACAAATCCGAAGCAAACTCCTCTCAGAGCAAAGAAGAACTCGGAGAGCCGAACACAGACACAGGCACAGGCACAGATACCAACCAAGTCGTCGAATACAGTGATAGTGATTAAAAAGAAAAGTGCAGAAATCAAGGTCCCAGGTGCTTTCCTCGATTATGCAAAACAAGATGCATCGAAGGAACGACCAACCAGCCGCGAGATCAAAATTCCTGGTGCATTTATCGACCAACTTCCTTCCGACACGGACAAGAGTCACGAAGAAGAATCAATTATCCGCAAGAAGCCACAAGGAGTTAGACCACTGAAATTAAGACCGAAAGTAAAAGCTACAGAGAAAGCAAAACCTATAGAAAAGCCAAAACCAGCAGCGAAATCCCTGGTCGACGAACCCGAGACTCTGTACGTACCCGCACCTCGTGGTCCCCGCGACCGTCCGTTCAAACGAAAGATATTCGGGAGATCTAATGCCGGCGTGCCGCGAAATGATCGCGATTCTACACAATTGCTCGATGCGGTACAGGTAGAATACATGAAGGTGAAACCGCTGAGAAGATTGAGTTTGGGAGAAGTATCAACTGGAATGGGAAATTTGTGGGATGATTGAAAGGGCGGGTGGATTAGATTAGATGAGATGAGATGAGATTAGATTAGATGGTAGAGGTTCCTTATCCCAACAAATGGGATGGATGTTGGGCATAATATCATTAATATAAGATGGAGATATGGATTTCGGTTCCGTGGTCAACGTGGGAGAATGAAGACCAGAGTGTGGGTTCCTGATTAGGTGTGTTGTACAAACGGGAAGTGGAACATTTGAACCCAAAGAGATCAGAATTTCCCAATTTGATATCTTCATGTTGCCGTTCACTTGAGACTTAACTTATCATACCTAGATAATAAACTAATAAATGACAGATCAACCATCGACCATGAACCAATTGTGTAATCCTTGTATATATATATATCTCTCTCAGATAATTACATATGATAATTACATATTACATGTGAAATGGTGATTGAGGAGGGGGGTTGGTTGTGCGAAGAAATGTGAAGAATGTGAAGTGATGTGATGTGACTGTAACAGCAAGTCAGCAACAAAGATAACCCCGCTTCGCCTAATCTTCATGTACATGGATGGAAATGTAGGTGTGTATGTAATATGTATGGATGGATGTGGATGGATCCATGAGAGTATGGATGTACGGAGTATGTATAGGTATATATATATATATAGGTATATATATATATATGTATGTACCTTCAGGAGTATGTATGTATGTATGTATGTATATATGTATTAGGTATGGTATAGTACCTATATCTTATCTCATTACTCACTCCTGACATGGATATCTTCTCCATGAAGCACAGTACCTACTAGGTAGGTACTAGGTATTCATATGTTCAGATGTTCAGATATTCAGATATTCAGATATTCAGATATTCATATAAAAATCAGCTCAAGTAGAAGTGAAACATTCAACATTCTATCATGATTGGCCATTGATGAAAAGAGGTAATGAAGTTGATGATGCCATGATGGATGCCCAATGAAAAGAATCCTAAATTGATCTACCTTACTACCTAAGGTGCTGCAAGATGACGTTAAATGTCAATCATATTACTGTGAATATCGTGAAATTTTCAAGAGGACATTCATTTGCCGCAGTTTCCTTGATGAAAAATAATATTGAAGTGGAGAGTTCAAATGTTGAATATTGAAAAAGTCGAAAGTTGATTGAACAATGAAAATGAAATAAATTGAAGTCATTAAAAGTCACCCGGTAACCTTAATTAACTCATCATTGCCACCTTTCACCACCTTTCACTTCGATCAGGTAAAACAGGTGATATCAGACAAAGAATATCTATCAATACCTCACCTCACCTCATTCTGACATTGTTGCAGATGTAGAAACTTCCCACTTTCAAGGTTCTTTTATTAATTGTAAGGAATTAATATCAGTCTTGACTGAGCTGAGCTACCTACTCTACATATCTATCAATTTGATAGAAAACAACAAACAAACAACAAACAACAACATTGATGCAACTCTACCTAAGACCTAAGACCTAAGACCTCCAACTAAGACCCAAGTGACAAGAAGAGACCAGAGACAAAAGAGACAAAAGAGAAGAGACAAGAGACATTTCACATGTAACATTTCACATTCACATTCACATTCACCTCATCCACTCATCAACTCAACTCATCAACTCATCAACCCATTTTACCCACCTACCCACCTACCTACCTCCTACCTTACCCACCACATGTTTCTTAAGAATTGAACCTACCTTACCTACTACTTACTACCCACTGTCTAATGCCCACTCAGCTGCCCTCCACCAGCTCCTTTTTACGAAGTCACACGAACATTTCTTACGATAACGATCTCAAACTGTCTTAATAAGCAATTTCTTTTCTTCTCTTCTCTTTTCTTTTCCTTTGGAAAGTATTTATTTTCCATCCAAAGCAACCTGGGTATCATCATTTCATCTCAAAATAGGTACCCTTGAAAGTGGAAAGAAAGTTCTCAAAACCATCTTAAACTTATAAGCTTAAGGTACTCGGATAAGGTTATCACAAAAGCTTCCATCTTAAAAGAAGTGGGTGGCAGCAAAAACAACAACAACAATAACAACAACCACCAAAACAAAAACAAATAAACAGACCACACCCAAGGCATCCTCTTCAAAACATACAAATCTCAAAATACATAAATCGCAGTTGGCAATGACTACCACCATGTCTTCCTCAGAAGCACCAGCTCTCCATAGCCCTCCAAGTCCTACAGCAAAACGTCCAAAAGGTAACATACATTCCCCAAGAAATTCACCCCGCTATCCCTTCATCTTCTCATCGACACCCAACTAACAACTCGACAAAAGGAATCCTTAAAAACTCTTTCCACCGCTCTCCACCCTCCCAGGTCCCAATAACCACCTCCGCACCCCCCATCACCTCGCCCAAACACGTCGCCATCCCTCCCGCCATCTCTCCACTCACTGGCATCTCCGACAAAGACGTCACTCTCCAAAACACGCTCCAAAATGCAGGCCATCGACGTTCTTCCTCTGGAAGCAACCGTCCCATCCGCCGTCAATCATCTGGTTCTGCCCATCGTGATGATGACAACAATAATATGCGTCTCCAATGGGACGAAGCCAATCTCTACCTAACCGAACAAGAAAAAAGCAGCACCATGAAAATCAACGAGCCAAAAACCCCCTATGCCAAACATTATGATCCCGCCGAAGATGAAGAAGAACTTCGAACCATCGATGCCGGTGAAATAATCGTCGATGAACTCGACAAAGTACAAGGATCCCATATTCACTCACCACATCGTTCAAGGCGTGCCAAGGATGACGAGATCCCTGGGTTGAGCTTAGGAGAACCGGAAGAAGAAGTTCCAGATCGGGAGATGATGGATGGGGAGGAGAAGAAAGTTCATGTGGCCGGGGAGGGAACGGATGCGGATGCGGATGTGCTTGGGATGACGCCGGAGGAACGCGCCAAACACGAGAGGTTTGAGGCGATGAGAAGGAAGCATTATGATATGGCGAATGTTGCGGGATTGTTGGGACATCCGGAGGATATTGATGTGGATGAGGATGAGGATATGAATGGGAGATAGGATGTGGATGATGATCATGATGACGATGATGATGATGATGGAGGATTTGGTGATGGGAATGGGGATGGGAATGGGAATGGCGTTTCCATGGTTTTGCTTGACTTGACTTGCCTGCGATGGTCGGGGATTATATTCATACTCATACTTTACTTATACTCATTACGCGAATTGATTTCGTTGGTTGGTGGAAAGGGATATGGATGGATGGATGTATGTATCATACGATGAATGAATGGTTGAGCCATTTTTGGGTTCTTGCGGACCTTTTCCCAATTCTTTCACTACCTTACTTACCTTACCTACCTACCTGCAAATATAGCTCGGAGAGTTTTTATAGGCTGGACCTGGCTGGCTGGATGATGTGTAATGATCAAAAACGAAAGTTTCCGGATTCCTCACTCCACATGATTGATTCTTCGGTTCTTCCGCGCACCCACACAATCCCGCACGATTGTCTGGTGTAGGTTCTCACTCGTTTCTAGATTCACTGAGTTGCCTCGCTCCTTACAGTCTCGGGTTTCCTTTGCAGTGGAACCGATCCTGAGATGGATCCCGCTGGTGTCCTCGTCGTCGAGGTCAAGTTCCTCCGTTTCTCTCTCATCTTGTCTCTACCTACCTACTCCTACTTCATTACCTGCCTAGGTATTGGTATTGATATTGGTATTGAGGTATTGGTATTGAACTCCCTACCTATATTTCGTTTCTCATCTATACTGTCTGGATAGGTCCCCCCGTTCCCCCTTCTCTTAAAAAATATCACAAATTCATCTATAAATATAAAATAACCATCGTGTGATGAGATAAATACTCTCTTCTTCTTCCCCCCCCTTTCTTCCTGTCTGTCTGTGTTTATTATCATATCAAAATCATGGGTTCGAATAACATTATATCCTGTATTATTTATGGATAATTTATGGATGGTACGTCTTCGAGTATCAATCAATCAATCACATTGCTTGCTCTCTCTCTTTCTCTCTCTCTCGGACTACTTTCACCCCTCCCCCCGTCATTATCATCATCATCATCATCATCATAGGTACCTACACAATCCTCGGGCAATCTGGTGGACGAGGGATGGTTCTTTGGGTTTTGGGCCCCTCGATGGCGGGATTCTTCGTTTATTATAGGTGGGGGTTGGGTAGGTGGAAATGGAAATGGAAATGGAAATGGAAATGGAAATCGGTAGGTTGGGGCGTAGCGTTTTGTTGTGGGTGGAGGGCTGATATTAGGGTGTGGATGGTGTGGATTGTGTGGAATAGAGTTGGTTAGGTAGGTAGCTGGAGGGAGGGAGGGAGGGAGGGAGGGAGGGGAAGCGGAAGGGGAATTAAGTATGAGAAGAGCTTTGCTTTTTGTCTTTTTTTCTTTGTCTTTTTCTTCTTTTTGGGATTGGGGTTGGGTTGGTTGTTTGGGTTTGGGAATGGGTTTGGGAATGGAAAGCTTGCATGTTGGGATAGGAGATGGGAGAGGGAGAGGGAGATAGGAAGAGAGGAGGAAGAAGAATGGAATGGGGGTAAGGAGAGAGAGAGGAAACGGTCGACACTGTCCCACTCTGTGTCAACAAGTAACTATCATGGCGAAAAAAATCAACAGTTATCCCATCGAGAGGAAGGAAGAAGGGAGAAGGGAAGTTATAATGTGTAGGTGTTGGTATCATGATGTTGAATAGTCGAGTAGAGCGAAATCTTCTTCTTAAATGTAGTCGGGTGAAGGAAAGAGTAGAGAAAATTTTTATATACTCGATAAGGTGAGATTCGGCAAGGATCAGAAGATTCCATTTGAGTGATTCGATCTCAACTCTCTTTCTGAATAATGTCATCATCACGTTCTCTATTCTAAAACTTAAGCTTATTTATAACCCACCTTACGCTTATTTATAACTTAAGGCTTAATACCTTACCTAATCTGGAATCATGTCATCATTTCCATCGGATGTGGATTTAGATGTGGATTTGGATGCCTCCACCTACCAGACCCGTGGATGGCGTGGAGTCTTGGACCCCTCAAAATCGGGACCCTCGATGGATTTTCAAGAAGGTTAAGCGCCACGTGGGAAAATAATTATTTGATCATGTGTAGAGTTGCTGCATGTTGGTGCATGTTGGCGAGCGTTGGTGAGAGGTTATTTTAAAGTTTGGAGAATTGGAACCTGGGAGGAGGAGAGAATTTTCACGTGGGTAAACCTTATTTACGATCATTAGGGATTCTTGGGACCAGAGAGACACGGACATGCTGACCCAGTACAGAGCATGGACTATGGAGTATGGAGCAATTACCCGTCGACATGCAAAACACCAAAAAAGCACAGCACAAACCAACCAACCTTTGCCCCCACTTTGGAGTTGTCCACTTCTCGATAAAAAAATTGATCAAGCAAACTCTTGGATTATATCAAGCAATGCTCGCAAAAATGAGTGACTAGGTAGGTTGGGTAGGTATGCCAAGCTTGGATAGGTAGGTAATAGGTATGTACTCTTAAAAGTGGTGGCTTTCAAATGACTTCTAGGCTCTTTCTACGCTTGGCTTAGGCTCCTTAGGATCTAGATACGTTAAAAATTTCAAATACCTGCTAGGTAGGTACCTGGGTAGGTACTGGAACTATGTGTACCTGGGTAGATAGGTATATACAACGAAAGAGACGCATCATGTTAGGGTATACAGAATACCGGGAGGTGGAAATTTTTTAGAGTCCTGGTCTTAGGTCCTAGGTTCATATGTAGTCGAATCTTGATGGAATCTCAATTCTCGACCAACTCGATTACCGAACGGAAATATCCCACAAACACCCCAGAAACACCCCAGAAACCCTAATATAAAGAATGATATATCATTATTTCAGTTGCTCAAGCCACCTTGACAGATAGAGTTTACATTTTAGTAATAATACGACTTGGACAACATAAAAAGTTTTCAAACTATAATACCTACCCGCAACGGTTCGGTACCGTCCAGAAATAAGCGAAAATCTTAATCTGACCATTACTCTAGACGGCAAGCTTAGCGAAATCCCCGAATCGAAAGATCGGACAATTAACGAGGAGAGGAATTTTAACTTTGATGTGATTCATGGTCAGCTTATCGATTGCAAATTGTGAGACACCCCGGAATTCCTCATATTTTAAGAGGAGAGGGGTGGGGAGGTGAGGAGAGGAAGGTTCTTTGTAAGTCATTCACGAGGCTCATCAAGCTGCTTTACACAGAATGGAAACAGAGAAACACTTCAGAATCCCCAATCTAACTAAGGTACGTAGTGAGTTCTCAAGCTATGAATGCTCTCCAGCCTTACTGTTCGATAATAGTAATAATAATGAGAAGAATGATAATAATACTAATGTTCAATGACCTTGGGAGGTAGTAATGTCTATGATCATACTTGTCGCCTCGGACACTCGTACACTCGTATTCTCTACTCTCGTACCGCCAGAAAGTATAAAACTGCAAGTACACCTGGGTAGAACGTGCGTGTCATAAGATCGTAGATAGTAAAGCCTAATTCACAAAAATGGGGTACCAGTCACCTCCACCCGTAGCGGGAGCTACCGTGACTCTCATAGGGCTTTATCAAATGTCCGCGATTAGAGTCTAGACGCAGCAAATCAACCTTTCAGTCCATTTTGGTACCGATGCATCCAATGGTACTTGTAAATTGTAACCTCAGTCTGCATTGGCATTTCGTTTCTTTTCTTCTTTTTCTCCTCTTTGCACCTCTTTGCTCCTCGCCCAGAATTTCCTCGCGAACCAAAAACAAGCACGCACATGCATGATGAGTCAATGAATGTCATAACCCCAAACCCATCTGGCAATTGACCAATGAGCAGCGAAACAATGACATTCCGTGAGCTTCACAGTGCTATTCGACCAGCAATAAGCTTTGCGTATGTACAAACATTGCTGCCAAGGAGTAAACCTTTCGAATGTCCATTCTACTTGGGAATTGCAAACTTGCAATAGTGTAACGTGCTGCGCTAGCTGAGGCCATTCAGTCTCTAGCCTTAGGACGTTGACAAGGTTTCCTTGAGCTGTAGTACAGATGAAATATCTTGAATGTTTAGCATTTGAAGTTTTAGACTTTCTCGTGACAGCCTGACAAGAGTAACTGGCGCGTTTGTACACTGCTGCAATCGGTGCCAACTTGCCAAGGGGAACTATTCTTGGTTCTTTTTCTACTATGAAATTAGGTTTTTGGCGCCAGTGTGTGTCTTTTGGTGAGAATCAACTTTCAAGGTGAAAACTTGTGGTGATAACAAACTCAATTTTGATTTTTGTGCAAGATGGTTGTGTCTTTTGGTGGTGAGTATCAACTTTCAAGGTGAAAACTTGGTGGTGAGAACAAACTCAATTTCGATCTGTGTGCAAGATGGCTGAAAGGTATGTGAGAATCAATAAGTATATAAACCTCTCTCGTTTCCATCGTCAGTCTCATTATCATCACAATCATCTTCCACATTCAAACTACCACATTCACATCCACATCCACATTCACATTCACCTCCTCTTTCACTTTCACCTTCGAAAATCTTTCAAATCACTCACTTTCATCAAAATGAAGTTCACCGGACTCGCTCTTCTCGCCTGCGCTGCTATCGCAAATGCAGCTGTTCTTCCAGCATTTCAAGGAAAGGTCAACGCTGTCATCGAGCCTGCCACTGAATCTCATTTCACTGGTGTCGTAAGTAGAACCATCCACCCAAAGACCCAACTCAAAGCTAATTTCTCAACAGTGGAGCAACGGAATTTTGCAATCCAAGGCAGACTTAGAAACCAACCAAGCCCTCCAAAAGCGCGATGTCTCTGAGCTCTCTCAGCTCGAGGAGTCTGACATCCTTGAGGCTGAGCATCTTGAGCAAAAGCGCGCTGGTGCAGTTGCTGTAGTCATTGGTATCGCCGCTGTCAAGGGTGCTGCCATCATCACCAAGATCGCCATTGAACTTGGATCCCAAACTCTCTCCAATCTCGGAAAGTGGAACGATGTAAGTAGCTTCCAACTATGGAATCTCTCGAACGCTTTCAAACAGTATTCGGTGCTAACAACGTTTTGAAGGTTCGTGAAAAGTTCACTCAACAAACCACTCTTGAGATGTGGAACAGAAACCCAAACTATGGCGCATGGCCCGCCGTTGTTTGCTACAACAAAGGTTACAGTCTCGAAGTTGGTACCGATATCGAGGAAGGTAAAACTGGACGCGGAAAGACTGGATGGACCAAGGCAAAGCTTTCCCTTGGCCTTCTCCACACCAAGTAAGTATACACACCACACAATTTCCGGCTTCGATTCATACCCCCTCTTTCAAGATCTGATAACTAACAAATATCCCATCAGCTACGACTGCATGTTCATGAGCGGACAAAACGCTTTCTACACTCACCACGAAGGTGGATACATCAATGTAAGCAAGCATTTCCACATACCGATGAGGAAGTGAATCTGACACCCATTTAGCTCTCTTACAGATACAACGGATCCCGCTGCAAGTTCGACCAACAAACTGGTGATTTGAGATGTAACTAGATATCTGGGAACCTATTTGTGGGGGGGGGGGGGGAGAGAGAGAGGATGAGAG
>JANPYM010000004.1:1238851-1286516 GCA_025890175.1 Ciborinia camelliae
ATCTGGGAACCTATTTGTGGGGGGGGGGAGAGAGAGAGGATGAGAGACTGATTGGTTAAGGGACTGTTTCCCATCCATCAGCTTGTTTTAAGCATGCGGGCTGGGTGGCCACCCAGTCCCTTGTTTGCCCATCTTTTTGTTTAAAAGCGCTGTTTGTTTTCCTGTTTATTTCTTATTTCCATGTATATATTCTTGGTTATTCGTCGCGAGTTAGTTAGTCGATTGAATTGAGCTCATTTTCAAAAATTCAAATTTCCAAGCATCCCATGGATGTTTTAATATAGAAAGTGATACAGTGAATGATATATATATATATATATATATATATATATACTAATCATCATGCATAAAATACGAAGAATGATTAAACTTTAAGACGAACAGCAATTAGAAAGCTTGTCGCTCTACCATTGGCGCTTAAAAATGTGTCCAATAGTCGGAACTGCGGTCCGGACTCAATATTTTTACCCAAGCAGTCAAACTTGAGTCCAATAAAAACGCAGATTAGCTAGTCCAAGAATATTTGAAAGCCAGACTAGTTGGACTGCGGTTTTCTAGTCCGGACTTCTGGACTAGATGATAAACCCCTTTTCTTGAATCATAAAATTAAATATATTTTCAACTTTTCAATTCGGATAAGCCTCCAAAACAATAAATTTGATAAATGTCGGATTATCATATGAGACTAATTATATATCATGTGATACTAGGACTGCAGGCTAGACCTTTTATCCGCAATGGGACATCTGGTCCAATGAAAACGCAGACTAGCCGTCTAGCCGTCCGGATTTAGGACTATTGGATACACTGGGCGTTAACCAAAAATAGTTTAGTCTACTCTCCTGAGCTGCAATACTACACGCCAATATCACTCGAGTATGTAAGCAAGTAAATGATTATAGAGATTCAACTGAGCCGGTTGTTTCAAAGCAAAGCTTTCATAAACACCATGGCTGCAAACCAAGCGAGACGTCGAACTGACGGCTATTCCTTGCCAATTATTGACAATGAATCTCAGCCTTTGAAAGACTTCATTTACGAGCCACTGGATCCAGATCTAGAGACAGACTCCTTTAGGCTTGTTGTGATAGAACCGTCTACGAACAATGATGATCCACTGTCGTGTAGATTGTTCAATATCAAATTCGCCGATAAGCCTCGATTCAGAGCGTTGTCATATATGTGGGGGAGATGAGATTGCGGGAAAAATGATTCTCCTCAATGGAGTTGAGTTTCAGATCAGGCAAAATCTTTGGGACGCTTTTCATTATCTTCGCAGATCGGGTAATCAGATCCCTTTCTGGGTTGATGCGATTTGCATCAATCAAAAAGATATTACGGAACGTAATAGGCAGCTGACGATAATGAAATGGATATACTTCAGGGCCGACACCGTTGTTGTATGGCTAGGAAAGAAGTATTCGAGATACCAGCAGAGTACTAAGGCTCAAGCCGATCAGTGTGATGTCCTTCAAGGATTAGACAAAGAGGGGTTGCAGGCGTATGGTACTATCCCAGACACTATCGCTGAATCCAGAGAAAAGCCCGAATCCCCAACTCCGGGTTCGAGAAAGGAGGGTGCTGTGATGACAAGCAATGACGAACCAGAGATGGTTAAGCAGCTATGTACTGATGGATACTGGGATAGGCTATGGATAATTCAAGAACTCGGACGAGCACGGAAGATAGAAGTCTGTTATGGTCATTTGGCCATGGATTGGAATGCGTTCATTGAACTAGTAACTCTGCACAACAGTAGTTGGGAGGGACCTTTGAGGTTGGACCGACTTATTCAGGATAAGTATTTTGGTAGCCATACTTTTCGTAAACTCTTGTACGACCACCGAGAAGCGTTATGCAAAGATCCAAGAGACAAAATATACGGCTTGGTCGGCTTAGCGGTTGATGTTGTCGGATTTCCTATGGACTATAGCAATTCTCTGATGAAAGTATGGACGGATACAATGGAATTCATGAATTGCCGAGGGCTGCTCCCGGATTCCGATGTTATTTCGTTTGGAGGGCTTGTTAAGAGCCTACTGATGAGGACCAATCTTAGTCCCCTTCAACAAGCCCTCCAACCTGGTAAACCACAGCTTAATTCGACTCTCCAGATAGAATATCCCAATACAGGCAGTCATAAAGTTTTCCAACTCCCCGGCTATGTCGTCGGATGCATTGTGGCTGTTGGCCCCTCTACTGCGGAGATAGTTTCCAGTGCGCGAAAAGCCGATCAGTGGGAAGCTGAAATTCTGCAAAATTTTCGAAACGAGCTCGGTGATGCCCATCGTGAGAAAGATGCATTGATGCATTGCATCCTGGAGTGTGATAATGCCCGACTACAGCTTGTTTTAGTCATGTTGGCAATGTTCGTTGGGAAGAATCGGGGAAATACGACAGTGGCTCGGTAGGAGTTTACCATCAGAAGATTCAGGAACAAAAAACCAAGTACTCTGTTTCATCACATACTGGGATGAAACCACCTCCCCATGATATTATACCAATTGGAGAGAATTCGCGTTTATTCCTGGTCCAAAATTGCTATTGTAAAAAAACGCCTTGGAAAACGGGAATTGCGACAAGTTTAGCCCGGCAGGGAGATCTAGTCTATTGGATCCCTGAAGTCTCAAAAGCTCTTATCCTGCGTCAAACACAGAACTCGCCAGACGAAATCTGGAAGGTATTTGGTACAGCGTTGTGTACACGCGATTTCGAATTACAAGAGAAAACACGCCACGGCCATGCAAACGATTTGACTTGGTTTAATGAAATCGATAAAATGAACCTTGAAGTGAACGCAGCGACAATTTATATCCTCCTAGCGTAAGGTCCAGCAAATTATGGCATTGCCAATGAAGAGAGCTCTGCGTTTGCCAGTTAGTCATGAGAGGTACATCGGAGAATGGGCCTCAAAGATCATATTGTGCCTTCTTTTTGGAAGATTAACTGAGATCAAAGCGCCAAGTGATTGAATGCAGCGGAAAGCGGAATTCACCAAGTACGCTCGAGCGGCAGTGGATGAAGGGCTGGCGGAAATGTCCTGGTGTCGATACTCTATATGTTCATTTTGTGGAAAAGGTGAAGTAAGTAACTCGGAGCGGGAATACGCATGCATATTAACGATATGAGAGACTGGGAGTGGAAGGTGGAAGCTCAGAAAATATATATTGGGTAGATCACTTAGTATATAGATACATATACTTTTGTCTGTTAATTAGAGAAATGAAAAAAGAGGAAGAAAAGAAAGGAAAAGAAAAGAAAATAAAGATATATGCCATGTCGATTGAATAAAGCTCATCCAATCATATCATCCAATTAAGGTTATACTTAAATCATATCATCCAATTAAGGTTATACTTAAATTCACAGTTTCATCACATTTTGGTCCGAGAGACGAAAAAGTAAAGAAGATAGGATAAATTATTTTACCATCTTCAGTTTTCAATCTCTCAAGTTCCCATTACTTTCTCGTCTCAAAATTTTATTCTATTTTCTTCGCAACCACAACAACACACCACTTCAACGACAACAAACTTAGACCGTGCTGTCGCATCACATGCGAACGCGCGCAATAGGTTTAAATCAACATGTGTAAGTCTATTTTTATTTGTATACCCTTTCTTCTCGACCTCATACTTCTGTTTCAATTCTCATTTCCGCTGCTCCTCATCTCTACTCAATTCTTCCCAGATCAGCTTCCACAATAATCTAACACAACTAAACTAACAAACCCCTCAAAATATCACAGCGCACCCAATGGTTGTTCTTCCGAGCAACGGCCACCGCAATCCTCAAGGAATCAAACGTGAGCATGATCGGGATAATGTTTACGATGTCAGCCCTAAAAACATAAATACGAATGACAATGCATCCGCTAACCAAAATACGCATCAACATAAAAAGAAAAAGAATCACCATCATCAGCATCAAAACGGACAGCAGAGTGGCGAAGGTGAAAAAAAGAAAAAGAAACATAAATCAAAGCACAATTCTCACCAATCGCAATCGCGCCAGGAGGACACAATGATGAGTGGAGGTTTAGAAGAAATGAGCGCGGAATTGGGAGAGCCGATTTTACCTCCTGCTCGCAGCTCTCAAAATTCGACACCCACAATGCCTAAAGCCATGAAAGAAAAACATGGATATGCAAATGGAAATGGAAGTGGAGGGAAGAAGAAAAAGAATAAGGTGAAGAATAACAAGACGGTACATTTTGAGGGGCTTGGCAATGATCACGGTCAGAATGGCCAGAATGGTAATGCAGCTCAGCGCGGATCGATCTTACCCGTTCGATCTCAAGGTCCAATCTTACCACCGAGTTCTAGTCCAATTCTCCCCTCTACACGTCCACGAAGCTACTCAAGCAACAGTCAGACTCCCATTCTCCCACCAGCTTCTCCGAGTCGTATGAATCTCCTTCGCGTTTCTCACATGAATCAAACTCCGATTCTGCCACCAATCTCACCCTTCAGACAGAGACGGGGATCGACTGGTAATGCATTTTCCGAACCACCACCAACTTTCTCGGTAGAACCCCCTCGTTCGCAAGCCACTCAACCAGCATCCACCAAATCCGTTGAACCTAAGCCCAGTGATGATCATTGGGAGTTCAGTACTGGTAAGATTCGTGTAATGACTGGCAACCCCATGGAGAAAGACACACAACGTGAAGAAAGTAAGTCGCATTACCCAACTCAAATGAAAGAAGTTTATCCAATGACTCTTCGCCCATTTAGATGTAGCATTTTCATCAAACTACATCCAATCGCCAATGCGCCAGTCGCAAGGTATTAATGTAGCCGGTGTAAATTTCAACACGATTCATCTCAAGCACCGTGGAACTTCCGTCTTGAAAGAAAAGGGCAGCGGGCTTCTGATTTGCTCAGTAGCTCAAGGAAGTATCTGGGTCTCGCTCGGCTCCGAGAAATTTCGTATCTCCAAAGGTGGAATGTGGCGGGTGAGAGATGGCGAGAGTTGCTCGGTCAGGAATCAAGACACTCCCGACAGCATCTTGCATATTACTTCTATCCCAAGTGCTTCTTCATTTATATAACCATTTTTATATTATTTGACGCGAGGGGACAATGGTTTTAAATCTTCCTCACTATCACGTCTGGGCATGGAACACCACAGCTCATAGTTGATTTTGCGAGCGACACCGATTTTAATGGTTTTGAAGTTATTGATGCGGTTGCAGGCAGAGCTAATTAGTTATATGGTATGATCAAATGACTGCACCAACTCCTTTCCATGTGTTGGTGCATCCAATCGGTGAACGATGGAGCATCGGCAAAGGGCAGTAGGAAGCTAGAATTATTGCAAATGCGAGGTAACGCATCATTCATTTGCACTTGCAGTCATAGACAGTGGGATTTGCTTATCTAGGCAAAGTTGAGGCTCGTGAAATAGGGAATGATATATATACTAAACTCTTCGCAAACTCTCCTCTGTAATGTGATCTTCGTTGTGGAGTAAGATTTGTCAGGTCTTTCATGACTCAGCTCCCCAGAGGATTTCTGCAGAATAAACATTTTCATGAGCAGAGCTCTCGTATTTACTCCCGGCTGCCCAGAATGTCTCACAAACTGCGGATCCGTATTCTTTAGTGGCTTTCACTAGTAAGTGACAGCTGGAAAAGTCCCCACCAAAAACCCCAAAGCTTCCCCAAATTTAAAAACTTTCCGTCCCGCGGAATGATCCTTCTACGATTAGAAATTGAAGCCCCCCTCCTCTCTGGTGTACAATGTGCAAGACGGAGATCTCACATGCCAGTCGCTCAAATCGTCCACAGTAATCAACTTTGGGCAGCACGCTATGTTTCTCTCATTGTTTCTAAGATGCTCGAACATTCCATCAATGAGTTCGGCGAAATCTCTTTCCGAAAACAACAACGGTGGAAACGACTACTGCTGGCGATCGAGAACCAGTATAAGATGGGTAGAGCCCTAAACTATATCGCCTTTGAACTAAGCTGAGGTGCTGGAACTTTTTGAAACACAAAAGAAATGCGATAAGCACTTGCGGATACTTCAACGGCATCGAATCTTAGTACTTTGACAGTCGTTCGAAAATAGCTTGGACAAGAAGATAGAGACTAACAACATGAAGCGGAACCTTTTACTTGCGCGGAGGCAGGATACTTCGCCCATAATTCATACTCTGCAATATCTTCACAACTTGCATTTGCTACTCCTCATATTCGGCGCTATCTGATCTAGCAGGATCTTTAACAGAATGCTACGACGATGCTGCGTCTTCATATTGTGCGAATATCTCTGGAATAATCCTCAAAGAAGCATTATTCGTTGCGTGAAATACCCAGCATTTTATCTCAAGTCCGATTACCTGATCACCGATACTGATTTCGACGACTATCACGCCTGTTTTCACAATATCTCAAATTATTGCTTCAGCAGCATGCACTATTCGAAAAGGAAATAACGCTAAAGATATCACCAGCGCATCTGGAAACGTCGTATCCTCAGCAGGTGCACATAGCTCAGCCCCTGAATAGTCACTGGCAACTCCACTCGCAAGTACAGTCATACAAAAGAAATCAAGTGTTTAACGAGGAGCCATTATCGATGAAGCTATTGGAGGCGTAGCAGTAATCGCACTTGCGATTTTTGCCATCGCTTTCTTCACCAGAAGAAAGAATCAAATCCATCGCCACCCCAACCACCACCCAGGCGATTCTTCCAAATGCCCCTATCGAGGACTACCGCCAAATTCCCTGAAACATTCTATGAGAGAGGTGCGAGTATCACAAAGCCAGCATATCCTTTAGAACATACAATGAAACTGGCAAATACTGTGTATATTCCTCCAGCCATTCCAGAGTATTATCAACCACCAAAAGACGATGTACCTGCTTCGCCACACATAGACCTTCAAATCACAAAGTTTATAGTGATCCAGGCTATCGGTACTCTGAACTGGATGCAACAGCGCCGAATTCTTTAAGTGGGAATGGAATGGAGTAGAGTTAGATGTTAATGTTATAGCTGGGAGATCGAGCCACGGAGCAGACATTGACCATTGAGATAGTGCTTTGAATGATATGAAACAGTTGACCTTATGGTAATGGTTTTAGTTTCTTTTTTTCTTTGATTGATGAGTCCGGACATCTTGTGGATTTATGAATTACTCACAGGGAGCAATTCCTATTGAGTGATGGGAAACATCTCTTGTGTGATGAATCTGGCGATGGTAGGGACTTTCCTTATTTTCTCATGGAATTTTAGAGAAGATATCCTACATATTTTGTACGTATTAATGTTTGAATTGAGCATTTAATGGTATATCAATAAATGATGTCTACAGGTTGGTTTACAACAAAAATTTGACGTTGTCAGAGAATTACCGGTACACCAAGTTTGGGGGCACGGACCACCAACAAAAAATATTATAGGTAATACCTACACCAATACCACAATAGTTCGTCAAAACTAATGAAACATCCATCATTCATTACACCTTTACACATTGTCATTATGAACAAACAAATACTCAAGACTTAATTCTAATCAAGGTAGGTGAGATATTGAATTGCCTGTTGTCGACCTGACATGAGATCTTGTTACCCAAAGACAAGCTCTATGGCGGGGTGAGTCGAAGATATATGCCCCACCTATGATGCTGATGCTACACTCAGTAATTAGCATTTTCGTAACCTTTTCTTTCCGTTCATCAGGTTTGTATGATACCAGGTGAACTTGCAGACCATTCAACACTTGCATATATTTAAAATGCGTGAGATCCTACGAGTTGGAATCATAGGGCTTGGGGAGATTGCACAGGTATCTTCATCTAAGAACATCGCGGCGAATGCAACTAACTTCCATGCTCGAATACAGGTCTCACATATCTCAGTCCTAAATAACCTCTCCGACTACTTCACCATCACCTACCTCTGCGATCCTTCTCCAACTGCTCTTGAGCATTGTTCCCGAAAAGTCACCGGGAACACCCCAAAGACAACCTCCGATGCATCCAAACTCTGTTCTTCTTCAGATGTCGACGTTGTTTTGATAACCAGCGCACACGGCTTTCATCCTTCACAGGCTATATTGGCATTACACAATGACAAATACACACTAGTCGAAAAGCCATTGGCATTGTGTTATCGAGACATAGAGCAACTTGAAGAAGCGGAGAAGGGATCGGCAGGCAAGATCTTTGTTGGATATCAGAGACGATATGCCCAGGCATTCGTTGATGCCGTAGCGGAAGTAGGTGGCCTCGGAAAGATTCAATATGCACGTGTTAGAGACATCATCGGACCCAACAGCGCTTTTGTAGGTCAATCGGCGACATACCCAAGAAAATTCTCGGATTTCAAGCAAGAGGATTCGGATGCCATGTCAACGGTGTTAGATGAACAGATTACGCACGCACTCGGTGTAGAGTATGGGGTAGACGTAACGCCGTCGGCTAAGGAGTTCCTTGGATTTTTTGGAATGTAATACTTTCATGCAACTCCAGCTTGGATTAAGACGCCTGCTAATTCATCTAGTCTCGCGACCCATGATCTGAGTGCAATGCGGGAAATACTTGGGGGCATGCCTCAGAAAGTCCTGGGGTCGTCTCTCGGCCTACCATTCTGGACGGTTCTGTTCCAATTCGATGGCTTTGCGGTGACCTATGAGTCGGGCGTCAATAACATTCCAATCTTCGATGCTCACATAGAAGTATATTCGGAAGATAAGATTGTTCGTGTGAATTATGACACCCCATATATCAAAGGGCTCCCTGTCACAATGACGATAAGGGAAAGAGTTGGTGAATCAGGATACCAGGAAAGGACTGTGAGGAAAACATACGAGGACCCATATACTTTGGAATTCTTGGATTTCTACGATTGTGCTGTTAATGGGAAAACTCCCAAGACAAGTGTCGAAGACGCAAAGAAAGATTTGGATCTTTTCAAAATGATCATGCAATCTTCAAAAATATCATGATGGAGTGAATATGTAGATCATTAAAATATGATGTTTCAACAAGTCAAAGCGCAATATGTTTGTTGTTGTTTTGCTCCCAAGATCATGTAGCACACGTGGTGCCTTTTACGAAGAACCCTCATGGAAGGGTAGTACTGTTGAGTAAAGCCTTCCCGTATCAAAATTTCCCTGTTTACTAACACTGCTGTCCAACCGATTTCTCAATGCCGCTGCTTGTATGATTCATCCTCTGGGTTCGGGCGGCGAACCTAGATGTTTTTTGTCCACATCTGTAACATATCAATTATCTAAATCAATGGATGCTGCAATTAACTAAACTAGTACAGATCTCCGACAGTTTGTTTCCGTTTCAGCCCCTCTCGCTTGTGAACGTTTCTTCCCTGAAACGCCGCTTCATACTTTAGGCCATTTAGATAGAATTCAAGTTTCGCTAGTAGATCCCCGTTTGATAAGGACAACTATCCATCTGGGACCGAGGAAGTTCTTCTGGTGGTGAAGAACCTTCTACTAAAATTTTCGAACTATCTAGGTAGCCATGAAAGTTCGTTGGAAATGTCGAGTTCAAGTAGGTAGTTAGTTTACTTTGTCTCTATAGACTGTATCCCCATCACGATGGTTTTGCAAACCCAAAGTATAACCTACAAATAGGTACTCAAGCTAGGTCATCAATGAAACACGGGTCCCTGCTTTATGCTTTATAATTCCCCGCATTAATATGGGGATTATTCTGGAAGGGCTTTGGGTAGGGTTCCTGGGTTACCCCATTGATCGTCTATCGCCTACCGCCTACCGTGAAGATCCTACATCCACTCTTGGCAACAATTTTTGTTTCAGTTAGATCATTATTCTATCTGTCCGCCAGAATGCGCACTGTTTTAACCTCTTGATCGGACCAAAGTAGCTAATATATGGTAGACAGCATAAGGTTCATTTTTCATATTTGTATTTGCATCATGGTTAAAACATTGTCTTCTGTCAAAGGGGAAAGATCGCCGCACTGACTATTTTCCAATACTCACCCTGTTTGGGGGATTTCCCCGAGTAAGAACACTTTCGTTGATAATAGAAAAGTAGACTTGGGGATGTTCGGAATCAGGAAAAAAGTTCATTTCCCCATATTTTGTGTCAATGTTAATAATATCTTACCCTTACCCGTCAAATGCAAGACAACGTGCTTCTAATGTCTTCAGTAAGTCGAACTTCATTCTGATTCTACATGAAGGAAGATGTCTCTTTCGACATCATCACTTGACTTTCTGGATGTGTGCATACTTCGATCAAGTCTCCAGTTCAAGCCGACTAGCGGTTGCGTCTGCAGATCTACGTGAAGATGCGCGTCTTGTGGCTTTGTTATCTAACAAACACTAATGAGAAAACCAGAACGATGAACTTTTACAAGATTCGCGAGTATCTTTGTTGCTCCTGGGGACGATACTTCCAACAGTGTTTGGCACGCTATTCATAGCAGGACGTCTATATACACGAGGAGTCATCACGAAAAATTGGGGTTGGGATGACGTTTGCATTTTCGTAGCATGGGTATGTATATCACACACTCTACTCCAAGCCTCCTCTTCCAACAATCTTCCCTAATACTCCATCCAGATCCTCACTGTCTGCGTTTCCATCACTAACGGCCTCTTCTGCAACTATGGCGGGGGTCATCACATCGAACTTCAAGGCCAAAACGATGTCAAACCCTTCCTCATCCTCTCCTTTGTTTCCCAAATCCTCTACCAAATCAGTCTTATGATGGTACGAGTGGGCATCTGCCTCGTCTATGTACGCATTTTCCAGGATAAAACGAGCAAAATCATCGTATACAGTCTGATGCTCTTCCAAATTATATCCACGATACCTCTTACGTTGATTCTGGTCTTTCAATGTGACCCCATTGCTTCACAATGGGATTTGAGAGTTCGGCAAATTCATTGTACAGACCCTCTACCGGGAATCATCACTTTTACGGCTTTTAGTGTCTTTAGCGACGCGGCGCTCATTGCTTTTGCTGTGCCGAAAGTTTGTATGTGTTCTTTATGCTCAAGGAGAATGTTCAACTAATGGTAATACAATAGTATCACTCAATATTTCCAAACGTCAAAAAGCCACCCTGGTCGCTATAGCCAGTTTTGGCATTCTTGTCATCGTTGCTGCGTTACTGCGGCTTGCACGTTCGAAAGCTATTTTCTCTGAGCGCGATTACACTTGTATGTTCACGCTTCCCATAGTTTCATGTCCATGGACTTTGATAGATAATTTGCTAATGTCGCATAAATAGGGGATATATGGGAAATAACAACCTGGTCCGCAATCGAACTCAACACAGCCCTTTTCTGTATCAGCGCTTCTGCTCTACGTCCGCTCGTGCATCAAATAATGCCAGAAATGACATCGTTGAAGACGGTGGAGAGTTTGTCGAAGAGTCAGGAGACTGTGATGGGTGGTCGTACTGGTAATGGTAATGTTAACAGTAGCGGCAAAGCAGGAGGGGAAATGGGAAAAGAAGATGATTTCCGAATGTTGAGTAGATTTACAGTCGGGGGATCCCTCAATAGTTCTCGACCAGACATGGGCAGGAAAGGGAAGAGAAGAGAGGAGTGGGAGATGAGTGTGCTTGGGTCAAGGAAGTGGTTGAGGAAGGGTGGAGGGGATGAGGAGGATTTGATGAATTTGGTGGGAAAGGATGAGGAGGAGGACAGGATAATGGATGGAGTGAGGGATTCGAGAAATCTGGGGGTGGTTACGGAGATTTCTGCTGCAAGAGGGTTTTGAGTTTTGAATGATAAGTATGGCGTAATTATGGATGGATGGATGAATAGACGGATAGATTCAGGGATTTTGGAACAAGGCGTTTTATTATACCATTGCTTTGGAAGAGAAAAAGGTCAATCGATATAAGGCGGACAAGACAAGAAGTTTCTCGAGAAATGAATATTGAATTTAACTAGACATATTGATCACAACTTGAAACGGCGGTTTTGTTACTCGACGAATGAGAAAAGAATATGTAGACTGCAATATAGAAATAAATGTACAAATACATCTGAATATCAAGACAAGTACTTCTTGGCAATGCACTGATAATTTGACATTAAAAGAACGAAAGTCCTATTGGAAAACATATATAATGCTTGTCAATATTTCAATGGCTGATATTTCAAAAGCCAACAATTTGACATTAGAAGTATGAAAATTCTCTTGGAAAAAATGTACAACTCTCGCCATATTTCAACGACCGATATTTCAAATGTCTAACCCAGACAAATGCTTTTACTACCTGAACGCCGCCGCTTAATGCATACATTATTTACCTAGGTACCTTTACCTTCCCTTCCATTCCATCTCGTCTTCGTTTTATTAAACGACATGCACCCGATGAGAAGGATTACCGTCTACCTCTACCTGCTGGAGGAGCACCCATACCAGGCATCCCTGGCATCCCTGGCATCCCTGGCATTCCGCCACCACCCCCCATCATTTTCTAATGAGTGTCAGTAAGGGCTCGACATTAAAAATACATAAACAGAGGACATACCATCAGACTGGACATATCAGGCATACCACCGGGCATGCCGCCAGCTCCACCACCACCAAGCATTTTCTGTCCAAATTATTAGCAACAAGTCGACATCAAAATATTTGACAGAACATACCATCATGCTACCAAGATCTGGCATTCCGCCTCCTGCACCGCCTCCCATCGAGGCCAGTCTCTTTTGCATAGCGGCCAATTGTTGTTGTTTGTTTCCACCTCCCATTGCTCCTTGTGCTTTCTGCATATTCTTCATATTTCCACCCATCTTCTTTGCCATACCTGCCATCATCTTATGTTGAGTCAAAAGATCCTCAACTTCTCTCACACTTGTACCACTTCCGCAAGCTATCCTTGTCATTCTGGTGGGTTGATCAATGAACATCTTTCCATCGGAATCGAGTTCTTTGGCTGTCATAGAATCACAAATGTATATCATACGTTTGAGCTTCATGGCGCCATCTTCATCATCCATTCCTTGCATCATTGAGCCCATACCCGGAATCATACCAGCCATTTTCGAAAGAGGCCCCATCTTCATGATATTAGATAATTGATCGCGGAGATCACGAACCGTGAAAATACCTTCCACAATGTGCTTCATAGTATCTTTCTGATCTAATTTGAGAGACTGAACGTGCTCCATAAGTCCTTGCATATCTCCCATACCGAGTAGCTTGGATACGAATTGTGTAGGTGAGAATTTTTCCAAATCAAGCATGTGCTCTCCAGTTCCGATAAATACGATGGGTGTATGTGTCGCTGCAACCGCAGAGATCGCACCACCTCCACTTGCGTGTCCATCGGTTTTAGTAATAATAATGGCTCCAAAATCGGCAGTCTCCTTGAAGGCTTTACTTTGCGCTTCAGCTTGTTGTCCTATACTAGCATCCAATACCATCACGGTTTGATCGGGCTTCACGGCCGTCTGAATATCCACCATTTCTTGGAATAATGCATCCTCTTGTCGATGTCTTCCACTGGTATCTACAATGATGATCTCGAACTTCTCTTTCTTAAACTTATCCACACCCTCCTTTGCCACGACCGCGGGATCTGTTTGTGTGAGAGAACCGTAGTATGGAATCTTAGCCTTTGTAGCATTTTGCTTCAACTGGTCAAAAGCACCGGCACGGAAGGTATCCGCGCATACCAAACAAGCCTTGAAACCCCTCGATTGATACCATCTTGCCAATTTTGTGCATGTCGTAGTCTTTCCAGCTCCTTGCAATCCAACAAACATAATAACGTTCGCTTTGCCCTTCTTTGGTTTGAAAGGCTCTGCATGCGGGTCCACGAGTTTGACTAATTCATCGTATACAGCCTTCTGGATGAGTCGTTTCTTATTAACGGCGGGGGCAAGTTCTTTGAAATTCACCGATGTTTTGATGGATTTTCGTAAATTCCCTACTAATCGCACATTTACGTCGGCCTCGAGCAATGCGGAACAAATCTCCTTGATCATGCCATCAAATGCCTATTTGATATTAGTATGAGGTCACATCTGGAGATCTTGACAATTGTCCTTGATACTGACCTTCTCATCCAAATTACTAGACCTTGTAAGATCTGTTACTGCGGCGTTGATGCGCCGACCTAAATCTTGAAGGACCATCTTGTCTCAATAACTTATGCGACAGTTTTATTGGGAAAATTTAACAATCTCGAACGTGTATCTCTGCTCTGGATGCATTTAATGTGGCTCGAAGTGTGGGACAAAGATTAAGGCGGGGAATTTACCGACGTAATTAGTGCACCGAAAGGTTTCTCCGAGCTCCGAAGGGAAATCCAAAAATTTCCTGGACTGCGATAAGATTTATTTCTGTATCAGCAATCGTCCACAACACAATAATTTTCAATTCAACCACAACAATGGCAGGAAATGTTTCGAAGAAGCGCAAGGTGGAGGACGGAATGAAAGGAAAAACTGGTAGACCCGTCAAGAAGTTCAAGAAACAAACACACTACGAATCATCGTCCGACGAAGAAGAATCCGCAACAGCTCAAGATTTCCAAGCGGTCAATTTACAAGATTCAGACGAAGAAGAAAATGGAGGCAACGATGCAATCATCGGCAGTTTATCAGATGAGGATGATGAGCCT
Organism: Ciborinia camelliae; assembly: GCA_025890175.1. Classification (NCBI taxonomy): domain Eukaryota; kingdom Fungi; phylum Ascomycota; class Leotiomycetes; order Helotiales; family Sclerotiniaceae; genus Ciborinia; species Ciborinia camelliae. Next base: position 1,253,447 of record JANPYM010000004.1, read on the forward strand.
GATCTTAATGGCGCAGATAATGAGTTAGAAGAAGAAGTCACAGATGCCTCAAATTCCGACTCGGAAAACTCAGATGACGATGACTCTGATACCAATTCAAACCCCAATTTAATAAAGGCACGAAAGCGCAATGATCCAGAGGCATTTGCTACATCTATGTCTAAGATTTTGGGATCGAAGCTATCGGCGAGTAAAAGAAACGATCCGGTTTTGTCCAGGAGTCAGACAGCGATAGAAGCTAGTAAGGAAATGACGGATTTGGCCTTAGAAAAGAAGGCGAAACATAAGATGAGAGAGGAGAAAAAAGCCGCGATGGAGAAGGGAAGAGTCAGGGATGTATTGGGTGCTAGTACGGCATTTGATGCGAGGAATGGCCATGGAATTGGAGAAAATGTACCGAGTGTACAGGAGACGATGGAGTTGGAAAAGCGATTGAGAAAAACTGCTCAGAGGGGTGTTGTCAAGCTTTTCAATGCCGTTAGAGCGGCACAGATCAAAGGCGAGGAGGCCGCTAAAGAAGCGAGACAAAAAGGAGTGGTGGGGCAGGGAAGGAGAGAGGAGAAAATCAACGAAATGAGCAAAAAGGGATTTCTGGACTTGATTGCAGGTGGAGGTGGATTGAGGAAAGGAGAGATCGAGGAGGCTTGAAAAGGATCGAAAGCATTCTAGTTATGTTCTGCATCGTATGGCGTTAGAGGTGGGATTTTTTTCCCTCATGAGGGTTTGTTCAAGCAAAGTAAAGTATCCACCAACTCCGTGTCCATCATGGTACGGAATATATGTACAAAGGACAGATACCCCCTTTTTAATATGTCTATCCTACGACCCAAATGCAATGCTTCCCCACACCATTATTTAGGGATAATGTTGCAAGCCATTCGTAATCGTACAAGTAATAAGTTACGCCTCATCAGCATCAACTCTTCTTGCTGAAATCGCTAGCCTGAAGATTTCTCGTCATAGAAGGAAGCCTTACACGCAACCCATCTAACTCTTTTGTCATCACAATCTGACAACCCAATCTTGATGTTTCTCTTAAGCCAAACGCTAAGTCCAACATATCGTTCTCATCATCGTCCGGTTCGGCCATTTTATCATAGAATGCTTCATCTTCGACTACAACATGACATGTCGAACATGAGCAAGATCCTCCACAGGCTCCTAGAAAGACGATCAGTTTGTGATTGAAGGGCAATCAATCAATATACTAACCTTCCATCTCCAAATCATTGGCCTGTGCTATATCCAAAAGATTGTCGCCTGCCGATACATCGAAAGTGTGTTCATCTCCTTCCTTATCGAAAAACGTAACATGTAGCCTGCGACCGCATCAGCATGGATCAAAGTTCAGATATCGATAGTGAAAGACCTACTCCTCCCCAGGCTTTGGGGGTGTTACATGGCCATGCCAAGCTTTTGAAGTAGCAGAGAACTCCCGACGAGCAGCTATAGATCTCCTATTTTGTACAATTTCGCACGTCTGCTTGGTCTTAGGTCGCGATCCTGGTATGGAGAATTGACATAATAGGGCAGGTGCTATGGGGGGTCTGCAAGCAGATCGAATTGGACCATCGGCTACTGTCGCAAACTCTCTTCGTAAAGATTGAGTCTTGGTTCTGCGAACGCCTGCAAAGGCTCGACATGTACTTCGTACTGCAGACATCTCGTTTTTATCGTGATTGTTGTGGATGAGTGGGGTGAGAAAGGAAAGTGAGGAATATCCGGAGTTGGAGGTGGCTCGGTGGGTAGGTAAGATACACCTAGGTATATATTTTATATATATACTATGTAGGTAGGCTTCTTTTGCTGGAAATAAGTGAATATTTCTATCTTTAATTATTTCTCTTCACTTCCAACAATTGGAATTGTGAAAGAGATCCTTTTTTAAAAAAGGTAAATGAATCTTGGTATTGTTTGAAATTGTTATGAGGATTGTACCGATATTCAAGTAAAAGTTGGTGGCTCTACATTCGTACTCATATAAAAATAAAAATATTCGTGAATCAATCCTGCCGACAACCAATCGGTGTATTGGGATTACTCCGAGCAGGCTTATGAACCTATGATACTGCCGGGCCAGTACTACATACCTACCTACCTACTTACGGATAAGGCAATGGGAGGCATGGATATCAGTTCAGCCAGCCTTGAGCCTTGGGCTTGGGCTAATGTAAATGGCTAATGTAAATCCTTGTTCTCGAACTTCTCCTCCAATTGCATACCCCATACCTATACCCATACCCATCCATACTCGCTCGTATCATTGATTTTTTTATAAAAAAAGCTTGAATATCTTTACAAGGTACTTCTACCCTGCAGTGACCGACCGACGTGGAAAACAAAGAGACGACGAGCAAGATAACGACAACGACCCTGACATTCTAGATTTCCTGTAAAATTTCTTCCCCCTCTTTTCTCTTCTTGAATGCAACATACAACACAATGTCGACCTCAAGAGAAGGTCTAAATCCGTTAAGACCATATTATGTTCCACCTTCTATCGGAATACCTCAAGAAATACATATATCGAATTCTGGAACTCATGGAGTAGGATTAAAAAATGGAAGTGCAGCATCCTATGCGTCTTCTGCTAGAGATATTTTTTCGGATATCGACTATAGTGACTACTTATCGGATACCTCGCCATCTACCATTGAATCCCTTCAGAAGTTCATCAACGAGACATTTACCAATTATGCGGGGATACTATGCGGGCAGCCCTTCGAGGTTGCAAAAACAGTGCTGCAGGTGAAGATTCAGGATATTGAGGGTGGGACAGCGCCAGTAGCTACCGTGGAGAAAATAAAACGACGCCCTTCAGAGTATAACGAGGTACGTTTCACCATGCAAGGGTTTGAGGTTGCCGGGCTAATCTTCTGAATCTAGAATTACCCCTCTGATGACTCCGATGCGGACGAGACCGCTTACTTTACATCAGCGGCGCCTCATGCGAAATCATTCTCCCCATCGAGGCGACGGTATAGCAGTGAGGGGTCTGGGTGGGAAGACAAATCCGTTCCTAAAACAACTCCACCAAAACCAAAACCAGCACATCAACTGATCCTCAAGAGGTCAGATTCTATAATGGAGGTGATATCACAAGAATGGTCAAAGGAGGGGGCCTGGGGTGTATGGAAGGGTTCCAATGCAACATTCATATACGGCTTTCTACTGAAGACGGTGGAAAGTTGGTCAAGCAGCATGATATCGGCGGTGTTGAATATCCCAGACCCTGGACTGGCAACACTGGGGGCGCAAGTTGATGTAGCTGGTTCTCCAAATCCATGGACATCCTTGAGTGTAGCAATAGCAGCAGCAGCTACTGCGGGACTTATTCTTGCCCCCCTGGATCTTGTCCGAACGAAGTAAGTCACTCATCATTTTCTGTTTCACAGATTACTAATTCCAGGCAGGTTGATCCTCACCCCAACTTCAGATCCTAAACGATCACTTACCCACAACCTAAACACTCTTCCTTCATATATATGTCCTCCATTGCTCTTCATTCCCACCATTCTCCACTCCATAATCAAGCCCACTATATCCCATTGCACCCCACTCCTCCTCCGAACCCGTCTAGCCATCGATCCCATCCTCACCCCCACGAGTTATACAACTTTCACATTCCTCGCTCAGACGCTCGAAATCTTCATTCGTCTACCTATTGAAACTGTCCTACGTCGCGGACAAGCGTCGGTGCTCACCTCGCCCCTATACAACGAAGCTCAGGACCTCAAGACTGTCGTGGATATTGGTCCATACAATGGGGTAATAGGTACAATGTGGACCATTGCCCGAGAAGAAGGCGAATCATCTGGTCCAGAACCTATCACCAGTGTAGGTGCCGTAAAACCAACAAGGAAAGTCAAGAAAGTGCAAAAGAAGGGACAGGGAATCGAGGGTCTGTGGAGAGGATGGAGAGTCGGAGTATGGGGCCTAGTCGGAATGTATGGGAGTAAGGCTATGAGTGGTGCTGGAAGCACCGAAGGAGAATTCTGAGGCAGTCACAATACCTAATTTTTGTCTAGTGTCATGTTTCCCGCAACCTTCGAAATTTATTAACATGATGGATCGAAATGGCGTTATTTATTTGCTGTCATTTGATTGGTTTGGGAACGTAATGGGGATGGTGGAACATCTCGACTTACGTATGAGGCGCAAAGGAAACTGGCGTTCGGGTAACGAAGATATGTGAAATGAACAAAAGCGTACCCACCTCCATGCTCTGTTTCTACCTTTTTACGCATTGTGTCAAATAATTGAGATTTTATATATGAGCCCTAGTGGACTATTCTAATATTCCTGATGTAGTATGGGCAACTTAATTTTTTCTTCTGCCGTGTAGCTCATACAGTTCACGAATATGTCCTTTAACATTCACTATGGATGGACTCACTTCTAGTCCATGTTCCCTCTCAAAAAAGGAGATTGAGGAATAAAACAACAAGAAAAATTATCCCCCTCCCCAAAGAAAGAAAGCAAAACCTTCTCCCGTCTGGCGCGCGCCAGGTGACACGAAACCAAATTTCACCCAAACATTTCCTAAAAAGTACCATCACTGCGCTTTGGCGACAAATATTGGCATGAGATGTTGGGATTGGGAAAATTTGAGATAATAAAGGTAGGTAGTTTGAGGGTATTGGTGGTAGGTAGTGTAGGGTGTACTTTTTGCTGGATTGACTTGGTTGATGAGGTTTAGCTTTCAATTTAAGCTAAAAATGACCTAAATATATGGCCAATTTTTGGTTTTATATATAGACAGAGTCCCTTGGGCCTTTTTGTTTTGATTTTATTGCAATTTAGGGAAACCTGATTATCTGATAGTCTGGTATATTCGAATAGGGCCTACAATATAGATTCTATAAAGTCCATTTCTTTAGTAGGCGAAACAAGGTATTGGACCAGCTATTTTTTTCTAGGTACAGAGTTACATTAAGTACAATCTGAATCCAATATACATGACAACGATGAATCATTCGATACCTCCCCCTAATGCTCAGTCCTCAATATTATTCCACCTGTTATATCAACTCCAACCACATAGCACCCAACAGCATTCCCGTCACTACGATAACTACTATTCGTTTCCAACTCCAAACAATTTCATCATTCTGAGAATACGGTTTATTGACAATGACGTCCGAGAACGATAATGGGCGATTCGAAACAGCTCCTCTAGAATCCGAGGAAGCACTCGTGGATTTCTTGGACCCATAGTATTCGTAGTTAGGTTGTCTGAGCTCATCAGGCTCGTGTCGGGTCCAGCCCTGCTTTTTTGGAATTTGAGGACCTACCGGCTCATTATGAAATGGACGTCGTCCACCAGCAAAAGGTCTGATATTCTGTGGCCCTCCAGCACCTCTGCGACTCGCATCGCCCCTATCGTCGGACTTGGCTCCAGACGTAATCTCCCTTAATTCCGCCATATTTCGACGATAGCCCTCATCATATTCTCTCATCTTCGCCATCTCGTCCCTTTTCCACCTCTCATGCTCGGCTTGATCCCGCTCCGGCTTCAGCTTTCGCGCCCGTATTTGCTCTCTTAGCTTACGTGAATTCGCTAATACTTCAGCTGCAAGATTTATCGGTTTAGCTTCAAATCTTTCTGCTTCTTGACGCCTCTTCTCTTTGATACGTTTGATATTACGGTCATACTCTCTGAGTTTCTCATCAAATCGCGCGTTGTATTCCGTGGGTGTAAGATTTTCTGCATCTAGTGCATCGAGCCAATGTACTTCTGGCTCTGTCGTTTCCGTGGGAAAGTCTACGGTCTTGCCCTTCCCCCTCTCGAGACTGGATGCAGCATTTTGCGGATCCCGTCCTTCGCTTTCCGAGGTGGAGAATTCAATTGCTTCTTCATTATCGAAATTCCCCATCCTCCTGTTATATTCATTAAGCATCTCTTGGAGCAATTTATCTTTCTTCTTTGCCTTTCTCTGCTCTTTAACCGGTTCCTGGGCTTCCTTCTTGCGCCCCGAAGTAGGGGAATCAAACGTTCCCACTCTTTTCTCCTGTGAGCTAGTGACGGCTTCCGCCTCTGACGATTCCGATTCTGATAGATCTCCGCGGAACACTCTATCACTATAATCATCTATAACTTGCTTGAAAATAGTTTCGGACATTTCTTTCTTGTCAAAAGTTGGGAGTTTTTCTTCGGGATTTCGCTGTTCCCGGCGCTCGCGAGGTGCTGTTCCTCTCCCTAGATCTCCTAGAGGGTCTATAGTGGACATTCTGTTGAATTATGGGAGGTCACTGGACAAATGTTTGATAATTGCGATGAAGCTTAATGCAAGGGAGTTATTTGCACCGAGATGGTTGATTTGAAACAAAGAATGATGCATGCGGAAATAGGAACAAAGAAAAGTTGACATAAATGGTATAGCACTGTTTTTACGGGAGTAATAGAATATGATTGTTAAATTTTGATAATCGCATGGTAGTAGGGAGGTACTTTTGGGAGATATTCTTTTGGTTTTCAATATTCGAATATTTAACTCACCGACCCCACGTTCAGCGAGCTGAAGAATTTCAACCTTTTAATAGAGTTCGGAGTAGCTTTGAGCCAAGATATATTTATAGTATTAAAATTTTGGTTATTTGTTGGTGAGGGTGGACAAATCTTTCTGTATCTTGTGAAGAAAAAAGCATTACTAAAAACAAAAGAGGAACAGATCTCGGTCCATCGGGTTTCTAAAGAGGAACACTTGATTTCCTATCCTTCGCTAATAGGACATGTACTTGAGAACTGTTCAGACTTTTTCAGAACAAGTGTTGAGATAAGTGTATAAAGCCTGGAGGAGTGAACCTTTTGCCTCATCAACTTTTTTCGATATCTTGTAAATCTGAAAGCATTAGTCGTCAATCACGCGTGAACTTACAAATTTCAAAAAATCTCGCAGAAACAATCCCTAATCGCCAAGATGAGAGAAGGTACCACTATTACCTTACCCTCAGCCTACAATAATCGGCCCATGCTTTCACCAGATACCTTTGTGGATATCGAGTTGGGTCCAATTGGGCCAGCCCCAAGCATGCAGGTAAGCCCGGGGCGCAACATACAGTTTTTCAAGCCAAGCAAGAAAACCCCAAGACGGTATTACCTCATCCCCATCTTTATCTTGATCGCTATCATCTTCATCCTTGTAGGTGTCATTGCCTTCATGGCAAATCATCCAGGTGCCATTGGAACACCATGTCCAACTCAGGCCAACATCACCCAGCATTACACAGCAGTCCATACTCCCAACATCACTCGACAAATTCATAACTCAACGATGACGACCACGCTGAGTACCAAGACTCTTCTCGGAGCCCAAGCCACGAGTACAAGTACGCCGCAAAGTGACATTGACCCCGTGGCAATCGCATCTTGTCTCGGTGTTTTGGAGAACGCTTGTGCAATGAAAAATCCACCAACAACTTTCGGCCAATGCGATCCGTTGTTCGTCTTTTTCTATTGTGACTTGACTGACATGATGGTGTTTCGAGGTGCCATGAAGCTTGATGCCGATGGCTCAAGTCCGGTCTGTCAACCAATGAAGGAGTTTTGTTCGAGGGCCATCCCGTTGAACAGAATCCCTCTGGCAGATGTCAGTCCATGAACATAACATTTCATCGGCATCAAGCCGGTCTGTCAACCAATGAATGAGTTTTGTTCGAGGGCCATCCCGTTGAACAGAATCCCTCTGGCAGATGTCAGTCCATGAATATAATAAACGTTTCACTATTCCCGAACAGAAACAGCGGGAAAGATAAAAATGCAAGCGACGTAAAAATCTGAAACAATAATATAGAATTTTCCCCATGAATAATTGAAATTTATCTGTATAATAAATAATGTGACAACGAAAAATGTAACTAATTTTAGCGACGTAAAAATCTGAAACAATAATATAGAATTTTCCCCATGAATAATTGAAATTTATCTGTATAATAAATAATGTGACAACGAAAAATGTAACTAATTTTAGCGACGTAAAAATCTGAAACAATAATATAGAATTTTCCCCATGAATAATTGAAATTTATCTGTATAATAAATAATGTGACAACGAAAAATGTAACTAATTTTAAAGAATTGTGAATATGACAAACCTGAAATTCGTAGCGCGAATAGTGAAGGAGGAATGGCCAAGCTAGACAATATTTCATTCGGGGGGATAGACAATTTGTACGACGACGACGACGAGGAGGAGGAGGAGGGCAGAATCCTCCTCTATTTTATATCAAAATTCAAAGCCCCAGTGTCCATCTACGTGTGGTGTAGCGATTGATACTGGGTGTATTCTCAAATTTCTCGGCCTTCTTCCTGGCGCATTTGGTTGTTCTTTTGCTTCAAGTACAAGTGGCTTGAGACGAGACTAATCGACGGATTCAATAGGTATTCAATCTGAGGGACTCCAGACAATTCCTATTTTTCTTGATTGGAGTCTGTCAATGTGGATTTAGATCCAAGTGGAGCCTATTGGGTCCGCCATTCTGAGAAGATTCAAGGATTTTTTATTTTATAGCATTGATAAAAATTATTAGTAACCTTAGTTTGCTAGCGTTTCCAAGCATTCCTGTATGCACCTTAATTATTAGCGAGCCATAGCAAGAATATTTAGTATCTCATTGGCATTGAAACCAAAAAACCCCAAGAAGACTTCCAAATTGTTTGCAAGAGATCATGGCTATTGTATCTAAATCCCTGATTTACTGACCCTTGTGCTACAAATACGCACTGCTGGGACCTGTAAAACTCGCATACTGCATCAAGTACCGGTACTCATTTATGTCAGTTCAATATGAGTCTTATAATGTGCTCAATTCTCACCTATCGACTCAGGTTGAGAGTATTCCAGGTTAACATGAACACCAGAGTTCATTGGATGTTTTGTGCAACGGCGGCGAACGAAGCACACCGAGTAGGAATTTCCGCCAGGTATCATTTTTTATCCTTGGCCTGACATTGTCAAACCTTGTGTATGCCCTTGGCTAATGAGCAAATGTTTTGCTTAAAATGGACCTTGCCCTCCAATTTTCATGGATATAAAAATTCCCACCTGGGCAATCTCTGTTCCTCATATTTCTTACTAAAAGTTGACAAGTTAGAGGTTATATATAACTTACTGTTCGGGCTTCTGCAGATTCTGCAGTGGTAAGCCGTGTTCTCATTCTTCCGAGCAGCGCATACCACATCACTTGCAACTGCATTTCAAGTGCATAATTAGACTTAAAAAGCGGTCCTTAATTGGCTAAGGTTATTGTAACAAAAATTTGTTTGTAGGTAGCTCTTTGAAAACGAGGCAATTTTTGTGACCAAAAAACGAGGCAACCGTGCTAACGAGAAAAGGATAATCAACGCCCAGCTCAAGTGAGCCTTTAGACGTTGTTGCTTGCAAGGAGTAGTCAACCCATGACTTTAACTGCATGGTGCAGTGAACAAGACGTTATATATTGAGGACTTCCCACCTCGAAATATGTCAACTAGACTTGAAGGGGGCTCAGACATAAAATATCTGAGGTGCCCCTTTTCCTCTGCGGTATGTATTCATATTCATACTCTCATCCCGTTTTCATGTACCTCGAACTTTCGGATCATCGCTAAACAACAACAGGCCTCAGAGCATTTGATTCGCCCGAGTGGTCAAATGTACCCACCGATTGTGCTCACATCTGATTCAACGAATCATGTATTTGTTATCTGGGAGTGCACACAAATGGGTCAGAAGAAGTTCGCAATTGTTTGACGAAAACTCCTCGAGTTATAGCTCACGGCACACCTTGTCTGAATTTTGAGCCTCAATACAACATACAACAGTCTACATTGATTACACAAATTTCGAACTACTCGAACAACTTTACTACCTGGATCTTTTTGCCATGTATATCACCCTAAGGGGAGATACATTGCAGTCACAAATATGTCGATTTAACTCGATTTTGTACTTCGCAAACTCGTTTCCCTTATTTCCTTAGCCATTGAACTGCATTTCGAAAGCAATCCCAAAAGTATCGAAATGGGTGGCAAAAAACTTCCTTTGCCAAGATGAGAAACGCAGGTGTGTTATTTCGCGGGTGTTCTACAGCAGCCACTTCGTTCATGATAGGCTTCATGTTCGCAACCACAGCCAGATCGGTAATAAACGAATCCTACACAAGTTCATGTCTACCAGGATAACATCTTGTGCCCCTCCTTTTGTCTAAGTGGACGCTGTGGAGTAAATACATGGATTAGCCATCACCATTTACATTTCGCTCGATGAATTCGAGATTTCCCCAGAATAATGTAAGTCTGTGAGAAAGGAGAGCTTTTTTACTCTCGAAGACCACAATGTGTCGTTTATTAATTAGCTCGTCGTTTTCGAACCAGAATGCTTCGAGGTGAAAATGTATCACTATATTCCGATATGCATTTCGTCTCTATCATCCCATGGAACAGCTAAATCTGCATGGAATGTTCAGCGCTGGCCAGGATTATGATTCAAAGAAGACGCCGACATCCAATCAATATCCGTCACGAGGACCATACGACATCTCGGTATATCGATCTTGCTACCCTCCAAAATCATCGTTAGATTATCCCAACTATATCGACATTTTTTTGCAACTCTTCACTCAGTCATACCTATTTGTAACTTCAAAGACACGGAGTTCTGATCCAAAATCTATTTATCATTCGGTACAATTGCTCCAAGCCGAAGCTTGAAGAATTGACGTGTATTGGCTCGCGAGATGCATGTGAGTACGCTCTACTTCTATGGGGGGTTTCTAACATTTCCTGATCTGGTGTTCTGGATAGAGACCCACCTCGCGACGACAAACAAACCCGGATACTCAAATTTCTAATGCGATGGCTCATCATCGTTACACTAGCTTTCTTTTCAATGTGAACGAGTTACACGTTAACGAGGACCCCGATAACGGGGGTATCGCACCTAGAGCAAACGATAATGGACGATGGGTTCCGCCCATTTGTAGAGCTGGTTTCTTGGCTCAGACTCCTGGACGAATGTTTAGATGGACCGACGGTTATATCACCGATGCTGGGTACGAATATCAATGGCTTGGCGGCAATGGATGGACCTACCCAAATAACCAAATACTTCAACATTATAGAAGTACAACTTTGTTCTGGTGCAATGAATTCACGCAGTTTCAAATGATGGAGGTAGATGCAACCACGATTGACATTGCCACTTCAGAATTTCCAAATAACAGATGGTACCCACTGACATTTCGGCATGATGGGACGCTTTCACGGGTGTCTGTTTCTCTCGAGGAACAATATCTTGCTGGAAGAGACGGGGTTTGGGTTGGTCAGCTCGGGCTTCAAGCATATCGACACCGCAGAAATCGACCAACAAGTGGACTGGCCGGCAATCTTGCTACCATTGTCGCATTGGTTGCATTCTCCTGTACTGACGGTAGCGCGTTATACAATGTTCTAATTGACAATATCGCATGGCGAAGGCAATGGAGACCTCATGGCGCAGAGCATGGAAGTAAGCTATCAGTGCCAGACCACAGCGTTTGACAGAAATTTGACAAGCATAGGATTGCATGAGAGAGGAGTTGTGAGCAATATCTACCTCGACCCAGAGAACCCGGATGGCTCCACCAATGACACGCTCTTTCATCTCGAATGGGAAGACGGTCCTATCATCTACTAAAATTCAATCATGCGAAATGCATATACAGAGTATATCGTACGCAGCTTCTCGATATCTCACCACGTCACTTACTCGAAACGATTTCCTAGGCCCTTGATATCTCATGACTTATTATCGAATATTTACTGATGATATTTTTTTCCGACTACAAAAAATACGTTATGCTACCGTTTTGGTTGACATTTTCTTTTTCAGTCCTTTTCAATTTTCAAACGGCGCGGGATGTATGGCTTAAATGCTCTCTTTCTCCTGATTCAAACTTATTTATGAACCTCGCATTGGAAGTTTCGGAATATGTTTCAAGGTCTGATATACCAGTTGGCTAAAGGGGCCAAAACATAATATGTGATGGTCGACGAATTATCGGCAGTTCTTCCATGTAGTTACACCAATTGTTTGAAATCAAGAACTCATACTTGAACCTCTCTAAGATGCTGGATAATTTGCAACGCTGCAGCAAGAACGTAATGTTTTTATTCGTCGTAAGAATGAGCTACTGGTTAGCCTAATCAATCTGCCCAACCCCTCGAATGGGCTATGTATAACCTCCAGAGTCTCGTTATTGGTTGGACCGTCATGCGCGTTGTCCAGGTAGTATGCACAGGACCTAGCACTGCAGTATCATATGCGACTTATTGGCATAAGGCTAGAATATGCTCATCGGTTTTAAATAAGACTACGTCCTTCCCCACTTGGTCCACTTTCTCACTCCTAATCTTTCATATCATGTCAACATATCAATATGTCATTCGGTTGGTCGGCTGGAGACATTGCTCAAGCAATATCTCTGATCATAAAGGTAGTAAAAGCCCTTGATGACGGAAGTGGTGCACCAGATGATTATCGCAAAGCTGCCATCTTTCTCGAGAATGTGAATCACACTTTGAAAAATCTACACTTTTTCACTACTCTCGGCACGTACCCTTCTTACGGAGATGAGATACGACGACAAGTTGAGAATATTCGACCCCCCTTGGAAGGTTTCCTCGACTTTATGAATAAATTTGAATCGGATTTAGGTAGCAAGGCTGCACCAGGCTGGTGGAGAAATATATCCAAGAAAATGTTATGGACATTTCAACAATCGCATCATAAATTGAAAAAAGAGATCAAGGAGCACTTGCTCATGCTGAATAATCTTTTGCATCGTTTCACACTGTAAGTCGTTCTGGTTGTGCCCTCACTGTTCGCAAAACTATACTAACTTAAGATGATTGAAAAGAGAAACCGTTCTCACTCTTCCGGACGAATTAAGACAGCTGTTTGTCAATGGTCTTACTCCTCAGATGGTTTCAGTTCTAGAAGGACTGCTCAATCCTATACGGGGTGACGTGTTGGTAGTGCAAAGTGAAGGGAGGGAACACCATAAAGAACTCTGTTCCAAAATGGAGGACATCATTCTATTGTTGCAATCTCGCGAGATCGATATGTCCAAGCCGGAGAGTAATGCTGCTCTGAATGCTGCCGTTTATAGCATAAAAGAGCACTTGACAAGTACGCTAAGCATAAGATCTAACGATGCGCAAACACCTATTGCTGTCAATTATTCAACCCTCATCCAGGAAGTCGACACTTTTTTGCCTCTCGCGAACAATAGAATACTGAGAATGGAAAATACGGATCCACTCGAGATAAGTGATGAAGAAATCAAACATTCATTACGAAAAATGTGGGTTCTTCTGCTCCAGTTTCATGTAAGACTTACATTCTGATTTCAGCCCATAGATACTATATGATACTTTTGTACGCAGGAATGTTCCTGCGAAATTTATGGTAGGCTTTCTATTCTTCTCACAATGGTATCCCGAAAGTTGATGGCATACAGGATATATCTAGCCAACAAGCTGAAGAAACCGAGACCTTTAACACCTCACCTAATTGCGATGTATCATATAACATTTCATGATGCTTTAGGTCGACCTCCTAGAGTTCTCCAGTTCGATGTTTTCAGTAACTTTCAAGCATGTGATATATATCTTTTGTATAGCTCAACTTCTAACGAAACTTTAGGTCTTCCAAGCATTTTTAATCCAGTCGTTCTCCGATACACCAGGAAAAATCTGGGTAGAACAAGGGTCATATTTACTCTCGAATAGGTCGAGCAAAATAGCTTTGACGGGTGATACCTGGTCACAAATTGTCAAGCCAGGTTGCCATGTAGAAATGGCCATGTTACTTGATTATATTGGTACGATAGAGCGCTGCTGTCCTGACACCAGTTGTCAGGGCATTCTATCTAATATACCAGGATCACTGTGGCAAAAATGGTCCGTAAAGTCATTTCGCTTTTCTAGAATGTTAGCTGATCTACGAAGTTCATCGTGCCAGAAAGAAGTACTTACAAATGATCCCAACGGCAAAGATAATAAAGGTCGAAATTCAACTCAGTGGAAACCTCCGATTGACAAACCTAGGTCGATGGGGCTTGAAACTAAAGACGTTATTCACTTTGCTCGACACGTTTACCGACTACATAGTCTTCCAGTGGAATCCTCAACTTCGAGATCTTGGGGGGCTCGAATATCCGGGTTATCATCTAGTGCCATGTCTCAGACTCGACCATCTTCTAGTTCTTCTAGTTCTTCTAGACGAAGATCAACTGGTGGAATGTGGTTTTGGTCCTGCTGCTGGTGTCGAGATATAAGTGGAAATCACAGATCTTCGGGGATGGCCACTACGATCATATCATGTCCAGAATGTATGCATGTTAGGTGTGATAGCTGCTACGCTGAATGGGTCAAGACACGTAGTTAAAATAACGGGTGGTGGAGTATGCAAGCACAACTTCACCAATTTATTGAAATTCACTGGTAGATGAAGTAACTTGTAACTTGATCAAATTTGTTTAAAAGGCCTAGCATAAATCTAGACCAACGCGGCAAATTAGGCATTGTGTCTTTTCTCTACAGTCCTCGAGCCTTGATTGCTCGAGTAAAATACGAAGCCCAATAGACCTGCAATATGAAACACAAGATCAACCCCTTTTTGACCAGAACAACCAACCAACATTTTTCTTTCTATAAACCCTACAACAATAAGCCTTCTAAACAACTAAAGATATAAAGATCTTACAATACTCAAATAAATAACAGGAACCATAAATTAATTTATTCATCTATATCAATTATACAAAAGTGATCTTAATTAATCATCAAAAATGGGGTTTTTAAGGCCAAACATCGCCAACCGTTACCCCGGGCATCTATAAGCACCTCTACAAAGAGTAATCGATTAACATCTTTCTCTGTAAACCCTACAATACTCAAATAACCAACAGTAGCCAGAAACCCATTCGTTCATCCTCATCGGCTCCACGAAAGCAACCTCGATTAATCATCGAAAATGGGTTCTCAACGCCAGTCACCCCCATTTTCTACCCTTGCGTCTGCAGGTGCTTCTGCAGGCATTTTTTTAGTCTGCCCTCCTCGGTTTGACATACTCAGGGCCTTCATTCATCATTTGCTCCCTCTATCTCCACAACATGACGATAAATCCCGTCCCTCACAGCCCCAGTCACCCAACCCCTGCGTAAGCTACCCGACGCCTATGCGACGCCTACCCCCTATAGTAACTACAACAGATGGATCGGCACACCTGCAAACGTCTAATCAAAAGAACCATAGACATAACGATCCATCCCGCCAGCGTCCTCAACCACAGATATCCAATTTACCCGTGAATCACAACCAGAACACTAATCATCCAGACGACACGAATCATTTATCGTCACGGCCATGTCTCTACAGCATGCTCCATCATCGCCCCAAATCATTCATCAAGGTCAGGATTCTTTCCGTTCCTCAAGATGCAGAACATCAACATCAAAACATATCTCGGCCTCAATTCCGACACTCAGCATAGCATATAATTCAAATCCATTTTAAATCATCAGAGCACACATCTACATGTATTTCGACGTAAGAACCCCCTCGCAGAATTATGAGGTAAATGGAGTCAGAATTGAAATGAATGAAGATAATTGTTATCCAAATGGTTTATATGCCACCTAGTATGGTAGGTAAGAGTGATGGGTCTATCTTGTGAGATGAAAAGGAAGGAGACGTGGACTAAGAGTCTCCGTGTAGGCGAAAAGGGGGGCTAGATATGGTATCGGTAGATTTATATTTATAGTCCTATCCCATTTAAACAATAAACCATCGCTAATTCATTTCACTTGAAATGATTGAAACGAAACGAGAGATATCTAAGATACCTTTGCGGACAAATGATTTGAATACACCAATATCGGGATCCTCACCTTATCCGCTTGTACAGAGGCAGCGAGTGAGACATTCAAAACAAGAGAAGGATTGCACTTTCTCACAGAAACAGAAGAGTGATTCTCCTAAGTGATCTCAAATGGAACAGGCCTAAACTTGGCCGAAAAATAGTATTTATCTCATCAATAATATAAGTCAACCCCCGGATTGTAACACTAGCGCCTGTTAATGCAAATTGCTACGCTCCTCCCTGCCTCCCAGTCTATCTCCATTTTCCCATCCTAGAGAAATGTTTCGGGATTTGTGAATGTGTTGATGTCAAGATGGTTGAGGTGATCTCAGCTTACGTCTGGAAGTCGAACTGCTATGTCTCCTGATTGGGTAATGTAGCGAACCCAAGGGAGGGATGGATATTGTAGCTATTGAAGGGGTTAGTAAATAGTATTAAAGTTATTCAAAAAAACAGACTAACCTTTGGCTCAATAATCTTCAAATACCTAACTTGAATACCACTTGTCGTGAAATATGGGATCTCAAATTTCACACTAATTGGTCTCTTTGCTCCTTTACCGCCAACACCACCCATACTTCCTCCAAATCCTCCGGTCATTCCACCTCCATGTTCGTCATCACCCTTCACACTCGGTAATCCTAGCTCTGCTCTCATCAAGAATTCTTTACTGCCTCCAAATTGCTTGATCTTCCATACTATTGCTGACTTTTCTGGTGCGTAGTGTACAGATCCAATATTTGTGCGGAATCGTGGGGAATCGGCATCTTCTGGAACTGGAACCGTTATTTCGACATTGTTAGCTGTGCTGCGGCGCTTGAATTGCGCTTTGGCTTTAAGCATATATTCGATTCTTGATCCAGAATGCGATTCCACGATACATTCAACCCAGATCAATGGTTTGACGGCAGTGTTTAGACGGTAAGACATCAATTCGAATTCTCCATCGGGTGGAATAAACGAGATAGTTCTATCGTTTTCGAAGCGTGAAAGACGGACACATTGATGGAACTTCACATCCTCCATTTCAATGGCTTTCCCTCGAGTCGCGCGCCCAGTAGTTTCAAACATTACTTTATCGTTCAAACCTAATCGCAATTCCGGCATACCGGAAAGGTAACATTTCATTTTTATGGCACCCAGAATCTCGGACCGCAGAACATTTCCGTTCGACGATACCAGTAAATTGAGTGATTCGACCACATCGAGGAAGACTTCGTTTTTCCTGTATCGAATTCCTTCCGATCTCCATGATACTGCATTTGTAACGGCTATAGGGGGACGGGCTTGGATCTCTAATTTATGTGATTCTTGTGTAATATACTCTTGTAGAATTTTAGATTCGGTGGTTTGTGGATACCCAAAGTCCATCATTTCGTCCAGGAGTTCATAGATAATGACGAAATTGTCTCGAATGGATTCTTCCTCAAGTTCTTTGAAATACTCGGTGAAGACTTCGACTATTTTGTGGAGG
The DNA here is from genome assembly GCA_025890175.1 of Ciborinia camelliae. Taxonomy (NCBI): domain Eukaryota; kingdom Fungi; phylum Ascomycota; class Leotiomycetes; order Helotiales; family Sclerotiniaceae; genus Ciborinia; species Ciborinia camelliae. The sequence continues at coordinate 1,270,805 of JANPYM010000004.1, forward strand.
AAAAGGAGGATTTCGGCTGCATTTGTGTTGCGTTTGGTGAGGGCTAGGAGGTAGAGGTTGTTATGGCGGATATAGAGGTACTTGGAACAAGTCAGAAACTGCGATCGCAGATGGATAGGAGTGAGAATATACATTTATCCCTTCGTCTGAGAAACATGGTGGCACTGCGGAGCTCTCTTCTTCTGCCTCGCTCAAGAGTACCGGGAACTTCTCAACCGCGGACATAGGAATATCTCCTCTATAATTTCGGGCGAGGAGGGTCTGCAGTATTGCGTCAACATTGTTCAGAAGTCAAATCATCATAGACAATATACCTTGCCCTTCAAATCGAGAAAGAAGACAGCAGATGCCATATTGACAAGTAGGTAATCAAAGAAAGGAAAGAGATGATAATATTGATGATAGAAAGGTGTGCCAAGTTGGCCGGTATTATCTCATCAATAAATTCGTTATCATTCGTGAATTTGGTATAAATTATGAAGTATGAATTCGTCCTGATATTTTGGATTGGAATTGGCTTGAGCTGTCCTTTCTTTGCCTTGAAGTGTGTTCAGTTGAATAATACGAGTAGGGATAGGTAGCCCCACGTTAAGCTTCCCCCTTCAAGATTAAATAATTGATAGATTGGATCTCCAGCCTTCCCAGGTTTCAAGGTCCCAAACCAAACTAGTGAAGCTGTGAACATCCGTCCATTATTACCTGGGTAGGTACCTGACCTATTATTGACTGAATCAAGGCGGTCAACTGGTGTTCTTACCAATAAACGAACTAAGCTTAAAGTATACTAGCTTGGAAACGGCAGAATCTAGTGAGTTTAAATATCTTTCGCTTTGATGAAAACTTCTTCCTTTTTTCTTCAACGCGCCCTTTTAGACAGTGCAACTCAATCACATAAATATAACTTGTATTGGCATTCTGTCAATACTTATCTTGTTTCCCATTGATGTAGTTAGCGATTTCGCGGCGCGGAGACGGATATCAAAGGTACCATAAGAGCTGGCCGGGCATTGTCTTTGACAATAGGTTGCCTGGGCGGCGTCAGAGGGACCATACATATGAACGGAAGAGAGAAGCAGTTCATTTCTGCTGCAGCCTGCTGCTATACAATACAATCAATAGAAAAATACAAGAGCCATTGTGGCGATTTTAACCATCATTCAATTGGTTTTTTGCTCCGATGTGATATTTATTACTTGCTTGAAGAGTTCTATTGGTATTGATACTTATTATATGGGAGGGGAGGGTGTATTTTGCTGCGACGGGTTACGATATGAAATGACTTGCAGAATGCGGGATACATGTTGGATGTATTCCTTACTTGTTACATGGTTTGGCTCGTCTCATGAAGTCGACGATAATAAATACCCTTAAGATCAGCTTGCTTGCTTGATAGCTTGATATCAGAATAACTACAACTACAATAAAAGGGACCATCAACCTCTTGATCAAAAACTTCCAAAAGCATCAAAATTTCATTTTTTTTTTCATAGGACTACGGATCCCAAATTGATTCGGACACGACCCTCCAATGACCATGACCAAACCATTTGGATGACCACAACCATGGGTTTTGCTTACCGAGCCAGCCAGAAGCAATCAAGATGGTCACATGTGAATGCTTTTTCAAACGAATACCTCCTCCCATCACTTCCTTCGATTTGTTTGCGCCGCCATGTGAATTTGCGACAATTATACAAATGAAAGAAAGGGGAAATGGGAAGAGAAATATAGTTCGACTGGATCTGGGGAATTTGTATTAACAAGGAGTAAATTTGCCTCGTTTGTTTTCATCGGAATCCTCTTTACCAAGATTTTAAAAATCATCCATCATATCATCTTATCGTATCACAAGCAAAAATCCCCCGAATAGTCGACTATCAACTCAACGAGTGCGACCTTTACAATCCTTCGCAGACGCTACTGTTATTTTCAGCGGTACGGAGTACACATATGCCAACTATTAATTGCCAAGTTTCATTATTCACGACCAAATTGCAACAATATTCGCAAAATCGTCGGCGTTTGATATCAAAATGGAGCACGATCACATGTTAGGAGAATGCCCCCCATCCTACTCATCTCACGATCCTCAAACCATAAATCTACCTTCCGTGCCCACTGCAGACCCCCCACCCATCCATCATGAGCGAGTCCTGCCTCCTTTGCCTCTTGTGTTTGCAGAGGCGAAACATCGGCAAGAATCAGCTGCAGAAGTACCATTGACATGGCCGTCTTCGAATCCTTTAACCGCGTATTATCAACCCGGCCCCTCACAGCTATCGCCTAAAACAACAACAAGAAGAAGTACAGATTCACCGAGCGGTATGGACTTAGATTTATCTGACAATAGAGCAAGGCGGGGAGGGAGTGTGCTGTCTATAGACGATCCAGATGTGCGACTTGCTGCTGAAGCATTAGGAGATCTCCGAGCCGGTACGTTTTGGGAAGAATTTTTGAAGAATCCTGCACTAATTTCGTTGGCAGATTTTATACAGTCCCCTCCTCACCATCACAATAATCCGTCTACGAACTCGCCTCGATTCCAACAAGAAAGATCTACACAGCCAGAACCTCTCCTCTCACTCCTTACCACATCCCACCCCCTCATTGGTAACGCGATAGGCGGCTCTTTATCCGCATACTCAGCTTCCAAGAATTATAGTCCCCGCTTCAAGTCTAGTGCAGAATATGTCGAAAGGAGGATTACTCCAGTTGTCAATACAATCAATTCCGTTAATCGCATTACTGGAGTTGAAGGGGGTGTGCGTTGGTTCCTTGGTGGTCGTCGACCGAGTCCTCATGGACCCCTCGATACTGAATCCGATTCCCCTTCTCATAAACGCCGGAAAGTCAATACTTCTTCTCCATCCGACCTGGAAGGTCAGCCAATGCAATTTGAGACACAATTTGATCAACAGCGGCGTCGTCGTCCTAGTCAGGTATCCACCACGGATAGCCTTCCTGCATATGATGATCATCGCAGTCCTAGCTACGAGGCCACACAACAAGCTTTGATACCATCAAATAGAAGATCTGATGAAGCCGTATCCCCTGGAAGCTCATGGCAATCTCGCCTTGTCCTTTCGACCTCAGGACTTAGTGTCGCCATGTCGGAAGAGTCGCTTCGAAGCCTGAAATATTGCCTCAGTTGGATTCGCTGGGCAAATGAGCATATCGGAAAGCTTATCGTGGCATTGAAATCAGCTTTAGAGCAATACGACAAGTCCGGCACCATTGCTGACACCCCCTTTGCCGACAAAGGAGATGGCAATAATCAACGACAGATGGTCCTTCACACAGATGACCAACGTTCGGCATTGAGTGCCAAGATTGCGCAATTAAACAAAGACGTTTTAAAGACTTTGAAGGAGGTGGTGGATATTGTGTCAAAATACGCTGGTGGTGCTCTACCTGAAAATGCGAGAGACCTAGTGCGTAAACACTTGACGTCCTTACCTCGACGGTTTCAGATCGCAAATTCCGTCTCAAATGGCGAAAACAGAGGTCACCGGGATGGAGATAGTGATGCTAAGGAAGGTGCACAGAGAGTCATGGTATTGGCGAAGGAGGGTTTGGACATGATGACTCAAGTGTCAGGCGTTTTAGACGGAACGATAGTTAGTGCAGAAGAATGGTGCGAAAAGCTAGGCCGAAAGAAGCGGGAAGAGAGAGAATCTGCTACTCAGCAGGACGAGAAAATGACAAATGACGGAAGTGAAATTAGGAGGATGGAAATATTACCCATCACCAGTGGGGATGTCAAGTTGGGCTATACAGGTTTCAGTGAAGAGAGGCCCACACTCGTTTGAGAGCTTGATACACTCTTTTGGTCTGTATTTCCTTTTCAGTGCTGAACAACATTCTTCCAGTGGTGGAGTATTATGGATTGGGATTGGAAAGAATTGAACATTGGCGTGTTGGTATTTGAAGGCAAATCTTAGGCGTCAGCCTGTGAAACGGGAGAAATTGGGAAATGAGAAAGGGCGCAATCCCTTTGGTTCAATGATGTAGTCTTGTTAGATACCATATTCCTTGGGTTTTTAGTGCAAAACGATTTTTGGGACTTGTTTCTGTCGGATCACCTCGGTGGTATTATTGATTGTTGATATCAACGTGGTATAAAAGTAGTATATTATAAAAGCATGCAGATCGATCGTAGATCGATCTGCGAGGGCTTATATGCCCGCGTAGCGGGCATGTCGGCCCCGCGCGCCGGTGAATCTGCCCTGCAGATTCACTGGTATCGCAACAGTTTCTTTTGCTTGAATCAAAAGATAGAAAAGTGTAGTGTGCAAGCTTATCTCATTGGTTACAAATACAAGATTTTCGTTAACAAATGTGGTTGTACAAGTCGAAACAGAATAATGAGGCTAGATGGGTATTATCTATACATTTTGAACTCAGTCTCCTCAGTCTTACCCCGTTTTCGCTAAACGCATCGCATCGTGCTCGCTTGCTTCACATTTCTGTAAAACAGAACAAACCCTAAAGAGTCTCAATAACATATCATAGAATTAGACAGATACAGATCAATACATACATATACATACATACAACCTCTCATAGCCACGTCTCCAGATTCCATGTTTCCATAAAAGGTAAAAGGTAAAAGGGGGGCATCTCTGGTAAATTGTAATAAGCGATGTGCTTTAGTCAGCCAACCAATTCAACACCACGGTATTGATGGCTCGTACCAAGAACCGCACTCATAATTACGAGAGAAGAATTTAACTCAAACTAATATGCGTTAAATAATGGCTTGCCTTTTGATTGGAGATTACTGGATTAGAGGATATCTCGATGTGATTGTGGAGGCTTGGCTGATGTACTTGTAGTGGCTACCTACATCTAGATTCAATGGTCGAATACCTCTTATTTCATACGAGCCATTGATTTCCCATGATTCTTGTATGTTACCGTCGATTAGAGTACCCCGATGATGAAGGAATGAAACTAATCGAGATCCTGGTTGAGAATTCGAAGGTCTGTTTTGGTGCTTGGCAAAGAAGCATTGCTCGCCGTATTTTTGAGGAGATATCTCTGAAATATTGGTGGTATGAAGCCTCTATGAATGTAAAACACACTTGCTATTTCTCGCCTGTTGCTCGGTATTAACGTCGATTTCAAATATGATCAAGTGAGGTTGCAATCTTCCTCATAACAGCATCTTCTGATTTAGAATGTGACTAGTGTTTAACGATAGATGCAGATACCTCTTCCCTAGGTACTTGCTCGACTTCCTATTGCTCTGGTCTCGTAGACAGTGCTGTATTTCTTTGATAAAACGGCAGTTTATATTGACTACTTGGTGTAGCCACTATCACCTTAGGGTATTGCTTATATCTAAACTATAAAAGAGTTTACAAATCCAGATGATACACCGAGATGCTGCTCTATAAGGGTCATAATGGAACTTTGAAGATAGAGAATCTTTGCATTGCATTCTATAAAATCTGTTGATATAAAATAGTTCTACATACACTAGCTCGCTCGATACATAATAATAACAAGTTCAATAAAATCTATCAAATTCATCTAAATACTAGCCCACATATCGCATATAAGTGATATCCCCGGTAGTTTCCCTCACGCTATATCATTCCAACTCCCAACAACTGTCTAGTTTTAAAGGACGATGGTGTTTACTTGATACTCAAACGTGGCTCTTCTCAACATCTACCACAGTTTCTTTGAGAATAGACTCGTCCCTATCCCTTATAACTCGTTTTGGCGATGATGGTTTATCATCGCCGCTAGACCATGGAGATTTGAATTGCGATTTAGAACCATTCGATCCCGATTTTCTAAAACTGCTCGTGAATGAATTGAGTTTTGATATAGTCTTGTGCGCGAGAGGTCGCAGGGCTGGAATACAAGCGATGATGATTCCAACATAGAGTTCCATTAAGCTGAAGTAACCTACTGGAACATAATCCCCTAAATTTGATGCTTAGTTGGATGTGAAAATATCGGCTTGAAAATACTTACACGTTATGTTTGAAGTGTCGGCAAATTCACCGATATTTGCGAGACGTGTGATACTAACTGCTGTGACACTGTTGCGAGCATTAGTACCGAGCTGCAAGGTTAAGGGGCAATAACCTTACAATAATCCCAAGGAGAACATGCAAATGACCGTGAGTTTTTTTTGCCAGCCCATCATCAATTGACTGAGTTTCCATATCGGCAAAGCAATGACCAAGATATCCAGTGTGACGTTAAAGGATGCATTCATCAACACCTGGAGGTGAAAATTGCTGCAATGACCTTTGTGTAACTTATCCCACTGATGCCATGCGTAATTGACGGGAGTACACTGGAAAATAGTTGCAACTGTGAAGCTAATTCCATAACCGACGCAAAGTGCCAATGTGCCATAGACCCAGTATAGATAAGGCTTCACAGGGAATAGCCTAATATATAGTAGGCAGAAAGAAATCTTGATTGTTGCTATTGCTGCGTTGTAGAGAACTTCGCTAATATAGTAAAACTGAGAAACATTAGTCAGGGCTGAGAAAACTAATTGAGTATACTGGTGCTACATACCTTGAGAATATCTGTTATGTTCTGAGGTGGCAATGTCCATATATCTTTGCCTAGGCCAAGATTCGCCACTGATCATCCCATTAGCATATCCACCCTCTGTGATGAAACCTCTTATAGCCATGAGAGACTTACAAATAACCGAGATAGGTATAGTTGGAATCATGAGTAACTGATTGAAATCAGTGAAAAGTTAAGCGAAAAATGTATCTTGGACCTTACCACCGTGACAAGTAATGCCCAATCCTCCGACTCCCATGTTCTAAAGCTTAAGGCAGTTGTTAAACACCGCAAAAAGTAGAACCCAAGTGCCAAACCACCGCCAATCAGGCCCACGAGTTCCGCCGTTAATGTCCTGTCGCGCACTGGGGCACTGCACAAAGTTTCTGTGACGTTTTTGGTGGCTTTGAAGGGTTAGTTTGATTGCTCAAGAGGAATATAAAAGTTGATGTCACTTACTGAGAAGCTCGGGGATGGTACAAGTCTTTTGAGCACACAATGTGACGTTACTTTGAAGTGCTTTGTTGGTACAAATACACTCTACATCTGTCGGGGAACATCCAGACGAAGGAAGAATCTGGGCTGTGCATATGAGCTGTGCTACTGTCAGAAACTCGTCAAAGCATGAGATCAATGTTCAAACTTACCGCACATCTTGGATAGGCAGCCGAAGCAGCCGCCAAGAGGGCTGTAGAGTTTTGCGATTCGACGGTGACAGCCATGCTGGCGACAGCCAGGCTGACTATCATAGCCATGATACTCTGGAAAAATTTCATATTGCAGGGAGTTCTCTGTCCGTATTCTATTCCGAAAATTCAATATCTATAAAGACATCTATAAAGTCAAAAGAGTAAACCTTACCAACTGTAAACAGAAGTATCTTCTGAGGAAACGAGGGAGGTTTAATGTACTCAAGTCTCAATAAAGAAGAAGTCTATTATTGGTGTTCAACACGAGAAACCCACGTTTTTTCTCGGAGAATTTACTTCTAAACTACCAAAAGGCTTTTCGCACTAATCAAGATACAGAAGTTGACTTGGATATTCAACATGGATATTTGTCTTTCAGATCTGATTTCAACTGACCAATGAACTTGGCTTCGTCGTTGAATGCATAAACTTCTCTTCCTCTAATTGGGTAGATCCATGTGTTGCCACTTCTTCCTAGATCATTTCTTGGCTATTTGGATATTCTACTTTCCCCCATTAAGCTGGAGTTTGGAGAGCAGTTGAAAGGAAATTAATCAAAGTAGCCATGAATGGTTGACTCCCTCGGCCACACCGTGAATGCAATTCTGTGACCAAGATGCATACCACTTTTGCAGACGGGTATTGAGTACAGCTTCACAAAGCATCGGAGTATGACGTCCACCAGGTAAGAAAAGTTGACAGTCGTATCAAAATCAAGCATATAATACTGAGTGTTGGTGAGCCACACCGCGAGGAATATAGGCGGCACTTCCATGACCCATGGTGATACGTGTCGCCAGCCTCTATACCCAGAGAAAGGAGGGACCGGTCTCCTTGGTTTTCTTTGTCTTGCGAGCAATAGAGAATTATTCTTTTTGCAATCAAAATGTCCCATATTCCGAACATTGAACATAATCGATGTCATTTCTTGTCAGATCGCTAATTTTTTCTATAATCGGAAATCTTTCCAGAATCTTTGTAAAATCCTTCTAGAGAATTTCTAAAAGTGTTTTAGAGCTCTTCTAAAGCCCCTCTGAAGCCTTTCTAGAATTCTTCTAGATCCGATATCCGTTCTCTTTGTCTTTAAAATCACGAGGGCAAGATGGCGCGATTTCGACCAATAGTAGAGAAGATAAAGATGCATCGATATTGTTGAATTGCAATTTCTTGATACAGCATTTCATTGGCTCTGAAAAAATTGCCATTGAATGAAGAGGAAGGAGATTCAAATGTTTTTGTTAGCTTCGTGGAGATGAGCCAGCAAGCGAATTGGCATCCTTATTAGCATGCCTCAATATCCGAAATTCTTCATGTGAAAACAAATCCAAGTAGATTCCTTGAATATTTTGGTTATTTCGGCCAAGGTTGCTAGCTTTCGTGTAAATATCAATAGTATATCTGAATACTTAGAATTCTTTTTCTTCACATTTTCCAATCCCAATGCAAAATTAGACAGATAGTCTTCAATTTTGTCAAAGAACCATTTGACAAATAGAGCTTGTTTGTGTCTTTGTTGCCATTGAATTTAGCCTAGCAATTTTCATCTGATGCTATGTTCATCAATATTCTTTTTCTTTTTCGAAGATAGTTCGAGGATTGTTCTAGAAGACGGGAACCGCAAGGTTCTTTGTGACTAAAAAAAGAAAAAAAAACCTCCAGCCTCTGATGCCTCCAAAAAAAGAAGTCGATCTTTATCTGAGTGAGCTGATTTAGCGGGCAGAAGAGATCGTTTGAGACGAGTTTTGGCAAGTAGATAAGCGATTGAGATTGAGGAGGGAGGGAGGAAGTGATCCGGGAGGACCACGGAAAGCATTGATGTCTCTGCGTCACAATCAGATTCATATCAAGAATCGAATTATGATTGTTGATTGCCCAACGGTTGGTTGCTATTCAGATTCAACTTCGCGGCATCTTATCCGGATGTCGTCGTTGATTTCCGCATTATCACGTGGAATACACGTGATATATTATCACATGCCTTACCTACTCATAGGAATCCTGATCAATGATCTAGAATGTACGCTTGGACCCTTTTCGTCTTTGCTACCCATTCTCAAGTTCCCCCGCGATTAATATTGTCAAAAACCTCCAATTATCTTCACATGTACCGGTATAAGATAACCCGATAACATCTGCATACCTTAATAACTCCTTCAAATGAAAAGGCCTAGGAAGACATGAGACAGTGGTTATGTTATTGTTGGTGGATTTTTCCAGACGGCTAAAGGTTCTTTGATTTTGAGCTTTCGATACCTACCTAGTAAGTAGTTCTCAAATCAATCGACTCTGCTCAAATTTGTAATCTTACTAACCTTATCAAGGTCCTCGTACTTCACCTGGGCAATGAAATCCCGCCTGCAGCTGCAGCTCAGCCGCTCAGCCGCTGGCATGGATATCTTTCAAGAGATTACCTACCTAGGCAGTTAGCTAGTAGCTAGGTACCTTGAATTTGTGTGTAATCGAATCCATATTTGAAGATAAACCTTATCACATCCATCTAGATAACCACAATGGAGCCAATAGGATGTCTGCATATGATTATCATCGTTCCTTACCCCAATGTCGCTCATGAGGAGCAGAAAAATGGTTCTATATTGATTTTTGAATGCTGGCTGCAGGTTACCGATCACTTGGTCCAGCCGTCCCTGGGTTACTGCCGCGGGTACTTGCCGACATCAATTCCGCTGTCCTCGATAGAAAATTTATATATTTCGCATGTGCTTTTCTAGATGAACTTACGTTGCTTTTCATAAAGTATACTCATAGTCAACTTTGCAAATCTTCTTATTGAAAGAGTATCAAGCGTTGAGAGTTCCAAAGACCTCCCGTGAGAATGGGCACAACAACAATCGTCGACGATAAGGCTACCCCTTCCACGACGTCCCCACCCGATTTGAATGAGGCTGACAACCTTGAAGCTCTTGGCTATACTGCCGAGCTTCAACGGAATCGATCGTTGTTTACTCTTCTCTTTCAGTCGCTTGCAATTGCAGCAATACCTTATGGCGAAGGAGGACCACTGATCAGTGCTATATATGGTGGGGGTCAACTTTCCATCTTTGTCGGTTGGATAGTAGTTCTTGTGCTAGATGAATGTGTGGCTCTATCACTAAGTGAACTTGCCTCGCGGTACCCAACTTCGGCTGGACCTTATTATTGGTCTTTCCAGGTGAGGAGGATCTTCTTGACTTCTTGACTCCCCGATTCTATTCATTAGATGTTGAAAAAGTGATCCTCCCCAAGGGCTTATTTGAACGATAGGGGATGGAAACGGAACTTTCGGCCATTGCTAATTTATGAGAGTGATAGGTGGCAAAGAGACACAAGACTATCCTCTCGTTCATCACCGGTTGGGTATGGCTTATTGGAAACTGGACAATAACTTTGTCTGTCAACTTTGGATTTGCGTCCCTGATATCTGCAACTATTGCCATGTACCACCCAAACTTCGTAGCATCTGGCTGGCAACTTACCCTCATCTTCTATGCTATTTGTCTCTTAACCTTCGTTATATGCACATTCGGAAATCGGTTTCTACCCATGGTCGATACAATCTGCGCTGCCTGGACGGCCGTCAGCATCATTATCATTCTCATTGCCCTCTCAGTCTCGGCAAAAGAGGGACGACACAGCGCTAGCTATTCCCTTGGCAATTACGATACCTCTTTTGCTGGATGGGGAGGGTTCACTTTCTTCATCGGTCTCTTACCCGCTGCATATACTTTCTCCGCGATCGGCATGATCTCTTCGATGGCTGAAGAAGTAGCCGACCCTACTATCAAAGTCCCCAGAGCAATGGCCCTCTGCGTTCCCGTTGGTGGAACAGCCGGTCTATTCTTCATCATCCCCATCTGTGTAACAATGCCCCCCCTCGCCAACGTCATTGGCGCCCCTAGTGCTCAAGCAATCCCTTATATCTTCCATATGGTCATGGGATCACCAGGAGGTGGTTTAGGTCTTACATTTCTTGTACTCGGCATTACCATGTTTTGCTCCATTAGCATCACAGTAGCTGCTTCACGCTGCACATGGGCATTCTCACGTGATCAAGCAATCCCCGGATCTAAAATATTCTCTATTGTTAACAAATCCCTGGACGTACCAGTCAATGCCCTCATACTCATCACTATCGTTCAAATGCTTCTGGGACTCATTAATCTCGGCAGCAGCAGTGCCTTTACCGCTTTCGTATCAGTAGGCGTTATGGCACTTGCGATCTCCTATGCTATACCAATCAGTCTTTCATTACTATGGAATAAACGACAAGAAGTATCTCACGCGCGGTGGAATTGTGGGCATATTGTTGGAACGACTGTGAATGTGGTGGCGTTGGTATGGATAACTTTTGAGGTGGTGTTGTTTAGTATGCCTACAGCATTGCCTGTTACAGAAGTGACGATGAATTATGCGAGTGTGGTGCTGGTAGGGTTTATGGTAATTGCGGCGATTTGGTATGGGATTTATGCTAGGAAAGGTAAGCTTTTGTACTCGAAGTAAAATTTAGCATGTACTAACAGAATCTAGTGTACAAGGGACCACCAGCTTCAGATGGTCTTTGAGGCTCTAAGGCCATATCTTGTCTAATCTATATTTGTCTCTGTTCTGCGGTCCGCCTTTCCCTAAAGCTTTTTCTTTATGTATATACCTGTTGTTTTTGATATCCAACGGAAATGTATTTTCGCGTATTCAGTTGTGCCTCTGATTGCAGGTGTTTTAGATGACCTGATTCAGTGTATCTTTTAGTATTCACTTTACCTCTATTTTCTTCATGAACTCAGGTAATTTGACAAGAAAGAGGGGAAACGAGATGAAATTTTTGTATTCGTATTTTATATCGGAGGTTTAGTATCTTTCGAGATCAGAGAATATTTGACCAAAGTATCATCCATCTCCTGCTCGTTTGTGACTTTAAGTGCGTTCCAATATGAGCGGGTATGGACTCTACCTGATGATCCATAGCAATTCTTGAAGTCCCCCGAAATCTTTCTGTTTGATTCGGAATTTCTCGAAATTTTCCATTTGACACCATGCATTTCCATCATTCCCACCCGAAGTTTGTATTTTGGATATGTACTCAGTACCTAGCTAGAACCATATTGTATTAGCGAGCTATCGGATTTTGGGAATTAGTGATGTGGGGTAACTTACCTTGTCCACCAAGGCCAGTTCTCCATCCCCAATGCATCAACACAATCTATTCCTTTGAAACCCTCTGCACTATTTTCCAAACTGAAATCACCCTTAGTTTGGTTTGCAGCGCAAACGTCTTGTCTTGCAGCTGTGTAGATTCAAATTTCTTCAAAGATGCTAGTGGATTGAAACTGCCTTTCTCCATGAATCCTTACCGTGGCAGTCCGCTAAACACGTCGGAATTTCTCAGATGCGGTCATTGAACAGAGATTAAGTTGCAGATAATGTTTATGCCATGTATTTCCCGCGATATTTCTTTGTTTCTTTTCTTTTGATGTTCGGGTCGCGTTGGAACCAACAGACGCATCGCAATATCGCTCCCGTAGTACGTGAGAAGTCTCACCTCACTCTTCCCAGGCGTGCTTTGAGATCTCGCCAGATATTCTGCTATCAAATCCATTCGGAATTGATATACCATGGGGTACGGTGCAACGTATGGATGAAGTGCCGTGAAAATCTTTACGTGTGCTATAAATATTTCAACTGTGTCAAATATTTGCTCCACTTTTACCCGCCATTATTCAGACAACATCCTTCCCTTGGCACAGGTGGCAGAGTATCCTACCTTCATTGTAGTATGATCCGATATTTTCCCAGTTCTATAGGGTTATCTGTGAAGACAAATCGTTAAATTCTCCTTGAGTTCAAAGTCTTAATCCAGGACTCACGACCTGGTGACGGAATACCCCTTTATTATCCGATCGTTCATTTACTCCGTGTAACTTTAGATGTTTCTCGATTTCTCCCATTGTTAAAGCGTATTCAGTTTTGGTATTGAGCCGTGTGACGGTGGAGGAGGACGTAGTTGCTAGGTGTGGATGGGACTGCGAGGAAACCTGCTTATGTAGATCAATTAGAATTTGACCGCATTGGGAGATGGTATCTACACATACTGATTTCAGGCTATGAGTCCTATTTTGGAGCTATGGAGTTGCGTCTTGTAATTCAAAGTCGCAGAACGGAAATCGAATGAACCAATCCCTAGAATCTCTATTGCCGACTAGCCATGGATGTGGATCAGATAATTTACACATCCCTCGAAGCTGTCTCCCCAATCAGGGCGGTAAATGAATATACTGCGCTAATCCAAATCTATCTTCTTCACGAAAACTAGAGCTCGCTTCTCAATATGGTAGGGGTAGGAACTGCTAGACCACGGAGCTTTTTCGTCTAGACATTAGCACAAATGATAGAATCCTTAAACTTCATTATCTCCTCAATAATCTTATGATCCCGAATTTTTTGGCTTGTGTGATGGATTTTGTTTGTTACAGCTACAACTTGATATAGTAGAGTTGATATTTTCAAGTCATCTGCCCCTATCGCTCCTTCCTGTCTATACGGCCATAAAATAATAGAGTTCACGCCATAATGTCGCTTACCAGTACCAGTATCGTTCCTTCCTTTTAGTTCGGCCCTAGTAAAGTTTAAGGGGGCGCGATCTGAAGCTAAGGAAATACGCGAAGAATTAGTGCAAAGTTTAGGGGGGCTAGATCTGAGGCTCAGCAAGCAGGCTAAGAATTAGTGCAAAATCTTGCCTATATATTGACGTGTCAGTTCCTGTTCTTCCTTTTCTTTTTCTCTTTCTTCTTCGTGCACATTCACATACTCTCTACTCTCTACAAGCTTTCACATTTTCAATGTCTCGCTTTCACTCTTCTTCTTCCACTGGCAGTGTCCCTGGAGCTGCCAGTTCCAACTCTACTACCAACATGTCGGCCCTCCGCGGTCGTGGATATCAAGTTCCACAAACCTCTTCCACTCTCCAAACCTCACATCTCCGTCCTCTCCGCATCATCCGTGCGTGTGACCAAAAAACGGAACCCTCCTTGGAACCTTCCACCTTCCAACTCAAATCTAACAAGCCTGGAAACTTATCTTCCTCCACAACTTTCGGTCCTACGAGTCCCAAAAAACCAAAAAAATCATTTCCTTTGTCATCGTCGTCTTCTTGTTCTTCATCTTATTATTCTGATTCTTTATCATACGAGTCGATCGATTGGTCGGCTCTCAAGATAAAGCCCCATCCCAATGCCCCCAAGCCTTATCGTTCCCCAACTATGTATAGTGACTCCACTACGGAAGAATGGGCAACCTCAAGTCAAGGTTCCGGGTCGAGCGACCTTCTTCCAATACATTCCCCCTGCATCAGAGTAGATCTTCTACCTGCTGCTCATGTCCCCACTTCCATTCCCTTTGTTTCTAATCTTCCATCTGACCCCTTTTGCGAGTACACTGTTTTGCCTTCTGTTTTGCCTTCTGTTCTGCCTTCTGTTCTGCCTTCTGCTCTGCCTTCTGCTTTGCCTTCTGCTTTACCTTCTGCTTTACCTTCTGTTTCTGTTGCTGTTTCTTCTTCTTCTTCCTCTTCTTCCTCTCGTTCTTCTGCTACTCCCTACTTTCACCCAGTAGGATTTCCTCCACACGAGCCTTCAAGTCCAGAGACTCAAGACTCCTTTTCTCTCCATCATACTGTTTCTGTGTCGTCATCTTCCTCCCCTTCCATTGCTTCCTTGCGCATGCCATCATTTCACTCCATTTCCCGTGGCTCTTCAGTAGTTGCTGAAGATGGTACACATCCCATTTCCCCCCCGCGACCTGTAGTATACAAGCAAATCCCCTTGTTCAGGCGTGCTCAAAGGAAGTCTCTTAGCCAGTGGTGGTCAAAGTTGACCCGCGAAGAGGAACTTCTCATGTCCCGAGCAAACATAGTAACTCCAGAGCGACTTTCCAAGGAAAGCTCGATGATGTCTACATCAGAATCTGAGAGTGAAATGGTAGCTCTATCTCATTTGTCAGACCCCTTTATATGTTCCCCCATTCCTTTTGTTTATTCCCCTTCTCCCTCCCCTTCCCCCATTCCCTTTGTTTATTCCCCTTCTCCCTCCCCCATTCCCTTTGTTTATTCCCCCTCCCCCTCCCCCATTCCCTTTGTTTATTCCCCTTCCCCCTCCCCCTCCCCCTTCCCCAGAAACCTCAGCGAAAGCGTGGTAGGTTTACTGATTCACGCCCCCCCCTCCTGATTCCCAACATGATGCCCAATGTGACTTACGCCTCATCCTCAAGCGAGGATGACACTAACACTACCGACTACCCCTCCTCCTTGGACAGCTACCCCGAGGCCTCACCGGAGCCAGAGACCATCCCAAGGACGATTACAATTGCTCCGAAGCAATCCTGGATCCACCGACACCAGAAGACCATCAAAACAGTAGCCACCATAGGACTCATTGCAGCCGCAATCATACTTCCAAAGTTACTTTGGAAATGGTAGATATATCTCCCCCTCCCCC